>SMJT01000028.1:1070105-1637526 GCA_004349715.1 Crucihimalaya himalaica
ATTTGGTCGTATATAAATAGGTTTTTAGATCTTCTGAAAAGTGTAGAATTCCTTTTCTAAATTTTTGGTCTGTTCAAAAACATTTAGAATAAATACTCTACACATTGTACATGTTCTGAAAATTTTAGAACATATATTTTTTTCTAAAATTTTTAGAATACATATTCTACGAAATTTAGAATACGTATTCTGCGAATTCTCAGAAAAATGGGTAAAAAACTCTCACTTTTCCTAAAAACATTATAAAAACTCTCATTTTTTTGGTGAGTTTTTAATCCCTCACCTTTTAGTAAATGGTAATATAAGACCTAATATAAAAAAACAAATCAAAAACAAATTAAATATTATATAAAATGGAATGGAATAAAAACAATTAACTTTGTGATTTTATTTTTCGAATTCAAATTTACGATTTTTCTTTTTAATAAATTTTTTTTGCGATATAAAAACAAAAACTCATTCAACGTTTAGTTGAGATTTGGTAAATCAATTTTCTTACCAATAGAAGTAATGATATGTAAACTATAACAATTTAGGATGACAGATTCATTTTTTCGAAATTATTCGAGTTTTTTCAGGTTTTGATTTAAAAATAGAGGTCAAAATTGAAACAACATTCAGATCCGATTGAATTTGGTTTGGTATTATATAAAAATATAATTAAATAATGATTAAATAAAAGTAATTCATAGTATACTTTTTAGTATATCTTAATTTATATATGTAAATTGAAATATTTAATGTTAATAAATATTTATTTAGTTTATTTCATCTGATGAAAATATTTTGGTGTGGAATTATATTTTTTTCATAGTATTACTAAATTTGGTTTGGTTTCATGTTAGTAAATGTGTGTGATCAAAAATTAGTATATATTCATATTTTGTTTGGTATAAAATTTAATACCGCTCCTACTATTATAAAATTTGTTTGATTTTATGTTGATGAATTTTTGTATCACAACCAATAAATTTTCATTAATTTATATTTTCAATTAAATATAGATATATAATTTAAAGTATGATCAAATATGTCATATATAACATAAAATAATGATTTTTATCCAAAATCGAGTTAAAGCTAAACTCGAACCAAAATAAATGTTATATATATTTCTAACATATTTATTATATATATAATAAAATGTTTTTATGGCAACAAAACTGCTTTACTATATTTTAACTAGATAATGAATTAATTTTATATATTTTTTACATTGTGACTGAAAATATTTAATTTAGAAAGAAAAATTGTAAATTAGAATTTAATAAAAACCAATTCTAAGTTAAATTATATAGTTTTTAGTAGCAAAAAAAAACCTTCGTTTACTAATATTAGGGGTTATTTTACCAGTCACTAAAAAGTGAGGGTTTAAAAATCCACAAAAAAATGTTGAGGATTTCTTATATGTTTTTACGAAAGGTGAAAGTTTTTTTACCCATTTTCCTCGAATTCTCTATGTTCTACAAAATTTACAATTTGCTACTAAAGTTTAGAATACGTATTCTACGATTTACTCAATGTTCTACAAAATTAGATTTCATTAAAACTAGTAACCGAATCTACAAATAAGGAAAGTAAATCTATTTAATGTAAATCGAATATATTGTTTAACATTTTTGAATCTACTCACCCCTTTTAAATAAAATGAAAATTAGAAAAAGGATTTTTTTTTCTAATTTTCCATCTATAACTTATCTAGTTAGGATTGGTGCAATAAGTTTTATAATATCAAAAATCTATTATACCCTTAATTATGAGAAATATCCTCAATTAGCATGAAAATTAGTTTATCTTCCTAAACTACCACACACTCCCTAATTTTCCACTATTAACATTCATTAATGAATAGAAAGACCAATTTACCCTTTAGTTATAAACACCAAAATTAGATCTTGTTACATCTTCTTCATTATCGTTGTCGTCTCAATCTGTAAAGCTTAAATTAAGTTATAAAACTAAATAGAACAAAGAAATAAAAATTGAATTTTGTATTCTGAAATCAGAACCTTCTCGTCTATTCAGAAGGTTTTGTTTTGCTTTACTTAACCTCGTCGCCGGAATTGGACGACTATTATTAGAATTCATCGATTTGGAGCTTACGACGATGATGACGATGACGACGATCATCAGATCCAGTCTCACTTTCATCGTCTTGAATATTTGTCTGATCTTCTTTGCTTCCACTCTCCCTTGCTCTTTTGGGTGATGAATCCTTCTCTGTCTTTGATTTCTCTGCAAAAATCATCTCGTTTTACAGCTGTTGAATGTATAGTTCAGTTTTTATCTCCGTAGTTTCTCATGAATCTTATTAGCCTTAGTTCGAGGTTACTTCTGTTTATAACTTGTGCGGCGTCTGATTTCAATTTAATATAGTTGCTTTGTGAGCTCATTACTTTGATTTTGGAAATTGGAGAGATTTGGTAAATTGTTTCATCTGTTTCCTTCGTTCTTATGTTCTCTTTCACTACAAGAAAACAAAGATTTAGCGACTACAAATATAGTCGCTAAATAGTCGCTAAAATGTAAATTACGACTATTTAGCGACTAATCCATGTAGTCGTAAATATTCAGTCGCTAAAATAAATAGTCGTAACTTTAGTCACCAATTGACGACTATTTTACGACTACACTTAGTCGTCGTGCAGTAGTCGTAGTGTAGTCGCCAATTTTGCGACTAATTTAGCGACTAATATGCGACTACTGGCTGGATTTTGATGTATTCGGAAAGAGTTAGTCGCTAAATAGTCGTAATCGTTAGTGACTATTTAGCGACTATTAATGATTATTTTTATTTTTAATTAATGAATTACAAAAAAATCATTTAAATTAATAAATTAAAAAAATCATTTAAATTGATAAACTACAGAAATAATTTCAATTAATATATTACAAATATGATTTAAATTAATAAATTACAAAAATGATTTCAATTAATAAATTACAAAAATGAGTTAAATTAATAAATTTTAAAAATGATTTAAATTATTAAAATTGATAATAGAACACAACATTAGTTCTGGTCACAGTAGAGAGTAGAGTAAAACCAAATGAATGTTTTGTTTAGTGTGATAGAGTCTATGCTGATGGAGTGAATAGATGCACAGCCGCAGACCAATAACTAGCCAACTGCAGTTATAATATAGCAACCAGCAATCTTAGTAAAAGCCTTTCTTTTTTCAAAAACATTGAGGGAAGTATAAGTATACGATACTTGAGCCAGAATACCCTTCCCCGTTTGGGCTTCGATCACAAGCCCTATCATGAGTCCTATGAATGCCCAGGCTCCGTTTATAGCCTCTATTTCACGCCTTCTCTGTGAAAGCCAACGAGACAAATAATTGTTCTGTGCTATTTCTACCAATCTTGATTACAAGTATCATCATTCATCCAAAGGGTTGTTGTTTTCTCACCTGTTGCTTTTCTCTGCCTTTAATCTCTTCCATTTNCGACTACTTTGTATTAGTCGGAATCTCGCCGGAAAAGCCCATTTCCGACCAATTTCCGACTAATATGGTGGTCGGAAATGGGTGTGCATTCTTGTAGTGGACCAGTTCGTTTTTGAAAAAAAAGAATGTGTTATATGACATAATGACTACAAGTGTGATTTTACATAACATGATAATCGAGGATGAGCGTGATCTCGATGCAGCAATTGAAGTTGGCAGAGAACCTCCACATTCAGAGGTCGAAATAGACGAGGACAATGATATTCGGTTCCAAAACTTTCGTACTCGATTTAGATAAATAAAAAATAAAGAAGCTTATTTTTCGTTTCGAAATACGTTAATTGATCATGGAAATAATATACAAATGGTAATGAATAATTTAAATGTATTTTGTTTTGTTATTTTTATGTGGTGTAATGTATTCTTTTTATAATTTAATGGTTAATTTTAAATAATATTATAAATTCTGAAAGTTTTGAAAGAAAAAAATAATGGGTTAATTGGTATATTTTATAAATAAAGTGTGTTTTTAACATTGGTAACAAAAAAAAAGTTAAGAATATACTTAGAATGGTGTAATACATTAGAGACAAATCCATTGGAGATACTCTATTTTGGAGACAAATACATTAGAGACAAATACATTGGAGATGCTCTATGGAGTATAGAATTGTGTAATACATTGGAGATGCTCTAAGGGTTCTTTCAACATTAACACCTTTATATTTGTTTTTGTGTTTATGATATTTTAAGTTTTAATTAGAGAACTAACTAACACTTCTTTCCTTTTTATGAACATTACACCTCCGTTTGATGAAACATGTTTGGATAGAGAGAGAGAGAGAGTGAAGTTTCCAATGTGAATTCTTGAAACTTCATGGTAAATCTATCACACAAACTAATTACATGTTTGTTACTTAATTGCTAGTTGTTAAGGAATTGACTTTAAGTTTCATTTAAAAAAAAGGAATTGACTTTAAGTACATTTATAATATATTTTCTAATGCTACCATTCAATAGGTCACCTCAACTTGTGCTAAACAATTTGTCACGAAATAACATATGGGAGTATTCTTGACCAAACCTTTTTTTTACAAATTTGGCATATAATTCGTTAGCAAATTCTGTTGTTTTATTTGTTTTAAAGAGAATATATAACGTGGGTGTTAATGTTGTAATATGGCCAAAATCTCTTAGACTTCACATCTATTTATTGCTTTAAGATTGAATCATAACAAATTAACAATTGATAAAAGGATAAAAACAAAAACATGTCAATTATCATAAAGCGTCAAATAAAACACATTGGAGAGTAAAACCAAGAGAAACATTTTGTTTTGATATTGATTAATTAGTGAATAATGAGTGGTTCACTTCTTAGCTTGTTGATTGGCGGAATCTACGGCGGAGGGAGCACCGCTACCGGAGAGGGTCGGTGCGTCGGTTGTGCCGCCGCCTTGGCCAGGCTTAACCTCTTGGTGACCGGAAGTTCCATAAGCATTCTTCTTGTAATCTTCTATATCTTCATACTTTGTGTACGGACTTGTTTCTAGTGGCAACTCTTGTTTCTCTTCTCTCTTCGACATATTTCTTGAATATAAGGTTAGGTTTTTTTTTTTCCTTACTTCTTGTGTGAAGACGATATATTTGGAAAAGAAAAAGAGAGTAAAATTCTTATTGGAGACGTAAATAAATTTTGTCCAAAGAAATTGCACAAAATTGGCCACGGAACTAGGGAGTGTCTTTGACTAGGTAATTTCATTATTGTCTATTCACTTGTAAGGAAAAGTAATTTCGCTACGTCTCAATTTCTCTTTATTCTAAAGTTCTCAGTTCTTGATTATGCATTCTCTACATGAAAATTGCATGAACCATCAGTAATAACAAATGGCTAATAAAATTTTTGATAAGTGAATAATCATACTGTTAACAAAATTATAACTATTTGTGATACATTTTCACACCTAAAATTAGAAACCTATAACATAAAAGAATACAACAAAATTTATTTTATGAAAAAGTACATAATTGTGTTCCTTCTTCTACATAAGACGAATCCAACACAGTTACGAATCCTTCTTCGAGCATCTGTCTACTAACCAAACAAACCAAATCCTTTGTCTCTTCAATCCTCGGATGCATTGTATCTCCCACAACAAAAACATGGCACTGATTCTTCAGCTCGATCCAACTGCAACCCACTTCTTTGCTCACACCGTTTGCTCTCATGAGTTTCCAAACCCGTTCCACATCTCTCATCCGCCCTAAAGCCGTGTAAATGCCTGACAATTGCACATACGTTGATGATTCTCTAGATCCTAGGGCCATGAGCTTCTCTCCTGCATAAGCTCCTAGCTCACAATTCCCATAGTTCTTACATGCGCTTAATAGTATCCGCCAAAGGCATAAACCGTGATCGATACTAGCTGATTCGATGAACTCTTTTGCCTCTTTGAGCTGTCCTGCACGGCTCAGCAGATCAACCATACAAGCATAGTGGTCAACTTTTGGATCAAGCCCGAACTGATCAGACATCATATGGAAATAAGACCAGCCTCTCTCTACAAACCCTTTATGGCTACACGCTGATATAATGTTCACGAAGGTGACATCGTCTGGTTCTGTTCCCTCTACTAACATCTCCTCAAACAATTCTAAAGCCTCGTCTCCTTGTCCGTTATGGGACAAGCCTGAGATCATCGCATTCCAAGACACAACATCTTTATTGGGAGTTCTTCTAAAGACGAGGTTCCCATCTTCTAAACTCCCGCACTTTGAGTACATTGTAGAAAGTGCGCTTCCAATTGGAACTTCAAGCCCAAACCCATGCTTGATTGTGTGGCCATGTACTTGCTTTCCGAGCTCCAAGGTAGCTAGAGAGGAGCAAGCTTTTAGAACGCTTGCCATGGTTGGGTCGTTTGGGATTATACCTTCTGCTTTCATTCTGCGGTACAGAATCAAAGCCTCTTCGTTATCTGAGTTTTGAACATACCCGCTAATAAGCGATGTCCAAAGTGCCACATCACGTTTTTGTAGACAGTCAAACCCTTTCCTGGCATCTGCTAGACAACCGGCTTTCGCATACATGTCAACCAAAGCAGTAGTCGCAAATAAATGTCTTTCAAACCCCAACTTTAACAAGAAAGAATGGAGTTGTTTCCCTTCTTCTACATAGCATATGTCACTGCAAGCATTAAGAACCCCAACAATCGTGTATTCACTGGGCTTGATTCCAGCAGAAAACATTCTCGAGAAAAGCTTTACTGCTTCAAGTGATTCCCCATTCTGAGAATAACCAGTGACCATTGCTGACCATGTAATCGAATTTCTGTCACCAGATGAGTCAAACATCTTACATGCCTCAGTCAAGCTCTCGCACTTTGAATACATTGTAACAAGCGCATTACTCAAAGCTACAAACCCGAGTAACCCATTTTTAACTGTGATGCAATGAATTTGCCTGCCTAGGCCTACGTATACGGTTGCAGCCAGCGAGCTAAGAACCGCAGTGAAGACATAGTCACTATCACTTTCTTCCTTCTCTCTAAGAAACAAATTGAAGACTTTAACTGCCTCTTCAACACGTCCTCTTGTAGCATAACCAGAAACCATAGTAGACCACGTATAAGTATTTCTTTCAGGCATCAAGGCAAACACTTTAATTCCATCTTCGACTAAGCCCGCTTTACAGTACATGCCCACCAACGAAGTGTCAACATATATATCCCCAAAACTTGACATTTTGACCACAAGCGCGTGAGCCTGCCTCCCAATTGTACAACTTTGAAGACTCGACTGAGCCTTAAAAATCCCGGCAAGAGTATAAGCATTTGGCAGTATATTTTGCGCTCTCATCTCCTGAAACAGCTGCATAACAGTGTGGGAGCTGGAGACACCGCCGTTCTGAGAATATCCAGTGATGAGACTGTTCCAGGACACAACATCCTTGCTGATTATGGCGTTGAAGATGGAGTGGGCTTTGGGTAATTGTCCGCATTTAGCGTAAAAGTTGACAAGGACATTGGCATGTTGGGTGCATGTTGATGTACCCGTTCTGATGATCTGTGCATGAACTGCGCGACCAGCCACAAGGTTCCTTTGCTGTGAATGATGAGTCAGTTCTTTTAATAACATGGAAGTATGAGTGAACGAGTTGAGTTCTGTTTGAAAGGTACTTGGATGCATTGCTTTGATTGATATAGAACATCGTTTGTCCCTGCACACAACATAGTGAATGATAGTAAGGAATGCAATATTCATATCATCAGTAACTAAATAATAGGTGAACATAATCTAAGAACAAAAGTTTCAAAGTAGATCATCTAATGGAAAGGAAAAGTACTCACTGAGTCGTTGTTCTCGATTTTTCTAGACCAGAGTGTTCTTCCAATCCAGGTTTCTGTCTAACTGCTAAACTCTGACCATTTTGAATCAAAATCAGTATAAATAGTACAAAAAGATAATCAAATATCATAAAACATACAGATACAGAGGTATTTCTGTACCTCTCTGTCTAAATCAGTGAAAAGGCCAATACTGCCAACTCCATAAGTATCTTTCTCAAAATTTTTTCTTTATTGCTGCCAATTACACAAGGAACAACCTTCAAAAACCAAAGTATTTACAGAGTGCATGACAAACAAACCACTCACATATAGCCTAACGCTAAAGTAAACAGCCACATGAAACCCATAAAGTCTACTTTGAAATTCATCCTTGTTCATTTGTGAGACTTCAACAATTTTTAGAATAAAGAATACTGATTCAAATTCTTAGACATGATTTGCTTAAACTATTCCAATTTCATTCCTACATCCACATATGCTTCTGCTTACGTTAATCATATCCTAAGTTTTGAAACTGCCATTGCGAGCACCGCTCTAGTTATGCCTTTTTCAGTAAGTTCTAAAAACTTCTAAATGATATATCCCGAAATCATTTCTAATAAAATGCATGACAAATGTTATAGAAAGTAAACAAAATTTACCCTTCATGGCAGGAGCTTTGATCCTCGATTTCAACACCTCTTGGGGCAGCCTGAACATAAGAATTCCAACATTAATGGCGCAAGTTCAATTGAACTCCAAATTACGTACCACTATTATTTCTGATTGATACTTCAAACTACTCAACAATGTAATTATACTTCAAAGCAATTCGATACTTCGATACCTATTAGGCAAAACTCAAAACTGAGAAACTTTCGGATAGATAATCAACGAGAGAGTTTAAACAAGGCATTATGAGTAAGCAACCATACTCAGAGAAAGATCGGTAGTTTTTACATTATACACAAGAAGAACAAAAAATATACAGTCTAAGCCTCTTCATTTGTCCCGCCTCCCATAAATGTTCAGGAGAGAAGTCACGTCTTATATTTGACAGGTATCTCTTAGACATTAGATCGAACACGTTGTGTGCAGAAAGAAATATCTGTACAAAAACAAAGCATTACCAACCTCCTTTAGTTTAGCTCAACGTAACTTACGTCGGCGACGGCTGTGACAACGGCGAGAAACTCAGAGACGACGACTCGAAACCACGGTTACGTTGTGAAGATGACAAAAACTTTTTAAAATTTAAGGTTTTATAAACTGACTGGGGCAATTGGACAAAAGCTGATTTAACCGGAATAAAAATTGAACCAATACTTTTTGAGAGTCGGTCTTGGTCGGTTATTTTGGTAATGTCCATTTACCAAACCTGAGCCTATAGGCTATGGCTCGTGTTTTTGAAGTATGTCATTTTGATAAGCTGGTACAAAATTGAACTAATTGTGATACATATACAACAAACAAATGAATTAACAAAACCTATAATATAAAATGAAGAATTGTGTATAGAGGATTTGAGTAAGCCCGGCTAAGTGAAAGTAATTTCTTGACCGGTTTGGTTTTCTTAGGGACCGCTTAAGAGGTCACCAGGTTTACGAGACTGATCTCCTTCCGTAACATCAACACTAGCCGTGATGTTGGCCGGAGCAGATTCAATATCGCCGCCGGTTTTAGGTCGGAGACTAGGCGTTGGAGACTGCAGTTGACCTGACATCTCACTCTTTTTCTTTGCATTCTTATGCCAATTCCTTAATGCCTTTGACGTTTGCTCATCAAACACTGATCGCTTCATCGTTGATCCCATCTGTAAAAAACATGTACATCTACCGAGTTATGGCTTTTTACTCTTATTTGATGGGAAAGAATGAAGTATAAAACTTTTGACATGCCTGAGTCACGAGAGCGTAAAGAGGAAGTGTGATGTAACTGCAGAGAAATTGCACTCCCACCCTATATTAGGAAACCAAAATAAAGCCTTGTAGCTCAAGAAAGCCAAATTTCACAAAAGAAGATTCTTGTAGCTCAAGAAAACCAAATTTTATAAAAGAAGTGGGAAATTGTTGATGAACATAGTACTTACCCGAGAGCAACCCGTATGATTATGAGCGCGAAATGGTGATGAAAACAGGATCGTAACCCGAACTCATACTGAAACAATGGAAGCAGATCGAGTGAGAGAAGTATTCAGAGATGATTGGAAAAGAGAGCTGTGTGTTGTTTCTTTTTACCCATATCCAGAAGAAGTAGGTGATCTCAAAGGCATTCTGAACAATCAAGTAAGATCATTAGAACAAAGACGATTACATGCTTTTTTCTATCTTTTCATTTTTATAAGCGGTGATAAGTTGTACCTGGAAGAGAATGAAGTGGATGATATGGAGGACTAAGGCAGGACGACTTAACCAGAAATGCCGGTCAGAGACATTGACAAGTGGCATCCCTTGTATCACGGCGTGTCTCTCCTGAATCTCCAACGCCATGTCTGATATGATGGCCTGAAGCTTGGTTCCTATCGCTAATGTCAACTTCAAACCAAACACAATTAGTCATTTTTTTTCCTCTATATTGCACTTTCCATGGAAGCAAAAGATAAAAGGTAGATTTAGTCAACTTACAACTGGAGGAATCATAGTGATCACGGCAGTAACATACCACCCTAAAATGATATACTATAAAAGTTAGATTCTAATTAAGATCCGTACGTTGAAGAATATCATTACTTGGAACTAAAAAAGACTAACCGTGAACATCAAAGAGTAGAAAGAGCATCACAAAGGCCCATAGCTCGGAGCTGCATTACCAGAATAATTGTAAAATAAACGATGAAGACATGAGTGTTAGTGTAAGAAGAACAAGTGTTTTAAGAGGTACCTTATTCCCACGACTACCTTGAAGTCGTCTTCTAATGACCTTTTGATGTATTTTTGGAAATTAAACTTCATCCCAGGTGCCAAATGGACCTAAAGTAACAGAGGATTTTGGAAAAAACAAATCTTAAAGAAATTTCTTGAAGATGGTTTTGTGTAATTTCAAGGAACTCACACTTATGAACCCGTGACGCATCGTCAAATAATCAGATTTTCTGACAGATCTAAGCATCTGACGAAAGAAACACATCTGCAAAAAAAGTAACAATGGAAGAATTTGATCTCTTCTTGCTTGATATAGGATAGAAACAAGAAGCACAGGAACAGAATCTTACAACGTAGAAGGAGAATCTATTTTTGGCCCAAGGATTGACATGCTCTCGAACAAATGATGTCTCGTGTGTGAGCCTAAATCTTGAAGGATCTGTAAATCACATAATAGAAAAAAGCGATGTGTTTTGAATGTGATTGGCATCTGAATGAAACTATAAGCTCAATGATCTAACCATTCATCATTTCGTGTTCATGTATGACTTCTTCCTCCCATACTTTCCATCCACGAATCTGTCAAATCCAACAATCAAAATCTCACAAGTACATAAAACTGTCAAAGCCTTAAAATTAAACATTATATAGATATAGATATACCTTTGCTCTTCCAAGCATCATGGTAATAGCACTATAAATGACATGAAACACAGCCAAGAAGAATATGAAGATATGCACTTGATGCAACGCGTTGAGTGATATAAGCGGCACATAGCCCTGAAAACATCAAAAACAAACCTTTCATCAACTTCAACCATTTTGTCTAATTAAGCCCAAAAAAAAGAAAGAAAGTTTTAACCTTCTTGCACTGAGCTGGAGGAGCATCGGCTAAAACACGGCGTTGTAAGTGTTCGGTAGTCTTTGGTTTCTTAGAGTCACCACTTGGACCATCGTACGGACCACAAAAGGACATTGCATGGCCGTATCTTGAAGCCACACACAAGCTTGCGATGTAGTTTTGTCCAAATGTTAGTAACAGAGAAATGAATCCCAAGACCATGAGCTCTGCAAAATCAGGAACACATTATAAACTTGTAACCACAAAAACAAAATCAATTGGAGGGTTTTCAAGGAATTTGGTACCGTTCTTGATCTTTTGAAGAGCTTCGTACAAAGCTTTCTTCTTTCTTTTCGTGAACACCTACGAAAGAACAATGAACGAGTGGTGTTTATATATATAGGATATAGGAAAATTAATGTAGAGCAAGTCTTTGTGTTAGAGATTTGATTACCTCTCCAATTTTGTGAATCATGAGCTCAAGAACGATAGAGATCAAGATGATAACGCCACAAACAGTGGAGACGGCCCATGTCGGAGTCTGATCGAGCTCTCTCGGACCTTCTCCAGAAGTGCTACCACCTCCTCCTCCAGCCATTTTTTATTCAACGGAATTGTTTTTGTACCTTTGTCTTATTTTTTTTTACGATCATCAATTTTCAAATCTTCTACGGCCAAGAAACGGCGGAAACTTGCAGTCGGATTTCTCCGTCGTTCCGGGAGACGGATTCCGGTGATCGTGTTTTTCTTGTTTATTTTTTATTTTTTGGGATTTTTTAATTGTTTTGGAAAATTGTGCTTTGATTTTTCATTTGAGTTCTAATGGTTTTCAAACGGAAATGTAGGGAGATGAACGACTTGGCGGATTTATGGGAAATTCAAAAAAAAATAATAATAATAATTATACTTTAAGCAGAAAAAAAAAAAAAAAAAAAAAAGACGCCGTTGCCGGGGATCGAACCCGGGTCACCCGCGTGACAGGCGGGAATACTTACCACTATACTACAACGACCTTGTTGTTAGGTTTACACTAAACATATATTTAAATTTAGTTTACATCTTTGCATCATCAGATCCAAGATATGCAAAACATCACTCAACCAGCTATTCCGAGATGCTGTGTAATGATACTTTCTTTCTTGGCTATTTTCTTTAGTTTCCTCCGGTGAAAAACACAGCTTTCTTTTTTCAGTCTAACCAGATGTTACAAACTGATTCTAAACCTTGTCTTTTTTTTTTTCCCTTCCTATTAAACCAATAAAACTGTCTCCTTATCAAGAAAAGAGAGAGAAATAAGAAACAAAACTTGAATGGTAACAAAGATGTTGGTGATCTACAAAATGTTTCTAATGGAATCTAGTAGATAGATGTCTGTGCAGTTGAGAATCAGTGGGCATAAACACAGGAAGTTGGTCTCCTCTCTGTGATCTAACCTGTTGGAAATAACCAGTCAAAGGGTTTTCTCTAGCCCTTCTGCTACCATCAGTCCTAGAAGAAGTTATGGTGTTTAGACGTTCATTACCAAGAGGACCTCCAAAATCTGTTCCGGTAATCCGAGACGACGATACAAACCGGCCAGCTTCTGGATCCCAGACTACTGAACTCTCATCGCTTGAAGGCAAGTTTCTTGTAGCTGCAACAACAGCATTTCTGCTTTCTTCCTCATTCAATGGTGACTCGTTAGCTGGTGATGACATGTACATTGGGTTGAAGTGATCGCTCTTCAGAACTTGACTACTACAAGATTCTGAATCAGCTTTGCCTTTTCTAGTGTGATGGGAACTTGCGGGGCTACTTCTCCCGCTTACGTTGCTGCTGCTTTTGTAAGGGATTTGCCACGAACTTACTGGAAGAAGCACTGACGAAGATGCACGTGCTTTTGCAGCTGCTTTAGATGCTTCTTTTGAGTCGAGTTTCGCCAGTTTCCATGGATTGATCCTTACTTGTTGACGCTGAGGTGGCTTCTTCTGTGAAAGTGTGTCGGGATCTATGGCGGATCGTACAGGTCCAGGCTCCAAATGCTGGATAACATCGTCCTGGAAAAAAAAAAAGTATTATACAAGGGAAGGATACAAAAAAGACATTAGAATTTTTTCTTTACCTGTTGATCCATGAATATGTTTGGAGGTGTACACAAGGAGGCACCACGGTATTGAATGCTCAATCCAAGAGAGCTTCTATCACTTGCGGTTGTCACAGCTGAGCTTGTAGGTGAAGGAGGCTGGCACGTTTGGTCTAGCCCATCTACAGATGGTCCAAGTGGTTCAGTTTGCGCTCTCAGGGCAACAACATATTCATATGTTGTGATTCCCTGCACCCACAAAAGTGATATATCAAAGCTCAGCTGCGAAACATCGTTATGTGTTTGTCAGTGCAGAGTTCAGCAACAAGGTGCAACAAACATATATACAAAACCTTTGGGATCAAAATAATATGGAAAAAGAGAAGTTCCCCAAGAGCTATCAATGCCAGTAACGAGAGAGTTGTACAAACAACCTGCAGAACGAGAAAGAAAGCTCAAGTTGGAAACTAAGCATTGATAAAATACACAGAATAGACCCGTATTGTCTTTGAGAATATTTACCACAACAGCGGCAAATGGAGGACGGGAGAACCCAAGCCCAAGCTTTTCAGTTATAAGATGTTCCATCGCCTTTTGGTCCATGAAACATCGAACAGAAACAGCAACACCAACTCCAAATTCAGCTATAAGCTGTCACCATATTTGCAAGGTCATATCATATGGATGGGTTAAATATTCTTCGATGAGATCAAACGTAGGGCAGAATCAACCTTAAAGTAACAAATTTTGTTGGAAACATACCCAGAAAAAGCTTGCCGCTAAAAGACACACAAAGCTGACGTAGTTTTTCTGCCCCACACAGTTATTCAGCCACTAAGGCAAAAGAACATATCAGTTAAAATTGCTAAGCCAGAAACCCAACGAGAAAAATTAAATTTTCAAACTGCATACCCGGCAATGATGATCAAACCCATCAACACACTTGCCACAACTTCCACAGTGCTTGCTAAACATATGTACCTTCGAAAAAAGAATGTGCTGTTACTGTAGAAGATGCAATGAAAAACTTCTAACCAGAACGCAAATATACTACTATACCACAGCATTGCACAATAAGCAGAACTGAGCTTCTTCTTGTTCGTTTGATTGCTCTTGTTGGGTATCATCTCTACGGCAATCTTGTATTACTAAACAACCACAAATGAATCTTCCTATAGCATTACAGCAACCAGAGCCGTGTCTAATATATGGCCCACCATCAATTGCTGTGGCATTATCTGCAACAGAGACATCACTATCAGAAAGAAGTATCCTAATTATGTTAGCCCTGAACACAGCATCATCGCTAGAGCACGTACAAGGCACATAATTAGTGTTCTGTGACTTATGGGCTGGAGTGTTATCAGCCCTTACAAAGATTCCAGGATCTGCAGGATCTATACCAGTGCATCGGATGTACAGAACTAAAACCGAAAAGGCCTGTAAAATCATTAGGCAAAAGAGAGGTGAGAGTTGTGAGATATATAACAAGTTTTATACACATGCGAGCTTAATGTAACCATGTTTCGTATAGTTCTCACCAGGAATGAGTAAACACCAATGGCAATATATTCATAGAGTTTGTTCCAAAGAAACGGAGCAAAGAAGGCATAGTAAGCGACAGTTAGCAAGAAAAATACAGTTATAGCAACAACCTGCACAGCAACAAGAGCAACAGACCATGTTAGATAAAGGAGTAATCACAGAGAAACCCCATCCAAAAATTCAATGCAATGGATCTTATAATGCACATGAACTGTACACATATACTAATATACATAAACTCAAACTTGTGTTTATCCACAAACACATAAAGCAGATGAAAAAGAACAGATTTTGTAAGCGATGTGAGTACAATATCACAACAAAGTAACACCCAGATACCAATAAATATGTCATTTTCAAAAAGGGATTAGAAAAATAACAACTTTGTGACAGAAATTTCACATATCGTTCAAACCAAAGTCAAAAACAGAACCCAATCAATACTCAGTGAAGTATGTAAATATTTGTAAGGGGAGAAACCCTTATAGTAACTTGGAAACCTGAAATGGGTGAGCTGGAAGTTGCCATCCATGTCTTCTCGCCATTGCAGTGAAGAAACCTAAAACCCTAAATGCTTATCTCGGCGAACCCGAAAAACTCAAGAACACAAGGAAAAACAAAAACCAAATTTAAAACCTTGAACTTTCGTAATCTATCTTCCCCTAAACTCAGTGCCTACACACTAACATTATCTAACGTTCGGAGCATGACCCGAGTTTAGTAGTACTTGTTTCAGTCGTTCCGTGAGAGAGAAATTTGAGGACTTAAAAAGATTCATCGGCTTGAATTTATCGATCAGAGTGTCTCTCGGGGAAGTAGTAACAAAAGCTGTTAGAGATATAAATGAAGATTTTTAAGGATTGGGTTTTGACTTAAGCTAAAAAGCCTAAAATATAGTCTTGTCTTTTTCATTTTTCGTAGTCAATTCACTTCATTAATGTGGAAACAGATTACAAAGATGTGGCCAAGATATTACATAACATTGTACATTACACCTCGTATTTTTAGTCAAACTATCTGCTATATAATTAGCTTGTCTACTGACCTGGACAAAATTAAACGTACAAGTTTTTCAAGTTTGAAGGATGATATCAATGTAGATTGCAATTTTCCACTTTGGATTGGGACCATAATGTGAGTTATGTTGAAATGCATTTTTTTTTTTTCCATCTATGTATTAAATATTAAACAAGGAATTCATTACAAAGATCGTTGCGTAAAATAGATGATAAACCCGTAGGTACAATATTATGAAAAATAAAACTTGATCGAGCTGGCATGGGACGTTTTGCTAAGTAGTGCGCTGCTTCGTTTTGAGTGCGTCGGATCCAACATAATTTGATTTCGTCAAACTTACTCTGCCAATATATAATTTCCTTTTTCCAATTGTGTATATCGAAATTAAAAGTCATGTTGGTCACCAGGTTGTTGAGTTCTTGACAATCCCCTTCAAAAACAACTCTCATGTATCCTTTGAGCCAACAATGCTGTATCGCTTGAATTAAACTTTGACATTCACTTTCTAAAGCATGTTGAACTTGATACCCTTTTGCTTGACAAGCACCCATAAAAAGACCATTTGCGTTACGGCAAATCCCGCCGACTTAAGGCGATGTTTCAGCGTTTGTAAAACTCCCATCATAGTTACATTTTATCCAATGTTGTTGTGGTCTTTCCCAAGTTGATGGGGAAGCAGATATGTGAGGGCCCCTACTTGAATCCATTCTCACCAATTGGTCTTATGTATCCCTCCATTTTTGAGAGTCTCTTTTGGCTTGATTAGCTGTTTCAAGCCAGGACTGATGTTTGCGTTGAAAGATCAGAAGGTTCCTACTCTTCCATAATCGCCATAATGTCCAGATAGGTAGATGCCGTAAATGCAATAGCTGGGAATCAAAATGAGATTGAAAAATACGAGACATCTTCCCATTTAAGTCATCATTATGCCAAGATTCTGTAAAGGGTAAGCCGGTGGCTCTCCATGTGGCTTGTGCATATGAGCAATCAAAGAATAAATGGTTCGCAGTCTCCTCCGCTTGACAACAACGACGACATAGACTTTGTCGAGTGATATGTCTGCGTTTCAGATTTTCACCCAAAGGGAGTATTTGAGTGAAAATTTTCCAAAGGAAATGCTTCAGTTTTGGTGACGTCTTCAATCTCCAAATAGTTTGTTTTAGAAGCCTATTTCCTGGAAGAGAAGTATGGAATCTGCCAGCCAGTTGGCAAGCAAGCCTATAAGCAGATTTGACAGAATATATGTCATCTTTAGTATAATGCCAGCCCAGCATATCATGGGATCTTTTCGAGAACAATTTAATTTTCAGGATCCGATCAACGTCCTCCGGAGTCACCTCCTCTTGTATCTTGTCAATATCCCACCGTGTCGGATTAGTTTTGATCCAATCACTAAGAGTAGTAAGACGTGTTGGAATCGTTCGTGGTACCGGAGGTCTGGCTGGAAACGTAGGGATCCAGGGGTCTTGCCATGTATTAATAGCGTCGCCTGTGCCAATCAAAAATCTGAGTCCATGCTTCATTAAGTCTCTGTCGTGGAGAAGTGAACGCCAAAAGAAGGATTGTCTTGTCCTCTGCTTTGCTTGTAAAATATCGGAGTCAGGATAATAGCGGCCTTTAATGATTCGCGCCATCAGTCCATGGGGATGTTGTAGTAATCTCCACGCTTGTTTACCAAGGAGTGCGTCATTGAAAAGTTCCAAATCGCGAAAGCCTAGCCCTCCCTCCGATTTAGGGATTCCCATGCGTTCCCAAGATAACCAGAGTGCATTCGATGTCGTTCATCTGAATTACCCCACCAAAATTTAGCAAGAATGTTGTTAATCTCTGAACAGACCGCCTTGGGCAACTTGAAGACATTCATTGAGTAAACTGGCATAGCCAAAGCAACTGATTTGAGGAGTACTTCCTTGCCGCCAGTAGAGGGGAAACTCTGATGCCATCCTTGCGTTCTTGCTTTAACTTTCTCAATTATATAACGAAACATCTTTGTCTTCTTGCTGCCGAATTGTTCTGGCAGACCTAAATATTTACCTCCACCACCATCATTATGGATGTTAAGGATGTGACGCACCTTCGTCTTATTGGAGCCCCTAACCTTTTTGCCAAAAGATATAGCCGATTTCCGGACGTTCACCATTTGTCCAGAGATTTGCTCATAAAGGGAAAGGATGGCTTTTATGCGCTTGGCGGACTTTGCATTTGCGAGTGTAAAGAACAGTGAATCATCAGCAAAGAGAAGATGATTCACAGCTGGGCTGTTGTTACTGATTTTAATGCCTTGAAGTCGTCTCTCCTCCATATTTATTTAGCATATGTGACAGTACTTCAACACAGATTATGAAAATATAAGGCGAAAGAGGATCACCCTATCGAATTCCCCTCTCTGGTTGAATAAATCCCTTAGGTGAGCCATTTATCAAAACTGAAAAACTCACAGTACGTATACATTTCATCACCCACTGTATCCAGTTATTATGAAAACCCAGTCTTAACATTGCTTCTTCAATGAAACTCCATTCGAGGCGATCATAAGCCTTGGCTATATCGATTTTAATTGCCATGTAAGAAGTGGCCTGTCTTGTTCTGGACTTGAGACTATGATAAACTTCATGGGCTATAATAATGTTATCGGTAATGAGTCGGCTAGGAACAAAAGCAGCTTGATTATCAGCCACGATACCGGATAAATGCTTTTTGAGTCGATTAACCAAGATCTTTGAGATTATCTTGTATGAAACATTGCAAAGAGCGATCGGACGATAATCAGCCATCGTTGTTGGGGATTCCACTTTGGGAATTAAGCACAGATTGGTATGATTGTGTGCTGAATCCAGATGAGATGTGTTGAAAAATTGTTGAACCTCACGGATAATATCTGGCCAAAATTTCTGATAAAAAGCACCTGTGAAACCATCAGGGCCAGGGGCTTTGTGTTGTCCAACAGCAAAAACTGAAGTCGTAATCTCGTCGACGGTGACTGGTTTGATCAAGTCGTTGTTGATCTCTTCACTGATTCGACATTGAAAACCTCTAAAAGCTTCTTCATATAAATGGCGTGATGTTGGATTTGTTGTAAATAAAGTTGAAATGCATTATAAAGCATAGAGAGGTCACTACAAAAAAAAAGTAACCTCACTGTATCCCAATCTCCTTAGATCAGTGACTGCTTCCAATGAAGTTTGTAGTGATGGGTAAAGCATCCAGTGCCAGTCCAACGTTTACGAAGGCCCTATTCAAAAAAAACAATTTCGTTTTTTTTCTTCAACTTCAATCGAAAGAAAAATAAGTTCATCATGGTAAACACAATAGGTTTCTTTACTTCATTTGGTAATTACCTATTGGCTAGAATTACTATAAACAAACAAGTTTTTTTGTTTTACGGTTTATCTAATTATTTTGGTTATTAACTAAAAAAAAAAAAATTCTGGGTTTTGAAAATTTGGGCCCTAAACCATGGTTTAGGTTGCCTATGTTATAGGCCGGCCCTGAAAGCAGCCGAACCTTTGAAGATTTGTAAGCCATCTTTATTATGTAAAGACCTGACATTTCCTATTTACTGATTAGGTGAGATCCAGGAGGCTGTGGAAATGGCTTGCTGTGGAAATGGCTTGCTGAAGAGTATGTGCTAGACATGTATGGAAATTAGCAGGTCTCTAAGCACCACTCTCCCTTGGCATATCCAAATTACACCTATTCATTTCTACAGCCTCCTTCCATACTTTAAAATCTATTAAAGCCTTATGAGTTATTCAGGGATGGAACATTTCCTATTCTGAAAAATGAAGTCATTTCTGTTCTTCCTTATCCTCCCTACTATGAAGTAGAAAACGATATTGAGTAGGTTCAGAAATGAAGAAATGTATTTTTGAGTAGAACTAGTTAGGATAGAGGAACCTGGAGGCTGCACTAGAGGGGCAAGCTCCCATATTTATCTACTGACTCGACATTGAAAGATCAGGTGGTAGTGGCCTATTGATGGATCAATATAAGTATCATCAAGACTTGAGAAGATGATGACCTGATCTTGCTGAGTGTTCATCAGTTTTGTATGGATCCATGTAATGGAATCAGGACATAAATCTTAAGAGCATAAGATATAGTACCTTTGCCAAAAGTGATTGCAGATATCTTCTGTTCATCTATGGAAAAAACAAATTAAGTAAAAAAATCCTGAAAACATAAATAGGTAGGAGTAGGCCTGGGCGTTCGGATACCCGTTCGGGTTCGGTTCGGGTTTTTCGGGTTTTGGTTCTTTCGGTTCTTGTATTGAAATCCCATTCGGATAATTTTAAAACTTCGGTACGGGTTCGGGTAAATATTTTTGGGTTCGGGTGGGTTCGGATAGTTAACTACAAAACCGAAAATACCCAAACTTTTTCGGGACCAGTTCGGTTCTAGTACTTCGGATCCGCAAAGTAACCAAAGTACTAAAAAACCCGAAATATCCAAAAATAAAAAACTGAATTTGTAAATTGACATAAATCCATAGTAAAACCATATAACATCCAAACTTAACATCATAACGTATACAATCCATATAAGTCATTAATAAGAACTAAGTAAGAATTGAAACTTGAAAGAAAAAAAATTCATTCCAAACATAGCATAATGTCATAAACCGTAAGATCCAAAGTCCAATCTCTAAACTCCTAAGTGACCATGCCTTTGTTACATCTTCTCCCTTGTTTATCCTCTGGTTCTCCCTTGTGACAAATACTTACCTTTTAATTCAAGTTGATCTGAGGTTCAAACTCTGAAAAAGAGTAAACAAACAAAAATGTTAAAACTGAAAGTTATGAACATTGATATCGAGTATAAGATTAGATGTACCTTTCTCAAGTTTATCTAGTAGTTCAATATCAGCAAGCATTTGTGCAGTTGTCTCAGCAGTTTGTTCATTTAACTGAATATCACATGTGAGCCACTGCTTTGTGCACATCAACACCTCCACCATATAATGGGTTAAGCAACTCCTATGTGGTTCTATGATTCGGCCACAAGTGCTAAACGCACTTTCAGATGCAACAGAAGTCACTTGCATTGCAAGAACATCCTTTGCAATTTCTGATAAAACAGGAAACCTTTGAGCATTGAGTCTCCACCAAGACAAGACATCCCACTCTGTACCAATCATAGTCCTAGGATTTTCCACTTTCTCCTTTAGATATAGATCCAGCTCATTCCTTGCCTCTTCAACTCCTATTTCATCAACCATCTCCTTATAAGACAAATCCATCTTTTCAAACTGCATAATACCAACAACCTCTAACTCATTTGTACCAGCTGGAGCATTATGATCTCGGCCACTAGAAGATGGACACTGATGCGGCTGACATGGTTGTGTATTTGGTTGTTTGTTATAGCGACTGCTATACTCCTTGAACATAGAGTCCATAGCATTATAAACAGAATCATTCATCTCTTTAACATCCAAAGTATCTTTACCATAAAGCTTTTCAAAACACATCTCTTCATCTAAACTATTGCTCAATGTCATAAGATTCTTCTCTATTGTCACTATCTCACCATAACATTTGTATGAGCAAATAGTAGTAGACGCAGATACAATCATTGTGGCATTGTAGAAGAGAGCAAGAAAGTTTACTAACCTCTCTATTGCCCTCCAATCAGATGAAGTAGGAGGCCCAATCCTTTTTTTCCCATTGTCTAATTCCATAAAGTACTCATTGTATAACTTGTCTTCAGCCTCCATCTTGTCAAATGCTAATCTATACCTCATGGCTCTTGTTAACATTAAGTATGTAGAATTCCACCTTGTCTTGACATCTAAAGGCAAACTTCCCCTAGTCATCTTCCCTGTCACAACTTTTGTCTCAAATGCATTACATCTTATAGTAGAAGACCTCACATATTGCACTGCATTCCGAATGGCTGCCACATTATTACCCAGATCATGCAAACCATCGCTGACAATCAAGTTGATAATGTGAGCACAACACCTCATGTGCATAAACTCTCCATCTAAAACTAGTGAATCAGACCTTAATCCACTAAATTCCCTTTGAAACCTCCTTAAAGCTGAAGTATTGGCAGTAGCATTGTCAACTGTGATAGTGAATATCTTTTCTATGCCCCACTCAGCTAAACAATCAAGCAGAACCGATGAAATTGTGGAGCCTTTATGATCTGTGACGTACCTTAACCCTATGATTAGCTTCCTTAATCGCCAACTATCATCAACAAAGTGGGCTGTGATAACCATATAACTTGCTCCTGTAGACTGAGCGACCCATATGTCTGTTGTAAGAGACACTCTTTGTTGATTAGCAGAAATCCAATTCTTCAGAGATGCTTTCCTTGCCACAAACATTTCAACTATATCTCTAGCAGTTGTTCTCCTTGAATATGGCTTATACAGATTGACTTTATTGCAGAAGTGTCTCCAAGCCATACTTTCAATAAACGCAAGTGGCAACTCCCCTAACACAAGCATTTCATTGCAAGCTTCTCTGAAAATGACCTCAGAAACTTTTGCATCCAGAAGATTTCCCTCTTGAGTAATAACAGTTTGAGAATTTTTCTGTTGCCATGCCTTGTAGTGCTTACATATATCCAGATGCTTCCCTAGGTTTGAAGTCCCAGATGTTGTTGCACAACAGAAAATCCTTTGACAATAGTGACATTTGCATTTGTCTTCTTTGTCCTTTAATCTCGTGAAATGATTCCATACATGGGACCTTGTATTCAACTTCTTCTTTGGCTTAGATGGTTCAGAATTACCTCCACTACCTCCTGGAATATCTTTCCTTTTACCTCTCCTATCATATCCTCTTTCTGATGTGTTAGTTTCTTGTGTTTCTCCTTCTATGTCAGCCTCAGCCATATCTGGAAATGATGAAGAATCCATCTGCAAAAGAAGAAGAATAAAACGAGTTAGATATAAGTTAACAAAATCAGAGATTAACTTGTGTGAGACACAACATAAACATAGAATTTAAACTATATACATTGTTAGACACAAGTTAACATAATCACACAATCAGACATTTGTTAGAAACTAACACGATAAGCAAATAGTATCATCTTATGTCCTATGGCTAACTCAAAACAGAAGAAAAAATTACAACTGACATGGATTGTTTCTTGCACTTAGAGAAGTCAACAAATAGAAGATCACTGTGTGGTTATGAAGTCAACCTAATACACGCTTACTAAACTCATTGAATAAAACTAAGTTATGGTTGCATTATATCTCTTAAACTTTGGAAAACAATTATATAGGACACGTGATGATTTTGTTCAATTTGCTTAAACAATAATATTAAACTAATACTCCAACAACAAATTTATTAATATTCTTATCGATTCAAGCTACTACTTCTACTAAATTATTCGAGAAGGATCCTAAGGCCAACTCAAAACAGAAAAAAAAAAAAAGAACTTTACTGAGACTTGACATCATCAAAGAGCAAAGATCCAGCAAAAGACTCGTAACATCATCAAAACACTAAATTGGTTCTAATTAAAAGGTCTCCAAGCAATCAAAATAAATACTTAAGCTTTAACCCAAGACACATGGATGGTTGCAAAATCAAAAACTTTTGAATCGAACTTGTAGAAAAAACCAATTTAGAGAAACCCAGAAAATTTAAAGCAAGAGAAGACCAAAACCTGGAACAATATCTTGTAGTTTTGACTTGACTGTACAGTATTTTAATCAGTTTGACCGAATACAAAGTACTGAAACAAGCAAACCATGGAGTCGAAACTAAGATTGAAACTAAGTCGAAAGCATGAAGAAGAAGAAATCATACCTGAGATCGATTTCTCGATGTCTCTGACGGAGGAGATGAAGGTGAATGTGCAATTAGGTTTTCCAGATTGTTTTTATGGGGATAATTGAAGTAATCGAAAAAAAGGGAAACTGAATCGACATGCATATCTGCTGCATATGTAAAATTACCAAACCCAAACCTGATTTTTCGTTCAGAACTTCGGATACTAATTAATACTTGTTCGGGTATCGGATATACCCAAACCCGAACCGAAACCCAAAGTATTTAAAGCCAAGATCCGTTAGGGTTTTTTCAAAGAACATAAGTATATTCGGAACGGGTTTTTCGGTTCGGGTTCGGTTCGGGTTTTCGGGTTCGGTTAAAATGCCCAGGCCTAGGTAGGAGTTAAAGTAGACGTGGCACGCCATTAGCTGTGGGGTCTGTGTGAGATGGAGTAGTAGAAGTCAGACGCCGTGTCGTTCTCACTGCTCATCGAACTTTGAGAGAGAGAAAAAAAAAAAATCCAAAATCAAAAATGCATTTGAGTGAGAACGAAGGTGTCCAAGGCAAGACCTTCGTGGTCACTGGAGGTCTTGGCTTCGTCGGTGCCGCCCTCTGCTTAGAGCTCGTTCATCGTGGAGCTCGCCAAGTCCGCTCTTTCGACCTTCGCGACTCCTCTCCTTGGTCCGATGAGCTCAGAAACAGTGGCGTTCGCTTCTTTCAAGGTTCCAATTCCTCGATCCCTTTTATCCAGCTTTCAATTCCCTCAATTTGATCTCCCAATTTCTCTAATTAGATCACACTCTATCAATTCTGGATTTATATTGAACATTAGTGGAGTGATGATGAAACAGGTGATGTGAGGAAGAAAGAAGATGTGGATAAGGCTCTAGATGGTGCGCACTGTGTCTTGCATCTTGCTTCCTTTGGTATGTCTGGTAAAGAGATGCTTCAGTTTGGTCGTTGTGACGAGGTTAACATTAACGGGACCTGTAACGTCTTGGAAGCTGTGTTCAAACATGAGATCACAAGACTCGTGTATGTTAGCACTTACAATGTTGTCTTTGGTGGTAAGGAGATTCTAAATGGCAATGAAAGTCTGCAGTATTTCCCTCTTGATGATCACGTTGATGCCTATGGTCGAAGTAAATCGATTGCAGAACAGTTGGTCCTCAAGAGTAATGGCCGGCCTTTTAAGTAAGTCTGGTTCTTGATTCAACGGTAGAGGATTCGTTAGTGCCTATTAGGAAGCATAATAATCTTCCTACTGCCTGTTGCTTTATGTAGGAATGGGGGTAAACGGGTGTACACGTGTGCAATTCGTCCAGCGGCTATATATGGACCCGGCGAAGACAGGCATCTTCCTAGGATAGTTAATCTAGCAAAGATGGGTTTAACGCTCTTCAAGATCGGTGAACCGAGTGTCAAAACAGACTGGATTTATGTTGAAAACCTTGTCCTAGCAATCATTCTGGCAAGCATGGGACTCTTGGACGACATTCCTGGCAGAGAAGGACAGCCCGTCGCTGCTGGTCAACCATATTTTGTCTCTGATGGTAAACTTAACTCTTAAGACACTCTCAAGGCACGGGGGGTATCTCCTTAATATTGCTTCCTAAATCAAGCTGAATTATTCTGCACCGGCAATGTTGTAGGTTCCCCAGTGAATACCTTTGAGTTTCTGCATCCCTTACTAAAAAGTTTAGACTATGACATGCCCAAGTTTACGATATCTGTACCTTTTGCACTGTCCTTGGGTAAGATCTTTCAAGGTGTCTACACTGTCCTATATCCATGGCTATCAAACAGCTGGTTACCACAGCC
This sequence comes from Crucihimalaya himalaica, assembly GCA_004349715.1. NCBI lineage: Eukaryota > Viridiplantae > Streptophyta > Magnoliopsida > Brassicales > Brassicaceae > Crucihimalaya > Crucihimalaya himalaica. The sequence continues at coordinate 1,095,769 of SMJT01000028.1, forward strand.
CCTTATTCTTCCTGCTGAAGTCTACAAGGTAACAGTTTTCTCCCAAATCATATTCCAGCTGGGATCATAAACCAACTTGTATAAATCTATCGATCTGGTGCAGGTCGGTGTTACCCATTACTTCTCATATCTCAAAGCCAAGGAAGAGCTTGGATATGTTCCATTCAAGAGCTCTCGGGAAGGTATGGCTGCAACTATCTCATACTGGCAGGAGAGGAAACGGAGATCTTTAGACGGTCCAACCATATTCACCTGGATAGCCGTTGCACTAGGGATGTCAGCTCTTTTTGCTGCGGGATGGTTACCCGACATAGGACCTGTGCCTTTCTTGAGAGCCCTACACCTCTTCTTCTTCCGGACAATCACCATTGTAAAGGCTGTCTTCATCGTATCAGTGGTACTGCATGTTGGAGAAGGATTCTATGCATGGTTTCTGGCTAGACGAGTCGACCCGGGAAATGCAATGGGGTGGTTCTGGCAAACCTGCGCTCTTGGGATATTCTCTATGCGGTTTTTGTTAAAGAGAGCCAAAGACCACCAGACTTAAAATCCAGTCTTGTTTTGATGTTGTAATCAGAAATAGTTTTATATCAGTTAAATGGTTCCAAGATTGAGAAACATAAAATTAAAGATCTACATTAATCAGGATATTCTAATTTCTGAACAACTTATGGTTCTGAAAGTACATCAAAACACAAAATAGGTCAAGTTATCAAGCTCCTTTGTCTGAACAGAAAACTAGAAAGCCTAAACTAAAGATAGGAATCATCATCATTCTAATAATAGAAAGTTGTTGGTTTAAGCCGACCAGATCACTTGGCTACTTCCAGGGCATGGTAAGGTTGGTGTTATTGTAAGGTCCTCCTGTGCTCTGATGAAGAGGGCTTGCATGTCCTCCTCCACAAGATGACTCACTCATTGTGCCTCGAGATTGCGGGCTACTCGGAGTCATCAGTACCTGTGTTGGGGCCACACGCGGTAATGTGGGTGACGATAGTTCCATTTGCCCCACATGTTGTTTCGGTTCTTTTTGCACGTCTGGTATAAAACTCCCAACAACAATCTGTAATTTGAAAGCCAAATGTGTCCTTACATTGATCTTATGGAACATCGATATATCAAATATTTGAACTGGAAGAAGATAGAAGAAATCACCTGAACAGGTGATGCTGCTATAAGAAGACCAGCTACACCACCACCTAGGACAGTACCATCCGGACTTGATAAAGACACGCTTAGACCTCCTGTCCTGCTTATGTGACCATTGTTCTCCAGCAAATGGAACGATCCCGATAAAGACAGAATCTCAAATCTCCCCTGGTTTTCAATGTATACAAATCACTAGGATTGAGCAGTAAAAAATCAGAGAAAAAAGGATTGAAAAACATTGCAAGCTGAATATTGATACCTCATATGTAACGGTTCCACCGGATGAGGCGGACTGGCGAAGAGTCACATTGGAGATGGCTCCATTTGCAGACAAGACACACACAGCACGTGGTCCATTCTGAGTTAAAGCCATTATCTTTGATGATACATCCTGCCCCATGGATCAAACAGCAAAAATCATAAATATGTCAGCTCATAAACTTTTTTAAATCAAAGGGACCTAAATCGTCAGCACTAAAAAACAGCCACACACAACATACTCTAGTCGGTAAGAGAATCCTGATCTAGACAGACATCGTAGCAGTTAAATAAGGAAATCCAAGAAGCTAGAATAAGATAGAGACCTCTCCAGTCCTCACGGTAAGTACATGAGGCGTAAATCCGACTCCTGTCGAGCCTGAAACAACAATAATCTGTCAATAATATAAACAAGCAAGCCACAAAAGATGTCAAGATTGGTAGAGGATTTAAAGAGCAAAGATGGTTGATGAAGAAGATACGCTTAAAAGGGCATTAAAGTCTATTTGTAATTGAGGGGATTCTTAAGGTCATCATTGTTTACTACCATATTCACCATTTTTACTATATTCTAATAGATTTGGAGCCGACACAGAACTTTCTAAATGCAGCACGTGAGGGAGAGAAGATTCCAATATCAGAAGAATCAATGTTATATATAAATACATACCTAAAGCTTGAAGCTTGTGCTTTTTGTTAGAAGAACCAGGAGGTCTTCCTCTCATTCTCTTCTCTCCTCCACCACTGCTGCTACTAGGTTGACTCACCGTGAAAGAAGGAGCTCCGGGAACCAAACCAAGTGACATTTCACCACTATCAGGTCCATATTTCCTCGGTCTACCTCTCTTCTTCTTCACTGGTTCACTTCCAGTGATGGTTCCAGGCTCACCTCCGGGTATGCTCATGTTCAAGACAGGATTCTGACCAGGTTGGTACTGCTGCGGCGGTGATGCTGACCTCATCGGCTGCTTGTAAAGAGCGGTTCCATCGTCGCCACCGCCGAATGACAATTGCATGTTCTGAGACTGCTGCGGAGGAGCTTGACTGTGTTGCTGCTGGTGGAGAGCCATTGTAAAAGGCATTGATGATTCTCTGCTCGCCGCCATTAAACCTGTCTCAGATCCTGACATTTTCTTCTCACTTTTTTCCCAAAACAGAAACAGGGGAAAAGAAAAACTGTTAGCAGAAACTACCAAACCCACAAAACCCTAATTTGCATTGAAGTGGAGAAGTATGAAACTTTTAGCACTAAATCTAAGCAACTAACGCCCAGGAGGCACAATTGAGTGTTTAAATACAAGATTGTACCCATCTCCAAGGAAAAGTTTGAAACTTTTAGCCCTAAATCTAAACAACTAACGCCCAAGAGGCACAATAGAGTGTTTAATTACAAGATTGTACCCATCTCCAAGGAAAAGTTTGAAACTTTTAGCCCTAAATCTAAACAACTACGCCTAAAAAATCAGTAGTATTTAACTCAAAGATTGAACAATTGTGGATTTTTAGATCTCTCTCTCTCTCTCTCTCTTTCACAAAACACATTGAGAAAGCGGATCGCGCTTTAATGCTTCTGAATTTTTAAGATTTAAGATGAAAATATACACATAAATTAAAAGAAACCACTTTTTTAATATTAAAGATTTACAGAAGAATTTTAATGTTTTTCTAGGAGAAAATAAAAAGAAATCAAACAGAAAATCTCAAAATTACATTAAAGAAAGAGAGAGGAGGAGGAGGAGGGTGAGAGAAAAAACTTACGAGGAGATAAAAAACGACAAAGAGAGGTGATCTCTCTCTCTGCCTACAATATTTTTTAGGGTTTTTATTATTTTCATAAGACCAGCAAAAATATATATATATATATATATATATATACAGTGGACCTGTCCTATGCCGGAAAAGGTGATTTTGGAAAATCTAATTAATTGGATTATTTTCCCAACTATATCATTATTCCAGTTTCTTTCTTTATTTTTTCTAATTTTTCTAATTTATTTTCTTATATTTTTTTCTAATTGTTCAGCACTTATATATTTCACCCAAAAAGTTTATATTTCCATTCCAACTAGACAAAGTATTGTTTTTTTTTTGTAACATACAAATATTATTAACACGAAAATAGGCAATACATTAGTTTTACATTATTGTAAAACATGTATATTTATGATCCGAAAATATGATTGATGCAGAAACATATAATACTTTCCACGCCAAATTTTTTTTTAAAGACATTAATTGACACGAGATATAGGCACACGTTAGCTTTTACATTATTGTAAAACATATATATTAATGATTCGAGAAATATTATTGATGCCGAAACATATAATATTTTCCAAGTCAAATATTGTTTTTGTAGAAGACATATATTAATTGACATGAGATATAGGCAACATGTTAGCTTTTATATTATTGCAAAATATATATATTAATGATTCGGAAATATTATTGATATATATATATATATATATATATATATATTTTTCTATGACAAATATTGTTTTGTAAAAAACTTATAAATTGACACTAAATATAAGCAACACGTTAGCTTTTCTATTATTGTAAAACATATATATTAATGATCCAAAAATATTATTGATGCTAAAACATATAATGTTTTCTACGCTAGATATTGTTTTCTGTAAAAAACTATATATTAATTGACACGAAATATAAGTAAAAGATTTAGCTTTTCCATGGTGATATGCTTTTCTGCTAATTTTTTTATATTATAAGATAATATAAAACTTGAGGGAGCAGCTTCTGTCGTGGAACTACTCGTAATTACATAAAATAATTGGAAAAAGTTTTAGTGGTGTAGAAGGTAATTATCACTAGGTTTTTGTAATATGTATTGACAATGAATTCAGGAAATGTATGTCAATTAGTTTATTTGGTTTGGAAAACACAAACAATATACCATTTTTTTTTTTTGGTCAGTTAAACAATTTACGATTTATGTTATAAGTTAGGAGTATCTATCTAAAAGTCATGTTTAACGCTGTTTAACAAAGTTAACCACATTTAACGTGGATAACGACCAAATTATCGTTTGTTATGTGTACGTACATGAGATATTACGTACCCCATACATCAAATTCGTGCACCATATAACTCTAATCTATGAAGTCTAATAAATATATGATATATGTGATTTACGTTATATCAAATATATTATATACGTACATATATATTAAATAAAACATAAACAACAAAGCTAACCTCCTAAATTTTAATATATGTGATATACGTACTATGCCATATGGTATACATACATGTTAAATTTAATTATAAACCATGATAAGTCACCTACGTCTATATATTAATATTGTTTACATATATGGAAGAAATTGTTTTTCATTAAAGACAATTTCATCAATTCGTTCATAATTTGCCAAACCAAAAAAAAAAAGTCTTTTCACTTTGCCAAATAACGAAATAAAGACCCAAATGTTGTCAAACCACGTAATTATCCTTTACTTTATTTTCCATCATTCTTAGTTCAAACGTAAAGATGGAAAATGTTTATAGTACTATATTCCTTCCATTTTAAATTAGTTGTTGTTTTACAAGTTGAATTTTATTTCAAATTAGTTGTTGTTTTATGTTTGTAATGCAGATTTATGACATATTTTCTAGTTTTATTTTTATTTTTTTTGGTTTATTAATTGATGCTATCACATAATAAAACTGAAAAATTGATTAATATTTTTTTAATATGCGTGAAAAACTTTAAAGGACAACTAATTTGATGATGGACTAAGGAGAAGTATATAAACATACATAATTTATTATGGTTTATATTTAACTCGTAAATGATTTTCTCTTCCTAAAATGTTTTGTAGTTTAAATATTTAATATACCAATATGGATATTTTATGGAATTTTTAGTTAAATATAAAGTCTTTTATACTTCACTACGAGTTTAATATATAACAAATATGGTTCGGGTTCCGAACGAGGAAGAAAGAAATATAGAATATTGCAAAGATACATAAATATTTTTGGTAATTTAGGGGGTGATATTAGATGGAGTTTTAATAGATTTGAATTTACAGTGGATTTTGATGTCCAATGCATATGCATGGATTTTCTATTGTACTTACATGGATTTCATAGTACATTTGTAAATCTTTTATTAAGGATTTTTGTGGATTTTTATGGATTTGATTATTTTTTAAGTTCAAAATTATTATATATAGAGAGAGAGAAAAGTATGTAAGCTTTGATTGGTAGTATGAGTTACCATAGAATAAAGTCAGGTTATGGACATAACTCATATATAACTTAAAAATGTTATCAATCATGAACTAAACTAAACTTTTTTAAATTAAGTTTAAGTTACAATGTATTATGGTTGATTTAGACTTTTGAGTTATGTCCTTTAAAAAATTTTTAACTCAAAAGATTATTCAATATTGTGGAAAATTCCATGTAGTAGAGTTGAGTTATCACAATTAAAATCAAACGTGGCTTTTTAAATGAATAAATTTTTTATTTTAAATTATTTAAATAAACACTTCAAACAATGGGACACCTTAGTTTTCTGTTTAACTTATTTGACAACTTCAAACAAACATTTTTTTTTTCCTGGTGGACGGAAAAAAAAACAGGTACGATCAGAAAAAATAGTTTTCTAGCTTTTTAGTTAGTTTTCATTTTCTATTATTATGTCACAATTTGTTTTAAATTAGTATAATTTTTAATCTATTTTATTTTTTTTAAAATATTATTATTGTTAATATTTTATTTAATTAAGGTTTATAATATATACCGCAGCTGATACATCATAAATGTTACCAGTCAATTGATTTAAGAAACATATTAATTCATATTTCTACAACAAACTTACTAAATCAAACTGTCATTTATATCACATAATTTTTATTGCATGTTACATCAAATTGTAACATCTACTGCAACTCAATTTTGATAACACGTATTACTAGTCGGAGCCGTAATCTTTTGTTCATGATTTGAAATACTTTAAAAATTGTTGGATTCTGTTTGTTCATGGTTTAAGAGAATAATACGTTAAAAACTAAAATACTTAAAAATCAAATGGATACACTACAAAAAAAAGTGAAAGTTGTATCAGTTAAATTGTATCAGAAAACAAAGTGATACTATTTTAAATTACTTATTAGTAATTGATACAAAAAAATTAATTTAACATCAGTTTCAATAATTGATGGTAATATTAGATTGTTTAACATCAATTCATCATAATTGATGCAAATCTATATAAGTTTGTATCACATTAAAAATAGGGAGATGCAAGCTTCTTCACCAAGTTGGATCTAAAGCCGGGGTACTACCAGGTTTGATACAAAATTATAAATTTACATCAGTTAAATAAATGATGTATCTACTAGATGTTCCTAACATCACTTAAAAAATGATATAAAAATTATATCACTTAAACAAATGATGTATTTGAAATTTTGTCATTTATCCCACATCGGCGTTAAACATATATTTTTGAACATGAGTGCACTATAAATAAAACCTACTTCCCATATAAACATGTTCGTGGGCTTTCATTTCTAAATTTCATTCGACTTTTATTTTCAAAAGTCTAATTAAGTTCAAAATTAAATAAATATTTCGAATCTTAAGACGGATCTGGATATCCGGCGGGTTTTGAAATTCTAAGCGGATAACTAATTTTTGGGTATTCCGGGATCCACCGGTTCCAGATACGGATAGGAGAAACATATATCTGGCGGATCTAGATCCAAAAAAAAATCCAGATATCAGGACCCGTTACAAGGCTATTAAAAATACTAGAATGATTATAATCATTTAGAAAATTTGACATTAATATTAACAACGACTAAGCATAACAAATATGAATATTTAACATCGGTTTTTGTAAATGACACAATATTTAATACCATTTAAGTAAAATGACACTAATATTTATATAACTTATTTACAATTGATATAAATATTTAACATCACTTATAACAATTGATACTAATATTATCATCATTTAAATTAAGTGATGTATGATTAACATCATTTATTACAACCGATGCATACTAACATCGATTACAACAACCGATACAAATATTTATGTCAAACGATGCAAAATATTGGCATCACCACTTCCAGCGTCACTTATATAAATGATGTAAAACTCATTTGTATCACTTATAACTGATACAAATAATAAAAAAAAATGATGTAAAACACACTATTTTTTGTAGTGATATTGAATAACACTTGATTTAAATGTATTTTAAAATATACCTAACAAATACATAATCTAATAACACTTGATTTTAAAATATTTGAAAATACATCTAACAAATACATAATCCAATAACACTAGATTTCAAAACACCCCTAAATCCTTTAAAATACAAAATTGAATAACACCCCCTTAATTACATTTAAAGATGAACCTGTTTAGTGGGCTTCTCCAAAAACCTGATAAAATAATTATATCCAAAAGAGCAAATTATATTTTAAAACTTTTTTCAATTGTGATTGGTATATTTGAAAGAAAAAAATGGTCAGTTAGACGTTAAAAAAAACAGCACAGTCAGTGTCCATTCATAATAAAAAAATTTACGGTAGTGGAAGTTGAAAAGAAATTTTTGAATATTGATCTGCTCCCAGTATCAAACACCCGATAAGAAAGTTAATTTCAGTTAAGGGTTTTATGCAAAAACAACGCTTCAAATCACTATTGTTTGAAATTTTACCATGTATCTAAGAAAAATGCAAATTTCATACAAAGTTAAAAATAATATACAATAAACCTTTATACATATTTTATAAATATTTTTACGGTCATATATTTTAGATTTTCAAAATTTTAAATGTAAATTTGGACTTTTAATCGAGATAGTTTCGATTTGATATATTATTATCAACATTTTACAAGTTTGATGGTGACGACGAAGGGTTGTAGTAAGTATTAATATTAATTTCACAAAATTAACTTGTATTTATTGGAGATAACGAATAAAATTGCAAAAATTACAATTTGAAGAATTTTTTTGCATAAAACCCTTCAACCAAAGTTCCAAGCAAGGTAGAGTTAACATCGGATCCGACAGAATCCCGATAAAATTTAATGTTTTTTTCTTTGTGTGGTAAGTCCAGACATGACAGTTTCTAGTTTCAAAAGGACGAAATAAATCATACAAAAGAGTCACTAGAAAATAGTTTAACAAATGGTTCCCTGGGAAAAGTCATCATAAGAGAAAAAATTAGTTCGGTTTTGATTTGAATTTTTTTTACTTCGTTGCAGTTGTCATCCGGTTTGACTTCTATACCCAGCCACCCACCCTTGTTTATTATACCAATTTGATCTCATCTCATTTTGTTACCACACACAACTCAAGTAAACTACAATACAAGTCATCTTCCTAACAAGATAAAAATCGAAGAAGAAATCAAAGTTAAGTGCGTTCTAACTTCTAACACTCTACTCTATCTTCAGGTTTCCGGGCTTTTCTTGTTTGGAAGAAAATGTTTAATTGATCAGCGAAAAGCAGATTCTTCATCTCCTCCAATTGTTTCCGGCTTCTCTCCATCTCTAAATCCAATTTCTCGAAATGTTCAATTCTATTTCGAATCTTCTTCATCTGTTAACCCCAATTTTGTTTTTCCCAACATCAATCACAATTGAGTATAATCATAATAAAAAGTCCATAGAGGTTGCAGATTATTACTAACCTCAACTTCTACAAACTCTTTGATGGCTCCTTCTACTTCCTGCTCTTCCTTTTCGATCAGTGAATTTGCATCAGCCCAAGCTTTTACAGAGTCGTTTCTAGCAGTTTCACTACTCGATGCAGCATTGGCCACTGTGAATCAGAAAAACAAACATGTCACTATTGGGTTTGGCTTGGGACAGAAATGGACTGCAAATAGAGACAGCTTGGTCCTTTGATACCTTCTCGATTTGGATCTCCACCAGCGGTTTGATCAGCCTCATAGTCTACATTAGAAAAAGCTGTAACTGCCGCTCGAGCTGCCGCTTCTGCAACATTAGTGCCAGCCAAAGCTGAAAGAAAAGCAGCCTGGAGAGGACATAATAGGATGAATCTCATTCAGAGACAGCCAATGAAGCATAACAATTGAGATTATTACAAGCAACATAATATAAAATAATCAAATACATATTTAATTCCTGAATGCCCTTTATATGACACTTAGTATTTGATATTACTAGAGTTCAATAATTTAAAGGAACCCCCACAAGGTATTCCAGCTTTAGGGTTTTTAAACAGTCATGTACGCAAGTCATGGAACACTGAACTATTCTTCAGCAGCCTGACAATACCATTAATTAAATTATTAAAGAAGATTAGTTGTACTTTATCAGCAAGTTCCAATAATCATGCATGTTGAACACTTGACATGAACAGATTAACATATAGGGAGAGAAAATAAAAATTGTCAAATTGTAGTGAATTTCAAACCTGAGCCATTATTGGGTTACTTGCATCTGCCAGAGGCGTCAATCTCATCCGCTTATTGGGAGAAGAGTCATCTTTATCTCTTCCTCCAGATTCAAGAACAGCAGAGCTCTTGATCTGATCAAAGGTCTCTAAACCATCCTCAGAGTCAGACTCTTTTACAAATTGTTCCCCAAACGGAAGCTTGACAAACTGAGAAACACAATCCTTCTCGGTTCTACCAGTAACATGCGATGCAACCTTCTTCCAATCATCTCCATAGTGCATAACAGCTTCCAGCAGCTGCAGAATTTCCTTTTCAGACCACTCTGTCTTTGACTCTTCACTAAGCTCAACACGCTTAAACTCCGAAGAGTTAATACCAACACGATAGTTACCACGGACATAACATCTTGCACACAATGTCAAGTCATACTAAAAAAGAAAAAATGTACATAGTTTCATAAGTAAAGGCTCTGATATTAGCATATTCCAAGTGCCATCATCCAAGAAACAAACTCAATGAAACAATTACTATGCCCACAAAAAAAGATAACAAACCTTATCACAGACGAAACAAGCTACGCTGCAAATTGATTTGCAGCCATTGCAGATTCTTTTGGCAGTTTCTTTGACAGTTGAGGGAGGCTCAGAAGCAGCATCTCCGGCGGATTTCCCGGCTTCCTTTTCGTCCCACTTGAGAGGCTTAGCAGAGGCGGAGCTAGAATAGTTGATAAGCCCCCATGAATCGAGGAAATCAAAGACGCGACGAATAGAGACAACATCACTGACGAGAGTTCTCCGAACGTCAGTGAAGCTAATCTTCCGAGGATGGTCGTCTCTGTACTGCTTAATGATTGAGTTCCTCAAGTAGAGGTAAAACTTAGGGTTTTTGGAAGAAGATCTCGAATTGAAGAATTCAGGCAGTGACCGGACCTCGCATTCGTCGATGTCAGTCCACGAAAACCAACCTAATTGGTCAAACCAATGGCACGAGTACAAAATCCATAAGAAACAGTGAAGAAGAAACAAAACTTAAATCGAAGGTTTGAAGACTTACGGGAGTAGCTAGGTACATAGATTGTATCGATATCGGAAGACGAAGACGGCAGTTGAGTCGATTGCGAAGCTGCGGTGACTCCCGACGTAGTTTCGGAAAGAGAGGGAGTAATCGGGAGAATTTCCCCAGATCCGCCGGAATCAGAAGCTTTCATGGCCATGGCTATGTTCAACTAACGTCACTTCGCCGGTGTAGGAAGACAAGAAGATAAAATTTCGTTACCGAGCGGCGCAAAATGAGTCTGGGTCCGGTTCTGATCCAGATCCGAGTCCGGTCCAAGTATATAGTACAACTTTATTATACTGTATGTTGGATTATTTACCCATATGTGTTAGTATACCAGACCGGTTTAATTAACTGGTGGTGAGTCTGCTGACAAGTGATCGAGCCAATTATGAACTAGTTTCATCCCATATTTAACCGGACTAAGATATGTACTATTCTTGTTTAAATTCTTGGGCATACAACATCTTTCACTATAAATGTAAAAACAATTCATAAACAGAGAAAAGTGGAAGTTGATTATGTTTGATACTCTGGAAGCTGAAAAGTTAACACCATTTGCAGGTAAGTACTATGTACACAGCAGCAAATATGTGCACAACTCTTATTATTCAGTAAAAGATGAGAGTGTGTGTGTGCAGTGCAGATGACACTTAACACTTGGAGCCAATAACATGACCATAACACCTTTTTGCTCTCCTTTCCAAGTTTTTAGTCCACAAGCTTAGCTTTCCGGTAGCTCTCTACCGAATCCACAAGTGTTTCCTCCAATGGCCGGTAAGTCCAACCCAACTTCTGCAATTTCTCTGAACTCACCTTCACCCTTTCTTCCGCTTCGATGTATCTGACATTGGAATAAGTAGAGCTTGGATCAAAGTTAAGATCTTGAAGAAACTTCCATCACTGATCTAAAGGTAAGTGACATTGTTTATTGAATGAAATCAACAAAAAGAGCTTATTAAGGTTTAAAGGTTTTCAATCAAACTGTCAAGGATGGTTTTGACTTTTGAGTATACAAAATTGAGCAGAGAGATGTGCTTTTGTTTACTTACCTCTTTGGGTAGTTGTAATTCGGATAAAGACTCTTCAGCTTCTCAACAACAATTTGTTCTTTAACCATGTGGGAAATGCATATGTATCTTCCTTCAGCTTCTGCTTTCTCATAAACCAAAAGTAAAGCTTGAGCCACATCACGCACATCTACCAAATGTCGTTCTTGGTTATCACGTGATTCAAAACCCTCTGCATCACACTCAAGTAAAATCAAGACTAACTCATATACCAAGAGTTGCTTCTAACAATCCTAGATGTGATGAGGCTTGTTTATACCTTTAAGAAGCTTGAGAAGAACAAGGCTACTAGCATTTACTGTGTGCTGCTGCAGTACAGGTCCCAAGATAAGAGTAGGGCAAACGCTGACGAGATCAAGTCCGGTTTGTTTTGCAAATTCAAAAGCTTCACTTTCTGCTCGAGTCTTTGACAGACAATACCAATTCTGCCAGAGAGACTAAAGTCAGATTTGAAAAAAAAAAAAAAAAAAAAAAAGGTGAAATTTAACAAGTGAGATCAGGGATTCAATATGCATTAACCTCAGTTTTCTTGCAATAATCCTGGTCAGACCAACAAGTCTCATCTAACACTTGATTCTTTGACCACAATGGGTTCATAAAAACTGCAGCTACAGAGGACACATACACAACACGCTTAACATTTGCTTCAATGCATGCCTTAAGCACATTCAGCGTGCCATCCACAGCAGGTGCAATCAATTCTACCTGCAAAACCAGTGGAAGCAAAGTGAGACAATGGTAAATGAGATATTATAGCAGTAAAATCCTGACCTCAGGATTTGGTACTGAAGCTGGTGGAACCGGGCATGCGACATGCAAGACACCACTGCAGCCTGCAATAGCAGATTGAAGAGAGCCGTAGTCGAGCAAATCGGCCTTGAACAGCTTGAGTTTGTCACCGGCCTTTTCGAGCTTCTTCAAATGAGCATACTTTTCATTATCTATAACATGAACCACGTAAAACTCTTAAATCAGAAACAGCAAACAAACTCAAAAGCTAAATCTTTCTGTCCGTAGACAGAACAGAACTAGTGAATCTAAACCCTAGAAATGATAATTTTGACCAGAATTCATACATCTACGGGTACACAGGTCACAGGTGAGCAACAAACTCGGTTGATATTCCGATCAACTAGATATGGGAGAGAACAAAGGTGGGTAATTTACAGAGGGAAAGAGAAAAAAAAAAAAAAGAAGAGGATGTTCAGTACCAGGGTCTCTGACAGTGCCATGGACGAAGTAATCCCTAGAGAGGAGAAGATCGACGACCCACGAACCCAGAAAACCTCCGGCACCGGTTACGCAGACCTTTCCTTTCTCCACAACCGCCATTTTCGATTTCTTGAGATTCTGACCAGAGAAAAAAGCAAGCACACTCTAATCAAAATCGGCTGAGAGATGATTCTTGAATTTTCTTCTTCCCCTTGTCCAGGTGGCAGCTGTTGACCATCTTCTTCGATATCATAATCACGATTATAGCTGTGTTTTATTTATTTTTTCCTTTTTGTCTTTTCCCACCACTCCACCAGTTTAGTTGTACTAGTAGTATACTATGTTTTCTCATCATGTCCCGAATATTGTCCACTTCGTTAGCCCATTCACATATCTTCTTTTTTTCTTTCTTGTCAGAAGCAGCTTCATATATCATTTTAACACTGTAACATACCGTACTGTCGTACATACTAGTGTGCTGAGTATCATTTCAGTTTTTGTTCTAAACATGGAAAAAACAACATCAAGCCCTTATAAGACAAATAAGCATATCATCCAAAATGCTACTCAAATAATGAAAAATATATAAAAATGTTGTCAATCAAAAATATATTTTGACTTTCAAATTTGCCATTTAAATAAACCCAAAATTAAATGCCATTTTATTCTACAAATTTTCTTATATCTTCTTCTAAATGTTACTGTTCCACAATATTACATACCAATACCATATTCAAAGTCCATGGGCCAACTATGAGGAAACAATGTTATCAGGCCCATAATATAATAGCTCGGATCTCTACGTGGAGCAATTGCAGCCGCATGATGTCAGTCACAAACAAAGATAATTAGTTAATTACCAACACTAACCGTCTCGGCGACCGGTTAAGTTTCGGCAGTGGGCACCAAGCAAATGCGAATCAAATCAAATCGCTGCTTTACTTTTCTCAATTCCATATCGAATCATCATCAAAGTCAATCAAACAAGCCTCGGAGAAGAGATCCAAAGGCCTTAGAAGAACCCTTAGACCAGTCGTATTGGGAAGCATCAATGGCTAGCAGCTGGAGAAGATCAATTGGAAACGTAAGGTCTTTCATCGGTAATTCCATGGGAGGTCTTAGAGGTGGTCAGAGTGCCGCTTCTTGGGTCGTCGCCGGAACTATTGCCTATTTTCTCTGGATTAAGCCAGCTCAAGATCTCAAAAAGGAACAAGAGGTACCAATTTTGATTTTCTTATTCACATCCAAAAGTTTTATCTTTTTGGAATCTCTAATTTCAATTTTGTCTCTGGTTTGATTTTAGGCTAGGGCAGCTCTTGCAATGGCCGATCCAAATCAATACGTCGAGAAGAGGAAACCAATCGCTGATCCTCAGGTAAGTTTCTAACGTTTATCATTTGTGAATTTTCGTTTGGATGTTGCTTCTATTATCAATTTCTTATATGCTATTTGCAGGTTACTGGTTTGATTTATGGAAACAAGAACAGAACTGATAAGCCACAGGATTGAATTTTCTGTAAGTTTGAACATCTGGTTGTAAGTTAGCTTCTACAGTTTTGTTCCTATAGCTAATGATCGTGTATAGACACTACAGTTATCACTTACAATGAAATAAAGATGGAAACTTGTTTTGTTACACAACCATCTGTGATGGATTTTATATGCATTGAGTGAGGTTGAGAACGGATCTGATATTCTTCCCTCCATGGGGCAATATACTTTTTAGTGTCCTTGTCTTGGATGTTCTATGAGTTGGTCAAACTGATATGGTCTGTTCTGCTTTACGTTCGGATTTATTCAATTTGGTGTGCGTGTTAATGCAGTCTTTATCTGACTTTGTATCCATAGGAGCCATATGTTATGTGTTGCAAGTTATTTGGTAAACCTTTAGGATCCTGAGTTTGGCATCCAAAAGCCATTTTCTCATGGATAGATGGGTCATTATTTTAACTAACTAATTTGCAGGTTCGTTTCTGAGCTCGTACACCCAGTCCCCAAAAAATACTACATATAGTAGTCGGTTTATGATAGTGTAAGCTACTTACGCCAATTCGTTTGAAAAGTAAGAAATCCATGGACTTTGAATCCGGATAGTTTCATTCGAAACTCTATAATTAAATCTTTCGTGGAGGTGGATAATGAGAGAATTGTGGTGCCGGTTCCAACATCATCGTACCACAAACCAATGGAATCCTTAACCAAGAAATATTCATCGGAAACTTGTGCAGCCAGCGTTGATCGGATGGCCAAACTGTTCAAAAAAGTTTTCTCTTAACAGAAATCTCCTTAATTTTTGGTTTGTTGTCATTCAACTTCCTTTTCCATAAATGTGAAGACTAGTAGAAAAAAGTGTTGGAAAGTAATGGTTCCAAAGTATAACATGCTGATTATGCAATTTGGCTAGCCTGCTAAGGCTTCAGTTCAAAGTTATGGTTTCTTCTGATATATAACAGTGTTCATCTGTGATTTATAGCAAAGTTGATCAAGTCGAGAATGAGTTGAGAACTCTCAAAAGGAAAAACGTATACAGCACGTATTGTCTCTTTCACAGACCAGCTTTGTCGAGTCCATGAGAAAATTAGCATGATTACTATAGTGCTAAACAAATTTACTGACCTGGTCAATACGTTAGAAAATTATGAAGACGTACCAAATTTCACCTGTAGGACCAATGAGAAAACGTCTAAAAAGTCAACACATACGACGCGTTCCTATTGACTAAAATAGTCCTCGCCGTTCCTATGTTAAATTCAGGCGAAGAAGTAATTAAAACACTATCGCACAATCATGGCTGCGCGTACATTCGACGCTCTCTTCATCTCCACCTTATTCCTCCTCCTCCTCCTCCTCTTCTCCGCGTCACCGTCGACAGCTCAGCAACCATACGTCAACAACCACCAACTCGCCTGCGAAATCCGCACCTTCGACAACATTACCAACGGATTCACCTGTAACGGCCCAACCTCTTGCCGCTCATACCTCACTTTCTGGTCTCAACCACCGTACAACACGGCGGACTCAATCGCCAAACTCCTTAACGTCTCCGCCACCGAGATCCAATCAATCAACGACCTCCCCTCCGTCACCACCACGATCCGCACCCGTGAATTAGTCGTTATCCCAGCTAACTGCTCCTGCTCCTCCTCCTCCGCCGGAGGATTTTACCAACACAACGCTACTTACAATCTCTCCGGCAACAGAGGAGAAGAGACTTATTTCTCGGTGGCTAACGATACTTATCAAGCTTTGTCCACGTGTCAAGCTATGATGTCACAGAACCGTTACGGCGAGAAAGAACTAACCCCCGGATTAAACCTCCTTGTACCTCTCCGATGTGCTTGCCCCACCGCCAAACAAACCGCCGCCGGATTTAAATATCTCTTGACCTATTTGGTTGCCGAGGGAGATAGTATCTCCGCCATCGCCGACTTGTTCAATAGCACATCCGCCGCTATAACTGAAGGTAACGAGCTTACATCAGAGACCATCTACTACTTCACGCCGGTTCTTGTTCCTCTCAGAACTGAACCTACCAAAATCCAGATATCTCCCTCGCCTCCTCCTCCTCCGCCGGTTGTTGCTACGCCGCCGGTTGAACCTCCGGGATCTTCTTCTTCTTCTCACAAATGGATTTACATCGGAATTGGAATCGGAGCTGGTTTGCTTCTCTTAATCTCAATCTTAGCGCTCTGCTTCTACAAACGAAGGTCGAAGAAATCGTCGCCGTCGTTGTCGCCGGAACAGAACAAGTTCACTGATTCGTCAACCATTCCCACAACAACGACTCAATGGTCAATAGATTTATCCAATTCATCAGAAGCTTTTGGTCTCAAATCCGCCATCGAATCCTTAACAGTTTACAGATTCCACGATCTTCAATCAGCTACTTCCAATTTCAGCGACGCAAACAGAATCAAAGGCTCTGTTTACCGCGCGACGATCAACGGAGACGATGCAGCCGTGAAAGTGATCAAAGGAGATGTTTCCTCGTCTGAGATCAATCTTTTGAAGAAGCTAAATCATTCCAATATCATCCGTTTATCCGGTTTCTGTATCCGGGAAGGAACCTCGTACCTTGTCTTCGAGTACTCAGAGAACGGATCAATTTGTGATTGGCTTCACTCATCGGATACGAAGACTCTGACATGGAAACAGAGAGTTGAAATAGCTAGGGATGTGGCTGAGGCGTTAGACTACCTTCATAACTACATTACCCCTCCTCATATCCACAAGAATCTGGAGTCCACAAACATACTTCTTGATTCTAATTTCAGAGCCAAGATTGCAAATTTCGGGGTAGCGAGGATTCTTGATGAAGATGATCTTGATCTTCAGTTAACAAGACATGTTGAAGGAACACAAGGCTACTTAGCTCCAGAGTATGTAGAGAACGGAGTTATAACTCCGAAATTAGATGTCTTTGCTTTTGGGGTTGTGGTTCTTGAGCTTCTCTCTGGGAGAGAAGCAGTGACAATACATAAGAAGAAGGAGAAGGAAGAAGATGAAGAAGAAGTGGAGATGTTGTGTAAAGTGATAAACAATGTGCTTGGTGGAGAGAATGTGAGAGACAAGTTAAAAGACTTCATGGATCCATCTTTAGGGAATGAGTATCCGTTGGAGCTGGCTTATACCATGGCTCAGCTTGCCAAGAGCTGTGTCGCTACTGATCTTAACTCGCGCCCATCTATCGCTCAGGTTCTAACCACGCTCTCGATGATCGTTTCCTCCTCCATCGATTGGGAGCCTTCTGATGACCTTCTTCATTCGGGCTCTCTTGGCAACTAGTTCATTTTTAGTCAATTAGAAGTATTTAGATTTTAGATAAGGACCATGAGGCCAAATAATTAAGTTAAGAGATGAATAAGTACCACATTGTAAAACAAAGTGATAAGAACATATGATAGAGAAACCTTATTTAGATCTTGGCATGTTGCTTAAGTATTGTTTTGTACTTCAGAAAAGTCCATTTTCTTCCAATGAGAAGTGTAAGTGGTAATCTTAGCACTTTCATGTATAACCATAGCATAATCAAGTTTGCTCCTTTTCATGACCTTATATATTATATTCAGAAACATCAGAAGCTACTAATGGCTTGCCTAAGAATTGAGTCACGGTGACAACTAACTTGAACTACCTTTGACTTATTTGCTTTTAATAATTATATGTTATTTTATAGAGTTCCAACTAGTTATTACGGAATATCATCGAATTAATCATTGAATATATCAATGATTTTAAAAATCTTTAAGCGAAATCAATTATTGTCAACGATGTTTCGTATGTCCAAGGTCTTGAGTAACTCTGATTTTTATAAGTTCAAAACATAATAACAAAAGAAAACACAACTAATTAGAAAAAATTATTAATTAAAGTCATTAATGAAATAGTAAAAGAGGACAAAACAGAACGAAAAATGGTACAAGTAAACAGAAACAGCTATACCTTTATAGACAAAATGCTTATTAGAGAGATTAAGTTATATCTTGGTCATGAGAAATTCTTCACATCCGTCCCAAGTTTTTTCTGCTCAAACTCTTTAATCGTACTCACTAGCTTCTTCATATTGTCGTCATACACATACGGAAGTTTATTGTACAATGTCACCTTCTTCTTGGCTGAATTGGGTAACATCTCTCTGCAAAGCTCCTCATGAACAGTTATGGTGTTGTGGTAATGGTAATAACGGATCTTTGTCTCTGTCTTGTGTAGTGTTTTGCCTACTATGTTCTCAGACATGTGAACTCCTGTGGCAAATGCGTTCTTCGCTTGGATCGCATATTTTCTGTCACGACGTATGTTGGTTCTTGAATCCTTAAATAGCAACTTCTCAAATCCCCATTGCCTGTAAAATTCGCCCACAAAACAAGAAACAAGTGTGTTCCTTATCATCACCTTTATACGCATAAACATCAGAAACTGCAAGACTTGAATCATAATGATAGTTAATCTCAAGATTCGATCCTAACAAGAAACAAGTGTGTTCCTTTTTATGACCTTTATATCCAGAAACTGTGAGAAATGAATCAAAGTGAAAGCTAATAATTAGCTCTGACTTGTTTGCTTTATATAGTATCATCTATCCTAAAGCCAGAACAATGCTCATAAACCATTCGGATTGCATTATAAATCTTTTGATGTTTGAAGTTAGTACCTGGGATAATCTTGAGAAGAATCGTTTAAGCAAAGAACACTAGACATTGGATTCTGCTCAATCGTAAACTGAGTATTAACCGAGAACTCGTCGAGCACAGATTCAAGTGTATTTCCATGCGGCAAATAGATGTACTCATCGACATCGAAGAAGAAGGTCCAATTCGCAGCGTATCGATACCGATGCAAGCAATCATTAACAATAAGAAACTGATTATAGTAGTAACCATCATACTGAGACTGATCCCTTATATCCTGAACCGTGACCCTCCCAGCTCGAATCCACGGCTCAAGAACCTTCCTAACTTCCGGCGACACTCCACCAGCATCATGAAATACGAAATGAGATTTGTCACCAAAGAACCAAGCGTGGTAAGCCATCCACTCTCTCATACGCGACGCGCTCACGTTTCCGTATAGTGACGAGCCACAGTAGAGGTAATCGTACTGATACGGCGGCGAGTATTTCGATTCGTCGTAGATTCCGGCTGATTCCTCTAAAGTAGTGAATCGTTCGAAGAGTTTGGGAGATTCGTTGTAGTAAGCGTTGAGAATGAGTTTACCTCCGGTGTTATCGGAGTTAGGGTTTGAATTGAATGTGCAATTGACGACGACGACGGTGTAGACTCGTCCGTATCCCCAATCTGGTAGAATCTTCTGTGCTTTAGCTCGAATCGAAGTTCCATTGTTTGATAACCACTCACACTTGTACCATGGCTTACCGAAAACGTGGATCGGTTTAGACGCGAGTCCGATAACGGAAAACGTAGTTGGACCGCCGCGGTATGCTCCCATTATTACGAATAGCGCCGCCGCGTTACCGAACGGTTGGAAAACTCGTTTGTTTGGATCTGAGGGAGTCGAATCGTACTTGTGAGAAGTAACAGTTGTGGTTGAGAGAGAGGCGGTGAAATTCGCCGTCGCAGTCAAATTAGACGAGGAGAGTATTGTGGTGGTGACGGCGGAGCAGGGACGAGCGGTGGAGATGAGGTTATGGTAGTAAGGAGGAAGATTCCAGATAATCATGACGAGGGAGAGAGCTAGAAATGTAGCAATTAATGGCTTCTTCTCGAAGCAAACGGTGGTGGTTGACAAAACCGGCGGCAAAACTTCCTTCCTCATATTTGTCCCGGCGCCGGTGAGTTCAAAACACACCGTTTTGTTTCGGTTCGGTTCGGTTCAATAATTTAAAATTAAATAATTGAAAAGTGACGACAAGCGTCAGAGAGAAGTGACGACGAGACACGGCGTGTATAATAATAAGAAGAAGAAGAAAAAGAAGAGACTCGTGGCTGTCTCTAACATAAGAGGAGTGAGTGTGGTGGAGGTTGTTAAGGTATACAACAGTAGG
Source organism: Crucihimalaya himalaica (assembly GCA_004349715.1). NCBI lineage: Eukaryota > Viridiplantae > Streptophyta > Magnoliopsida > Brassicales > Brassicaceae > Crucihimalaya > Crucihimalaya himalaica. Next base: position 1,116,439 of record SMJT01000028.1, read on the forward strand.
CTTCGATCTCTTTGGATTTACGAAAACGACACTGCATCTAACTTGTCTAAAGCTGGATCGTCTGTTTTATATTGCTGGCTCCTTATTGGCACCATGGTGGGGACACATGGTCCTTGCCCAAGTTGGCGTAACGGTGTGCTAACTTAACTTGATGATTTTGTTTTTTTTTTGTTTTGAAGTTACCAATCTCTTGTTTCAACAATACTATAGGTCAAGAAACAAGAAAAAGGATAATACAATGATGTTCATTTTTTATGCAAGTTTACATTCCACTAAAAGAGATGTTTTACATAATAGTCGCGATAAAATGCATATATTTTTAGGTAATGCTCAGATTATCATTATCCCTGAATTTTTTTAAAAAATTATGGAAGTCGTAAACGTACGGTACAAGGCTTCTTAGGGTTAAACTTTAGTAGTAACACCAAGCAAATGTAAATTGAATGCGAATACGATAACATGCATTTAAAGACTTGTTTTTTTTTCCCCAAACTTAACCGTCAATAAAGGAGATCATGTGTGTCACATTCGCAAACTGACTGATACCATATATATTAATTTTTATTTTCTTCATTTCTATATATATATTTTTAATATTTTGAGATTTTTCTTTCTGTCTAATGTTTATATGTTTATATATACTGTATATAAAACTTGTCGGTGGAAGTTGTTACAATCAAGTCCAATCAAAAACAGACTTAACACAACTCGTAATCTTCAGTACGTTTTGTTTGGCAATCATAATTGCGCATACTGTGTTTAACGTGTGACGCAATGTATGTGATCATCCCTTGTGGAACCGACAGAGAGAATCTTCCGAAGGAACTGCTTTAGCTTCCAAGGCAAAAGTGAATAATGCTCGTAGTTTAAAGAAGGTAAAAAAAAGAGTACATATATCCTCTCTTTATATTTGGCTTTGATTGTCATTATCCAAAACCATCTACTTTAGAAAAAAAGAAAAAGAGTAAAAAGATCTACTCTGGATCATTGTGTTAACTTGAGTAGGCATTCGTTATTCGGTTTGAGTTTCGGGTTTTTTTAAGTTTTAGAAAATAGATCCCTTGAATACAACATTTTATTTCGGTTCGGATTTGGTTTTGTTTTGTACAAACTATTAAGTATTAGATTTAATGTATTAATTTTTAGTCAATTTTAGCTAATTGAATCGTTCTAATAGATTTGGGTTCGGTTTGGATTTTTCAATATAAAATTTTATATACCGTGGAAGTTATTTTGATCAAATGGTTTGACGAATAGTTAAATAATGTTTCTTAGTCTCGAGTTCGATTCGCAGAAATTACGAATTAGTACATATTAATGAAGCAAGCCTATCAGAAATTTCTAGTATAGTGCAAGTAAAACTGTTTGTCAAAGTTTTGTCTATCAAAAAGTAAAAATGTGTATCGTGAGAATGGTGCAGAAAGAACCATCTAACACGAATCCTTGAGGTGCACATAGAACTAGCAGTTGTAGAGTCGTCTAACTTATATGAATTATTTGGTAGTCATAAAAAATTATCATTTAAAATAGGATAGAAACAAATTAAAAATATATACATTTTTTTTTTACACTGGAACGATGTGAATAATATATTAATCAAAGGCAGAGTACATAGATATCAAATAAGCCACAAATTGAGATGGTACCAATAGGTTTCTAAAGAAGAAAGCTCAAAAATATATGAGGTCAAAAGAAATTTCCCTTTCTACGTATGGGAGAAACTGTGGAATTAAAACTTGGAGATAGGTTGTCATATTAGATACACGCCTGATTCGACATTGACGAGCTCATTTAGTCATGAGGGTCCTCCAGGGGCTATGTAATGAATCAACAACCAAATGATTTGTAATTTTGTATATATAAAGAGAATAAAGACAACCACCGTAATCAAACTCGCGATATATAACAGATCTCGAACCGACATGATAATTAGAGACAAGAAACAACCACCATCTAATTTAACAAAAGGAAAACTATGTAAAGACATATGCGTTTGCACCATCTCCGATGACGGAACCACACCATCGACCTTCTGATCCGGCACTGTACCGTCTGAATTATTCTAACATTCGGTTCGGCTTCGGTTTTGATGATCTCGGTTCGGTTTAGTACTCATCGATGGCCGCCACTTGTAGTGGGTTTAGAGAAAAAAGTGGGGAAACGGCCAGCTATAAAAAGAATCAAAACCTGGCCCATCTAAGTTAGGCCCAGCAAAAGCGTCTACACGCTCCGACTGTGCGTGCGTATATGTCAATGGACAAAGATGCGAAGCTCTCATCGAGTAACTAACGGCTATATTCCCTTAAATTTCAAAAATATTTCTCAAGTCCAGCGAAGATGGCCGCCGAAACGAGGGTTCAGATCTCAGATCCAGAGGCAGAGTTTCTTAATTCGAAGCAGGAGACTGGATATGAGTGGGAGCTTTTCAAGGAGAACGTCCGACCATTGAAGAGAGGTCGCAATGTTGGTCTTCTCAACCACGCTCTCAAATCTCATTCCGACCATCAATTGAGGAAGAATCTCGTTGAGAAACGCAGGTACTGCTTTTAATTTCATATCTTTGCTCTTTGGTTTTAGTCAAATCGCTCGATTCTTGATTAATTCTGTGCTGTTTCGGTGAATTAGGAACTTGATTGAGGCCATTGATGAGTACGATGGTGATGACCCTTTATTTCCCTGGATCGAGTGAGTTCAAAAGTTGCAACATTTTGTGCCGATTTCACGAAATTGCATCAGCTAGTTCGGTTTCTTGAACCAATCTTTATGTTGTACATGTCCCAATTTCTAAACTTGAGCTTCTTTATTGGTTTCTTTGGAAGGTGTATAAAATGGGTACAAGAGGCTTTTCCACCTGGAGGAGAGTGCTCAGGACTGTTAGTGATATATGAGCAATGTGTTCGCAAGTTTTGGCACTCGGATCGTTACAAGGATGATCTTCGTTATCTCAAAGTCTGGTTGGAATATGTAATCTTCTATCTTATCTTTAACCCCACCTTATTCCTTTCAAGATAACTCTTTTTATGGAGTGAGTACTCATAATTTGTTGTTATATTGAAGGCGGAGCATTGCGCAGATGCGGAAGTGATTTACAAGTTCTTGGAGGTTAATGACATTGGAAAGACACATGCTGTCTACTACATAGCTTACGCTTTGCACATGGAGTTTAAGTCTAAGGTTAAAACTGCTAATGAGATCTTCAATCTCGGCATCTCTAGGTGATCTTCGTTACGAATGAGTTAGACATGTAATCATACTTTCATGTTTCTGCTCCAAGTTAAATGGTCTGATTAAAAAGTGGAAACTTTTGCAGAAATGCAAAGCCAGTGGAAAAACTGAATGATGCGTACAAGAAATTCATGGTGAGAACGATGAGAAGGTCCAACACAGCTGATGAAGTATGTAGTTTTTATCTGTTTGTAACTGTTAATTTATCTATACATGTCCTAAGGTCTTCCACGTCATACTAATGTTCCACCTACCAGCAGGAACCAAAGGAGAATAATGACATACCGTCAAGAAGCTTTGGCACTTTACTGCACAGGGGAGATAATAGTGAGTTGCGTTAACTTTACTTGGAAACCAAACCACTGAAATCTTTTGATAAGCTATCTTACGAGACAATGTTTTCTGTAGATGCAAGAAGGCAGGCGTTAGGAAGTTCTAACCCACAAGCCAAAAAACTAAAGCCAAATCAGTAAGCGATTTGATTGGTTCTGTATTTCTCGGTTTTTTTTCATTATCTGCATTTTCTACTCAACTCATTCCTTAAAATTATTTTGCAACTCACTATGGTAACCCCATTTTCTTTTGCAGCTCATCCAAGACACCTTTTCCTATCTACACAGATGCAGCTTCGGACGCTACATCGGGGAATCAACCAGAGTCAGACAAGTCCAAACCAGATTTTGGTAGTTGGCTCATGCTTGGAGGCCGGGCAGAGAGGAACAAAGAAAACAATTCCTTACCCCGCAAATGGGCATCATTCAAGGTTTTTTCCTCTGCCTTCCTAAACAAAACTATCTAACTCTGTAAATTGATCACTTACTGTGTTTATATATCTTCACAGGTTCCTCAGAAACCCAATGTGAGAACTGCAGCAACCTCTGCTTCCTCCTTTGAGGTTTTTGTCGACGAAGAAGAATGTAAAGAGTAAGTTGACCATTTTAAATGTTTTCACAACAAGACATGTTTCATTATTAACTTGGTTATGAAATGCAGAGAGGGAGAAGACAAGAAGAAGAGTGATGAAACTACGTCATCATCACCAAACGTTCTGCCCATTAATGATGGCCGTGAGATAAAGAAGTAAGCAAAAAAGCTTCTCTATATGCACCAAACAAATATTATATCATGACTTGTAGTATCTGACAATGTTCCCTTAAAAAACTGCAGAGAAACAGAGCTGCTGCGACAGAACCCTTTAAGACATTTCCCACCCAACAGTTTCCTACGATGATGGTATTAGGCATTCCATCAATCATCACTACACGATGTTATGGTTTGAGATTTGGCCTTTTGTCCATAAAGCTCCTTGTATTTGCCTATTTGGATTTGTATTTGTAACGTACTGAGATTTATGTACCATGATTGAGTATTGCATGTTTTTGAAATATATGTGTTCTTTAATTGATTCCAATTCAGCTCGGTTAGTGATCAATCTACATAAACGCAGTAAGTGATCATTGATCAATCTACATACTAGGGTGTTCAATCCGGTTTTCGGTTCGGTTTCGGTTCGGTTTATTCGGTTTTTCGGTTTATGAAAAATAGTTACCATATTACATCCATATCTATTTTGGTTTGGTTCGGTTTGAATACTCTCGGTTTTCGGTTTTTCCGGTTTCGGTTTTTTTGGTTAAAAACTCAATAATTTATAACTATAACTAGTATCTCAAAATAACAAAGTTATATCTCAAAATAATATTAAAGAAAATCAAACCACAACATATTAAATAAAGCGATAGACTAAGTTCAAATAAAGTAATAGAATAACAGAATGAAAACGTTAAATCCAAAAAAAATCTCAAAGAAAATAAACATGTAACTTAGTAACTTATTCGTGATAACTAAAAGCGAAGACTACGATGATGATGGTGTTACCAATCCAAACCCTAGTTGATACCCTCTCCTCTGTATTAAATAAAGTGATAGACTAAGTTCAAATAAAGTAAAAGACTAACAGAATGAAAACGTTAAATCCAAAAAAAATCTCAAAGAAAACAAACATGTAACTTAGTAACTTATTCGTGATAACTAAAAGCGAAGACTACGATGATGGTGTTACCAATCCAAACACTAGTTGATACTCTCTCCTTTGTTATTAATAAATTCTTAGAGTTTATTGAATATTATATAAGAAAAGTAGAGAACACACTAAACCTAGAGGCTAGTATAAAGAAGTAAATTAGGGTTTTCAGGTTTTTTTCGGTTTAATCGGTTTATTCGGTTATTAACCGAACCATATCCGTATCCATCGGTTTCTCTAAAACTTTACCATACGGTTTGTACAGTATAACCAAAAACCATTCATATTAGTATAATTCGGTTCGGTTCAGTTTGGTTCGGTTCGGTTTTTCCATTTTGAACAGCCCTACTACATACTCCACTTCCGCACCTCTTTCAAAAACACATCTATATGTAATATGTACGATTATGTCATCCTGAGAGAATCCTAAAAGTGTTACTATTTTCCTAACGTATTAGTTTACAAAGAAACTTTAGACAGTATCATTTTCCACTAATTCACCTAATTAAATTACTACTTTATGTTTATCCCTATATGATTTGTTTTAAATTAAGGAGCCATTATGATAATACCCTAAATGTGGCAAAGTCATTGGTTTATATGGCATGTGACTGTTTGCCGATAATTTCTTGGTCTAGGCAACTAGAGTGGCAATCTTTTTTTCACGAAAGATAGTAATGGATGCGTATGGGTACAAACTACAAAAGACATAAGGCACTCCTTCCAGAGAAAATAAAGTGGCTTTAAGCGGATGGGAGGGGGCATATACATAATCAAGCATTAATAGCCATTTAATATAATGATTAAAAACGAATGATGCTATTTTAGAGATAGACTTTGAGTGGTTAACAAGGGAAAATGAAAAAAAAAAAAAAAACCTTGGGAATTTTATTTGTGTTAGTGGTAGGGGTATCATTTCATTTCATTATATACCCTTTAGTGATCTTAAGGGTTCCCTTTAATGCAATACTTTTTATTAGGGGTTTCTGCAAAAAAAAAAATCATTCAACTCGTCATTTTTTGTAATTTTATCCTCCATCTCCGAAAATGCAAATTAATTATATAAAATAAAAAATAATATGCAATATAACTCTGATGTGTATTTTACAAATATTTTATGGTCACATATATTAGATTTTAAAATTTTTAAATGTGGACTTGGACTCTTAGTCGCGAGGCCTTCGATTTGATATATTATTTATCAACAATTTGCAAATTTGGCGGTAATGACTAAAAGTTATATTGTGTATTAATTTTGACTTTGTAGGATTGACCTACATTTTTGGACATGAAATGTAAAGTTGCAAAATATGGTAATTTGGAAGATTTTTTGCAGAAAACCCTTTTTATTAACTACGTACTAAACATAATATCCGACTTAGTCTATAAAAAAAACAAAATAAGCGTAAGATATTTTAAACTGTGGTTAATATTTGAAATATAAAATTATATTGAAACTGAAATTTAATTTACCGTCATGTCTCTCACTTTTTATTTTGACGATCTTAAAGCATCTCGTCTAGGGGAATTAAAAAAAAATTAAAACAGTGATAGAAAAGGGAAGACGAGTCTCTTATTTGAGAGACTGATTCTCAAGGTGTCACTTTGTGATTAGATGAAATATAAAAAATAATAATTTATAATTTATAAATAATTAAATAATAATATTTTTTTGAGATACCCATATGGATCTCTACCGATGGAAATGCTTTAAAGGGACGTTATTAGATTGGGGTTTTTAATGGATTTGAATTTACCGTGGATTTTGATGTTCAATCATTTGTATGGATTTTCTAACGCATTGATATGCTCAAATATAATACCCTAAGAGTACTAATGCAGTAGCTGCAATATATTAGGGGTCGAACCAAAAAGACTCAAGAAATCACTCAATAGTATATAGAATTCGAATTAAGCTAAGCGAAAAAAGTAATGCAGGAAATAAACAGCAGAATAAAAAAGTTGTGAAATTCAATGGAGGAAAAACGCTAGCCTAGGGAAATTCTCCGGTAAATCAGAATTGCAGATCAAATAGAATGTCGGGAGTATATTAAGCATTGTTCTTAAACTTGAAACACAAATGTAAAATCAACCAACCGTCGCTGCGAAGATTATCTATGTCTAAACATAGAATTCCAAATTTTTTGCAAATCCTATGAATTCAAACAAGCATTAATGATCAGGTTCAATTGTTCACAAAATCCTAAACCAAATTTCTTTGCGAATAGGTCTTTTGCTCATCTAACACTAGTTCGGGAAATCAATCACACTTTCGTGCCAATCAAACAACCTAAGATCAGATTTTAGGTCATGAAGCTAGAATAAACAGTAATCACAAGTCTAGATGAAGAACTATATTGAATTTCTCCTATCAATTCAGATCAACCTAACAATTCATCAAATACCTTTGAATAACCCTAAACCTAACAAAGAATCTACTCAGACATGGTGAATGAAGCAAACATCATGAATAAAATAGATTGCATAAAAGAGTAGAGTAAAGAATAACAAGGGTTCGAAATCTTCTATATAAGGAACAGAGTTTCTGACTTCTCTCCCTCTCTCAAAACCCGAACAATGAATAAAATCTAGTCTCCCTCAAAGTATTCAGAATAATGATAAAAGCTCCTTCTCAAAGTGGCTAAAAAACCTAATTATAATCTTAAAACACGTTCTAGGCTTAATTGTAAATAATAGAATCTGGGCCAAGTTGCAGAATCTTTAAACTTGTAAAATCACGTGTTTTCTTTCCTGCAGTCGGTGTCGATCGATATTGGGTTGGTGTTGGTCGATACTAGGACTTTGTGCTCGCCAGACTGGACTATCTTCATGAAAACTGACATAACTTTTGATCGCACCGTTAGATTGGCCTCAAACAACTTCCAAATGAAAGCTAATTCATTGGTCAGTCTTGTATCCAATTTAGAGCTCAATCCAACGGTCGGAAATTATTCAACGGACGCCAAAAAGCTCCAGAATGCTCCAATATCTCCAATTATGCTCCAAACGTGCCAAAACTTAAAAAGACTTAAAAAGACTACAAAAATACTAGAAGGATTCTGAAAACAAGACCTATATCATGGTTAAAAACGGGTAAAAACCATGATATATCACGCATTTACATGGATTTATAATGCATTTGAAAGTCTTTTATCATGGATTCTTGTGGATTTTTATGAACTTTACTATTTTTCAAGTTTAAAAATAAAATAAATTAAACTACTCAATTTCTTCTGTATTTTTCAGTGGAGCTCTAAAATACATTTAAAGGTCACAACACAAGGCTTTCACATGCATGTAATTGTACATTGGTCTTTGTAAATATATTTTAGAAGTTTTTAAGATCTAAGATATACTTTGGAACCAGAGGAGCTTCCGTTAGAACATAGAATGATGATGTTCGTCGAACAAAACATTGCATCGAGAAAGACGAAATCGCCTGAGACAAGATAGATGATATAGTTGGCGACTTGGTACGCCGGAGAAGAGATGTTGTTGTCATTACTATCATAGAGCAAAAACTATGAGAGAGAGAGAGAGAGATATGAAATACTTAGAGCATTTCTAATGGTGGGTATCTCACCAATAGTATCTAACCAATATTATAGTAATATTTTCAATCAAATTTATTTAAATATTAATGTTAAAATAAAAATTAAAAGTTTAACCAATCATGACAAGACACATCGTGTAGGAGTATCTAAGATTTGGTGTTGAGGTTCTCAAACAACTTGAGGTCTTAGTTAAATACTCTCTCTCCTTCTCTTTCTTTTTTTTCTTTATTTTTTATTATTTAATTGTTTAGATACTCACTTAGAAACTGATGTTGAAGATGATATTATTAATCGGATTTTGTTTGTTCATGATTTGTGAAATCCATTAAAATCCAAAGTACTTAAAAATCAGATAGATATTGAATAACAATTGATTTAAATGTATTTTAGAATACACTTAACAAATACGTAATCTAATAACACTTCATTTTAAATTACATCAAAATTTTTTAAAATACAATATTCAACAACACCCCCTTTGTTTCATCTCCTTCTTTTGATTTTTTGGACTCGTAAACTTGAATTTGGCATTGGTTCTCCTTCTCGAAAAACGTTATGGTTTCATCTTGTTTTGGAAGATTTATACATGTTTACCTTTGAGTGTGTAACTATGTAATTCATAGACTTAAAAAACTTTGCTCTATAGTTTTAGAGCTATAGAGTTTCTCGAAATCATAAACGTTAACGTGTGATATCTCTGTTTTTTTTTTCCTTTATTCAACAAAAACCTTAAAACACAAACATTTTATAAGCTGACAAAAATGTAGAAAACACCAAAAAAGAAATGGAGGAGGAATTGACCAAAACGCATACAAGGATGATTAGGGAGTAAAGCAACTTAATTATGGTAGTTGGAGAGAAATAACCAATAGAAAATCCCCAAAGGGCGCGTTTAATGCCATAATCTACGCCCCCCTCCAAACTATTATCAATATGAACTTTGGATTTAATTTAATCAAATTTATATGTGCATGATCTACGTAATGTATGTTTCATATAAACAAAAATACATATAGTATTGATTATAATTATTAAAATAAAATTAATTTTGTTTTAAGAGTGAATCTTGGCCGTAGAAAATGATAGTGATGTGTCAAAACATCAAGAATAGCCATATCAAAGGAAGCAACCCCTAATTGGACTAAAGGAATTAAAGATTACGATCTTTGATTATTATGTCTTTAAATTCAACATATCTACATGAACCTTAAGACAGTGTTAAGGGACGAAATTAAATAAAACGAGTAAGGGTCAATTTATCTACAGTTATCCAATTCAAAAACAAGTCACAACAAAAAAAAAAAAAAAAATTAAATACAGAAAAAGTCATTATCTCACGTAATAAATCCTTTTTCCTCATTTCATTTGCTCTTTCTCTCCGGTGCGCTAAAGCCGAAACGGGATGTTCTCACCATAACGCCGTTAAGTTTGAAACCCGTTTGAACGGAAAAATCAAAACGGACGGAATATTCCGTTTGAATGGCTCTGGAACAGTTAGGATTAGGAGTGAGCGCCGTTGACGGTGGAGAGAATAGTAGCGCGCCGTCAAATGAAGGCGGAGATGACGGCGTTAAGACGGCGAGGCTTCCTCGTTGGACGAGGCAAGAGATTCTGGTACTGATTCAGGGGAAGAGAGTTGCGGAGAACAGAGTCCGGCGAGGTAGAGCGGCGGGTATGGCTCTCGGGTCGGGTCAAATGGAGCCAAAATGGGCTTCGGTATCGTCTTACTGCAGACGTCACGGCGTTAATCGTGGGCCGGTTCAGTGCCGGAAAAGATGGAGCAACCTCGCCGGAGATTATAAGAAGATTAAAGAATGGGAGTCTCAGATTAAGGAAGAGACGGATTCTTATTGGGTGATGAGGAATGATGTTCGTCGGGAGAAGAAGCTTCCTGGTTTTTTCGATAAGGAGGTTTATGATATTGTCGATGGTGGTGTGATTCTTCCGGCGGTTCCGACTCTTGCTCTTGGATTGGCTCCGGCGTCGGAGGAGGGATTGTTGTCTGATAAGTTGAATTCTACTCCGGTACCCAAATCAGTTCCGGGTAAATTCAGATCAAATCTTTAAGCTTTGGTTTATGTTCATAACCATGACTCCAATGCTAATGAAAGTTTCAATTTTTATGGAGAAGATGTTTTAGACAAGGAGAAGCAAGAAGCTTGTGGAGCAGATCAAGGTTTGTTTTTTGTTATTCTTAGTGTGCTTCCATTAGATTCAGATCGTTCGTGCTAGGATTCGAACCAGTGACCTTGACTGGCCGATCCTGCCATTTATATATGCTTCTGGACTTGGTACAAAGACTTCAAGAGTTTTTAATGTGTCAATAAGTGTAGGGTCTTAGTACTTTGCAAAGAACATTATGGTTTTATCTTGATTTGGAGGATTTATACATGTTTACCTTTGTGTGTGTTTCATCTCCATTTTTTGCTTTGATCTATTCCATGGACTTTGCTATGTCATCTTAGAGCTCTAGAGTAATGTGGAATATGTTGTCATCTAGGTAAAGGGGGTTTCATAATGCATCTCTAATTGTGTTGTAAAACTAATTTAACTATATTCCTTCTGGTGCATGGTCTTTTCGTCTATGTTAAAGGGTCTCCAATTTCTTGTTTTCACTAAAAGGTTGATTTTGAACTTGAAGGTAGAGTGAAAGAGAAACATCCAGAAAGAGCAAACGTGGAAGGTGGATCAACATCACAAGAAGAGAGAAAGCGTAAACGAATATCTACTGGTGAAAAAGAAGAAGAAGAAGGAGAAACAAAGAAGATGCAGAATCAATTGATAGAGATACTAGAAAGAAACGGGCAGTTGTTGGCGGCACAGCTTGAGGTTCAGAATTTAAACTTAAAACTAGACAGAGAGCAAAGAAAAGATCACGGTGATAGCTTAGTCGCTGTTCTCAACAAGCTCGCAGATGCTGTGACGAAAATCGCAGATAAGTTGTAGATATAGTTAAGTTAGTTGTATATCGCTTCTACATTACTTCACATTCTTCCTTTTTTTTCCCCCCATTTACCTTCATTGGTGATTGAATATTGATGCCACTACAAGAGGCTCTTATACACATCTTATATAAACATTGAGATTTATACGGTTTTAGGACATTGATTGTATTTGTTTTGCCCTTTGGACTGATTCGGACATCTTGATGGGTTGAAACAGAAAACATGAACTGGGTTTTGTTGATATAAGTTTTCATCTTTCTTGCTCCCCCTAATACATTATATTAAATGGCATACTGAGTCATATGACCATTCAATAATCATATATTTGTTGAGGATAAAGTAATCGGAATAGAAGTTATCAATAAACTCCCCACTGAACTTTAGAAAATTATGGTTTGAGTACAACATGAGCTAAATGCTAAATAAGGTTTGAATCTCGGTTTTATATTTAACATCTTACCGTAAAGATTTCATGGCTTCCTCATTTCTTTTACACGACACAGTCCATGCATCTTGATTATATGTAACATGCATATACATAATTCAAATATAAACTTCAGTTGTTTGTGCTATATATGTAGTAATCAAATTCATAGGGAAAATCCGGCTAATTTTCTTGATACAGTAATTAAATTGAAACCAAAAACTTATATTAAGAACCAAAAGATGAAAATATCAATCAAATAAGTTCCCATATTACTCTTGGGATATCTATGACCAAAAAGAAAAAATAATTCTTCTTTTTATTTGGTCAAACAATTTCTTGTTAGATTTTCACATAATTTCAGTCTCAAATATGAAAATATCAAATAAGTAGTCATATTACACTTTGGAGTATTAATTATAGATGAAATAAAAGACCAGTAACAGTTTTATAAAAGCCGCCCGAGGAATCTGTGTACGTACGAACTTCTACTTCCTTATTAGTAGTGGTAAGTTAACTGACTAAAACTTGGATCATCAGAAAGACACATAACTGGTAAAAAAATATCACACAGAGATGTCTATTTTCGTCATTTAACTTACCCTGCCGCAAATCACACGTCGCGCTGACATAATTTTACCTCGTTCGGATCGCTGACCTGTACGGTCCAGATTAAACTTCATCTCTCAATTAGATTCTCTTCTTCTCCTCTCTCTCCCTCCGACTTTGATCGGTAATACTGGGTAAAACTAAACTGCCACGAAAAATAAAACTAATCTGCATAACGACTTGCTGAATGATAAGTTGCAGGATACCAACAAAATTTGAGATTAAATAAATCTTGCGAAATTACAAAATATAATTATATTTTTAAGAAAAATATTATTATTTCAAAATAAATTTAATATAGTATGAAATCTCACCAAATTTGAGATGTTATTTGATAATCAGAATTTTTTTTATAATCTAAAATTTAAAAATTTACTAAAATAAGAAATTTAGAAAAATAGAATTAAATATCTCATAAAAATTAAATATATGATAAAATATTAAAAACATTTATATAAAATCATTCACCAATGGAAAATTTTTTTTTAACACAAAATTTATTTATTAAATAGAATCAATTCGGTCACCAATAAGAAATTCTATTATATAATAAAATATATATAAAAATAGTTTACGATAATATCATAATAATAAATTAAAATAAATTTAAAAAATAAAAAATAAGGGATATTTTAGCAATAGAATAAAGTTGAAGGTATGATAGTGTTTTTGAACAAAAATGTTTTGTTTATTGAGAAAATATGAGACTATTTATTTGTTTATATAGATTTTAATATTTACACTTTTTTTATAATAATTAGTAATTTGTACAATTTTTTTTATAGATTTTCTATTTCTGAACAATGAAAGATAATTATATTTTTGTATAGTTTTCTTATAATAAGGTATTTGACATTTTTTTTTTCATTTTTGAACAATGATAGTCAATTATCTTTTGTTATAGTTTCTTAATAATTATTTTTTACATTTTTTAATTTTTTAATTTTGACAGGTGTCGAAACCTTAAACCAATAAATATGACTCGTATCGCGATCTCTTAAATTACTAACTTAAAAATTATACTTTATATAATAAAATATATTAATATTCATAATGTAAAATTGATTTTTTGGCAAAAATAAAACCCATTCAAAAAAGATCATTGCTTACTCCTCGGTAGCCAATAAACAAATTTTACTATTACACAACTAAACAATTATATTTTCATTTAATTATTTAATAACTATTTATTTGTGTTTTTTTCAATTTTGTTTACTCCTTGATTGATTATACAATTTTGTTTGATTGGTAAATTTTTGCGAAATAAGATTAAAAAACGCAAATCCGCCCTTCCACAAGTTACCAGCCTTCTGTCTTATTTCATTCCTTTCAACTTTCGGCCTTTCGGAGAAAACTATAATCTCAAAATTGGATTTGGAGAAGAAAATTGAAAACTCTTTGTTTCTCAAGGTGGTAGATCTCAAGATCGGGAAATTTTGAAATTGCGAAAGCGTTGAAAAAAAAAGAGTTAAATTGATAACCTTTTCTTAACTTGGATCTCTGTTTTTTGAATCGTTAAATTGGAAGAAGAACCCTAATTTTTTCCGTTTTGGAGATCTGTTCTCTTGACCGGGACTAAAAGGGGGCGATTTTTGAATTCAGATTTTTGTTTTCTGATTCGGGTTTGGATTCGTTTTGAGCAAAGTGTTGAGATTTACATACTTGTGGCTCGATCTGGTTGTTCTAGAACCCTAAATCGAATGGGCAACGATGGAAACTTGATGGTGGTATCGGCGGATGTTGAGGAAGGTGAGATTCCTGATTCGGGGAACACTTCAATTGAAGTTAAGCAGAAGACTACTACGGCCGAGGTTGGCGGAGACGTCGATGGTGGAGTTGTCGCTGGAGGAAGAGGAGGTGGTGGTCCTAATGGCAACTCTAGGGTTTGGACAATGCGTGATTTGCTTACTAAGTATCCTGGTTATTGTGGATATGTGAATTCGGGTTTATCTAATCTTGCTTGGGCTCAAGCTGTGCAGAACAAACCTTTCAATGAAGGTCTGGGAATGGATTATGAACCAAGAGAGAGTTCTGAGAGTGATAAGATTGTGATTGAAGATAGTGGTGATGAGAAAGAGGAAGGAGAGTTGGAGGAAGGTGAAATTGATTTGGTGGAGAGCGCTTGTGATGAAAAAATGGCTGCAACAGTTGAGAAGGAAACTGAATCTGTCGTGTTGACAAGTGCTAATAAAGCTGATGATGAACGTATTCAGAAGGAGATAGATTTGGAGAAGAAAGTGAAACTGATTCGTGGGGTATTGGAGAGTACCTCGTTGGTAGAAGCACAGACGTAAGTCTTTCCAGAGAATGAAGTGATCTGATCGGTCTTAATTACTTGATGATGATGAAAAAGTTAAAACATCTGTTGGAGTTTGATGATTGATGTTTGATATTTTTGTACATGTGTTTGGGTTTCGTTTCAGCGCATTTGAAGGAGTTTGTTCCAGGCTTTTGGGAGCTTTGGAGTCTTTGCGAGAGCTGGTTTCAGATAATGATGATGTTCCGAAGAGGGATACTTTAATTCAACTGTCATTTGCTTCTCTTCAAACCATAAACTCTGTATGGCTACTCAAAATTCGTTGCCCTCACTCTCCTACTTAATGCTATATTACATTCCGATTCCATATTTCCATGTAACTAATCTCTTATATTTTATTTTAGGTGTTTTGCTCGATGGATAATATTTATAAGGAGCTCAATAAGGAGACTATGTCAAGGTTGCTTTTAAGCGTGTTTTCTTGCGCCAACCTTTGATTAAACAAGCTGGAGTCCTTCGATTGTTCACACTATTTTTGGTTTTTCTTGTGCAGATTGCTAACTTTTTTAAATGACCATTTTTCCCGATTTCTCTCATCCAACCAGAAAAATGAGGTGTGTTCCTTTGGCTCAGCTGTTGAATGAGAAATAGTCAAAATCTTTTCCACTATTCCAAACCTTGGGAAGAGTGCCACCTCTCTTACATAAGTACATGTCTTGGTTTTGCAGATAGAGGCCATGAATCAGAATTTAAGTCGTTCTGCTATTGCACTTTATGCTGGAACCAGCAGTGAGGAGAATGTTACACTAATGACTCAGACAAGTGCTGGTGATTCGTTTCTTGCCAAAAAGCTGTCTTCAGAAGGTACCCATCGAGGAGCCTCCTACGTAAGGAGTAGGTTGCCTATGCTGCCTCTGCTAGACCTTCATAAGGATCATGATGCAGACAGCCTTCCGTCTCCCACAAGGGAAATGACACCAAGTTTACCAGTAAATGTTCGCCATACAATGGTTAAACCAGGTTTTCCCGTTGGTAGAGAGAGCCAAATGACTGAAGGTGCCAAAGTCTATCCATATGAGAGTGATGCCCTTAGAGCAGTTTCTACCTACCAGAAAAAATTTGGTCGTAATTCAGTATTTAAGACGGATGATCTTCCAAGCCCAACACCATCAGGAGAACCTAATGATGGTAATGGAGACATTGGTGGAGAGGTTTCTAGTTCTGTTGTTAGGAGTTCCAATCCGGGGGCTCTCCTAATTTATGGCCAAGATGTTCCTCTGCCCTCCAAATACAGTTCTAGAAGCATACCTGTTGCTAATGCTGTTTCTAGCACTGTTCCATCACATCATCTGTCAATTCATGATATTTCTTCACCAACTGGTGCTACTCAAACAGTTCTTGCAATTGATCAGACAGTGAAATCTTCTGCAAAGAGTCGAGATCCAAGACTACGGCTTGCGAAACCTGATGTTGCCAATGTAACCAATAATTTGTACTTGTCCGGTGATGCTAGAAATCTTTCAAAAGTAGAGCTTTCTGCAGACTTGGTGAACCCAAGAAAGCAAAAAGCCGCTGATGAACTTTTTATTGATGGGTCTGCATGGAAAAGACAAAAGTGTGATATGGATGCACCAAAAGCAGCTGGAATTGGTGGCTGGCTAGAGGAAACAGAATCATCGGAACTTCAAAAAATGGAAACCAAGCCCAGGCTAATTGAGATCGGTGTAACATCTATGACAACAAGTGTTATGCCCACTAGTGCTGTTTCTGTGAGCCAAAAAATATCGTTAGCTTCAATTGACCCTGCATCATTGCAACTTTTGAAGGATTTTGCAGAAAATCCTACAATGGTACTGAATCTCCTTAAAACGAGAGAAAGGCACAACGTACCTGAAAAAGCTCTTCAGAAGCCCATGGATCCAAGAAGAGCAGCACAACTTCCTGGCTCTTCCGTGCCACCAGGGGTATCTACACCCCTTAGTATACCTGCATCAAATGCTTTAGCTTCTAATTCTTCAAAGCCGGGAGTACTTCAGGATTCTTCCCAAAACGCCCCCACAGTGAGTATCCTTTATATAGACGGATTGTAGAACCTTTTCTTTCAATTTTTCTCCAATTAACCCATTTTTTATCCTTCAGGACGAATCTGGAAGCATTCGCATGAAACCTCGTGATCCTCGCCGAATCCTGCATGGAAGTACTCTTCAAAGAACAGACTCTTTGGTGGAAAAGCAGTCCAAAGTTAATGATTCCTCTACACTGAGAAATTTGACTATGAAGGGTAAGGCAGAAGATTTGGAAACACCTTCCCAGCTTGTTCCACGGCAAAATATTAGCCAGAATGGTACCAGCAAAATGAAAATTCCGGGTGAATTTCTCAGTGGAAAGTCACCAGATTATTCAACACAATTCACCAAAAACCTGAAAAATATTGCGGATATGGTTGTTGTATCACAACAAGTTGGCAATTCCCCAGCAACCACGCATTCAGTAGAGCTTAAAACGGACAGAGATGTTAAACATAATCCTTCAAATCCCAACGGCCAGGAAGAGAGTGTGTCAGTTTCACCCGCATCAGTAACGGCTGCAGCTGGTCCCACTCGTTTGATGAACAGTTGGGGAGATGTGGAACACCTGTTTGAAGGGTATGATGACATGCAGAGAGTAGCTATTCAAAGAGAGAGAGTTCGGAGGTTAGAAGAACAGAAGAAAATGTTTGCATCTCAAAAGCTCTCTCTTGTCTTGGATATAGACCACACCCTTCTCAATTCAGCTAAGGTTAGTTTATCTCCTTCTAGTTTTGATTAATTATCTTATATTCTTTCTAAAATTGTTCTTTATATGGTTTTTCAGTTTAATGAAGTTGAATCCCGCCATGAGGAGATATTAAGAAAGAAGGAAGAACAAGATCGTGAGAAACCATATAGACATCTCTTTCGCTTCCCCCACATGGGAATGTGGACTAAATTGAGACCAGGGATTTGGAATTTTTTGGAGAAGGTGACGCAGTTAATAATATTTTCTTGCTGTTCAAATCATTGTGCAAGACTTAAATGTAACTTTTCTTGTGAATTTCAGGCTAGCAAGCTGTATGAGTTGCATCTTTACACTATGGGCAACAAATTGTATGCTACAGAGATGGCCAAACTGCTTGATCCCAAAGGGGTTCTCTTTAATGGACGGGTCATATCAAAAGGAGATGATGGAGATCCCCTTGATGGAGACGAACGAGTACCTAAGAGCAAAGATTTAGAAGGAGTTATGGGTATGGAATCGTCTGTGGTGATCATAGACGACTCTGTGCGAGTGTGGCCTCATAACAAAATGAATTTAATAGCTGTTGAAAGGTATTATCTTTCGGACTATAACTAACATGAGACCATAGTGCTTGCGTACTGTATACTATTTGTAGGCTGATGTTAATTATCCTGTGTGGCAGATATCTTTATTTCCCTTGTAGTAGACGGCAATTTGGGCTTCTGGGTCCCTCTCTTCTTGAGTTAGATCGCGATGAGGTACCTGAGGAGGGCACATTGGCATCTTCATTAAAGGTCTGCACTTTGTCTATACACCTTGTTATGTTATTTTCTACTAGTCTTTTTGGATCGCAGCATCATGACATGGTTTTTTCACTGTACAGGTCATTGAGAAAATACATAAAAATTTCTTCGCACACACTTCAGTAGACGAAGTAGATGTGAGAAATATTTTAGCTTCCGAGCAACGGAAGATATTGGCTGGTTGTCGGATTGTATTTAGTCGGATAATCCCAGTGGGTGAAGCCAAACCGCATTTGCATCCCTTGTGGCAAACAGCTGAGCAGTTTGGTGCTGTCTGCACAACCCAGGTGGATGAGCATGTCACTCATGTTGTCACCAATTCTCTTGGTACCGACAAGGTAAGGAAGTCTTCAAAATTTAACTGTTGGGCCGAACAGGAAACATCATTGGGAGATTCTGAGTGTGTTTGTTTGAGCAGGTAAATTGGGCACTAACCAGAGGTAGATTTGTTGTTCATCCTGGCTGGTAAGGCCCTTTTGGTCTCCTTTTAAAGATACAATAACTGGTCTCTTCCTGTTTGTAATAGTTTTCATCGTCTGAGTGCAGGGTGGAAGCATCAGCTTTTCTGTACCAGAGAGCAAATGAGAACTTATTTGCCATCAACCCGTAAACCAAATCCATTTTCCGCCTTCTTTATATCCCCACCATATGGTGGAATTTGAGACTTGAGAAAGCCTGAAAACCCAATAGGTCATATCGGGTTGATTAGGCTAGGCCCCGGGGGTTGTCGAGATGGGGGTACATAGGCATTATATCACCCCAAGAAGAGAGGCAAATTCATAAAAATGCCAAAGGTATTGGGGCTTATAACAAAACGAGCTCCACATCGTGTCAATGGTCTAGAATCGGTCTACTAACATAGGGAGGATGAAGGAAACTGGTCGGTTTCTGGGTCTAAAAATAACACTAGGAGATTCAGCAGTAGAATTTGATGTGCCAGGTTCATGTGCCAAAGGAAAGGATCATACTCAATTTTGGCCCTCCTATGTTGCATGATCGGTTGGCTCGCTAAGATAAATGTTTGATGTGATTTAAATGTCTCTTGTCGGAAGCAATTCTGATGCGGTACCAAGGCAAGAGACAAGATAACAAAGCTTTGATTGAAATGTTCATATGCCTTATTAATCCCCAGAATAGATATGTGGTGGAGAATTTGAGTAAGACAAAGAGAGACCACACTAAAACTGTTACTTGACCTGTAAGTTATAGGTGATGGTCGGATCATTGAGGTACTGATTCCTTTGATGAGTAATAGGAGAACACAAAAGTGATAGCTTCTAAGAACTCAGAAACGAACCCGCAGAATCGCTCCATACGTATGCACCACTTGGATAATCGATTTCATTAAATGAATCCAGTTTATTATTTGTTGGAGTCAGATAAACAACCACTAAAAAAAGCTGGTGAACATCTTCTAAAAGATGATAGGTTTACCCCAACTCTATGCGCGGATTATTTTCCACCTACGTATCTTCACTATATTGATAAGTTGAACAAGATTGTCTCCATGTTTAAGAGGTAAAATATACTTGGAATGTAATAATTGGACAAAAGTGTATATAATGATTGGACTAATTAATGTTAATATGAATCAAAAACTATAAAAAATGATAATGTTGAAAAGAAAAGAGATGATAATATTAATATATCCTTACTAGAGAAAGTGCATGATGGTACTATTTTTGAAGATCGACTCATCTGATACATGTTATAAATATCATGGCGTGTAGATGGGATTTTGTTTTTACGTAAGTGTGCATTTTAATATTGTGTAGAATAAATAGGATCTTGTTCATATTACAGTTTTATCTTTGGAGTATAATATGGGATTCTCACATCATAAGAGAGTAAAAAGATGTCGTTTGTTGAAGGCTGACAAAAATGGGGGACGAGGATCAAACTAAGGAGAGCTAAGACCATGGGAAGATGGGTGACGAGCTTACCAATCCGAAATCAACCATGCACGATTTAGAGCTGAGGAGAAGCAACCGTCGAACCTAGGGTTTTGTTGTTTTCACAGTGTGTGACAAAGATTGATATATTTTAAAAGACTTGTAAATGTTTGTTTTCCAATCCTATATTCTTTCCGTACAATTGAAGGTAGTTTTAGACAAATTTATATATATATATATATATATAATTTGTATTATTTTTTTTTATATTTTAATTTGAAAGTGAAATCCTCCATGTAAAATTCAAACACCTATACCATTGATGATTTGTAGTTTGGATTAATGTTACACCTTGATTAACAAACTCAATATCTTTAGTATGTTTTCTTGAGTAAGGGTGAATCGCTCGGATAGGGTCTTCGCTGACTTATCATGAATATACTAGTGTTATCCTAGTATTAGTGTATATTGGTACAAAAAAGATAAAGAGAAAAAGGAGAGACAAAAGGTACGAAATTGGGTGAAACTACATAAGAAGTGGGTATGAATATGATAGGCATGCGGCTCTTACAAATTTAATAGTCCCCACCACTTCATACACTTTTGCCCCATTTCCCGAATCTTAAAAAAACAAGCTTTTTGTTACAATCGGAGAAGGTAGTCTTGACAAACATAGAGACATGTTAGATTTTTAATTATGCTAATGAACTTTTTTTTCCAAAGTTTAGACCCTTTTCAATCTGACCTAATAGTCTTTTTTTATATAACTTCCTAACCAAATTAGCATATTATAAAAATGCCATAGGATTGAAAGTAGCAACTTTTTCTATTATTGGTTTTCAGATTGTTTTTTTTGTGTTGTCCGATGAAGTACAAATAATTGAATAGTAATCATATGATTGATTATATAAAAGTATTATCCTTTTCCCCGTCAAAATTTTACAGATTTGTGGATCAAATTATATTTAGGAGAAAAAATTACAGCTGTTTGAAATATGTGCATTCTTTACATATATTCAAACACTGACATCATTATTAATAAAGAGTAAGACCATGATAACTCAAAATTGTATCCAATAAAGTTAACATGTTGAGAAACACCACTTGGCTTAAGTAATTAAACAAATGTAAAGCCAATACACCTTACAGACTTGGGAGGAATAATTGTGTGGAATGGCTTGGTCTTGCGAGAAGCTCTTTTTTACACCCACATCTATAGTTTTCTCAAATTTCTTGGCTTATATACTCGAGTGTTTTTTCTCTACCATGCCTAAATTTTTATAGAAACAGGACCACATTCATGTCCTTTTCCAACTTTATTAATTAATATTTAAAAAACAGAAACGAATAAAATAAATAATTTAGGAAAATGATAAAGGATAATAAGACTTTTTGGGGTATGAGTGAAGTCCAGCCACGCCAAGCTCCATTTGCTGATCACTCACTGACTTAAAACACCACCAACCGTTTCTTACTTTTCTTCATTGTTTATTCGTGTTTACTGTGAAAAGTTAACTGTAAGATTTCTATGAAATAATAAGTTGAATAGCTAGCATCACCTCTTGACCAAAAAAAGAAGGAGCTAGCACTAGCATCACCCAAATTAGTCAATGATTTTAAACACAAAGTCTTTAGTATCTATCTATATGAACAAAACCATACTTCAAACTATGAATGATAGGTAAAACCATTTCAACTGTATTTTTTTTTTTCATTGTTAAAGATCTTTTTTTTCTTTTGGTTGCAAAATAAAATAGAACTAACGAAATGAAACATCAAACATGATTTAAAACTCAATGGCTGAATGATTACTCAAAAATACTGTATAAATGATGATCAAATCTCAAAGTTTTATAGCATTTCTGAATATTTTGATATAATTGTAAGACATAAGTAAACAATAATTATACATGCAACATTTTTGGGTTTTTTTTTTTACATCATATATGCACCATTTTTAATTATAGATAGCTCTAACTTCAAGACTTTTCAACTCATTGGAATGCCATAATAAAAACAATAAAATAAAAAGATTTTTTAAAAAACTTTTACCTGTGAATCACGCGGCTTACGGCTTTTGCAGAGAAGAAAACTATTTACAAAATACTCGATATTTACAAAAAAAAAAAAAAAAAAAAAGTGATTTCTTGATATAAATGCCATACCAAATGAGAAAAACAAAACTCAAAACTCATCTCTTCCTTCTCTATTGACTTAGTGAAGAACTACGATGTCTCTCCTGCAGTGTCTAACAGTGGCAACTGCACTAATCCTGCTTCAAACTCTGAGTTTAGTGAGCTCAACTATTCTCTCCCGGGCCGATCGGATCACCCGTTTACCCGGTCAACCCCGGGTCGGGTTTCAGCAGTACTCGGGTTATGTCACTATAGACGAGAAGAAACAGAGAGCTCTGTTTTACTACTTGGCTGAAGCAGAAACCAAACCCATCTCTAAACCTCTCGTTCTCTGGCTCAATGGAGGTTACATATTAGGATCTTTCATCTTCTTTATTACACACTTTGAAACCTAAAGATTTGTAAGAAAAAAAAAGTTGATTCTTTTGGGTTAAAAACAGGACCTGGGTGTTCATCATTGGGTGTTGGTGCATTCTCTGAGAATGGGCCTTTTAGACCAAAAGGATCAGTCTTGGTGAAGAATCAGCATAGCTGGAATCAAGGTAAGTCTTTGGATCATTCAAATTTTACATCTTTTTATCAAATTTGAGAGTTGGATTTTTTTTTTTTTAATTCAAAATTGTGCAGAGGCTAATATGTTGTATTTGGAGACACCTGTTGGAGTTGGATTCTCTTATGCAACTGAGAGCTCCTCTTATGAGGGTGTGAATGATAAGATCACTGGTATTTAAAATTCAATTTTCTCTATTCATTCCCAGTTATTATTCAAATTTTAGATTTTTTTTTTTTTTGGTCACGTTTATTCAAAACCTAGATATAAAATCTTATCTCTCTCTCTTAGATTAATGATAGTGTACTGATTTAGGCTTTGTAGAAGAAACCCAATTTTTTTTGTGTCTGTTGTCCCTTTTTTCTAATTTTAACTAAAAGATACCAAAATTACTTGATTTTGTAATCACCAGGTAACAAAAGTAAACATATTTTCAGACATAAACTGACTGGTCTAGATAATTGTTATGTTTCTTTCTAAAGTACATGTTTTGAATTTGAGTTCCACATGTTCGAGCTGTTTTTTATTTTTTTGTTTTTCTTGTAAATACATGTTTTGAATTTGAGTATTTCATTCCTTTTGGTCGAGTAACAAATGAGTTTAATTTTGTGAGGATGATATTGGGGTGCATGCGATCTGTTTCTTGTTTGATCGCTTTTTAAAATAAAATAAATATAATATATGTTTCCCAAAAAAAATATTGTGTTCTTTCTCAGTCTGACAAAAAGAGAAAACAATATTCAAACTTTTTGCAGAATTCAGATCACATCTGAGGATTATTCTCTTCTTCTTTGTTTCTTTTCGTTTGTCTTGACATATCAAACATTCTAATCTTTGTCTTTTGTGCCCATTTTCGAACAAAAATCTCCAGCAAAAGACAATCTTTTGTTCTTGCAAAAATGGTTCCTCAAGTTCCCTCAATATCTCAATAGAAGTCTCTTCATCACTGGTGAAAGCTACGCTGGTAAATTTCTCTTTGTAAAACCTTAGTTTTCGTCGCTAAAATGTATTTAATTAAACTGCAAATTTTTAGGCCATTATGTTCCTCAGTTGGCTCAGCTTATGATTCAATACAACAAGAAGCACAAATTGTTTAATCTCAAAGGCATTGCTGTGAGTATTTTCATATCCTCCTTGACTTTTTTTCATTTGTAATCCGGTTATGTTCTGTCTTTAATTCAATACTTGGTTTTGTAGATTGGCAATCCGGTTATGGAGTTTTCGACGGATTTCAATTCACGAGCCGAGTATTTCTGGTCTCATGGTTTGATATCGGATCCAACTTACAAAATGTTCACAACTTATTGTAATTACTCACGATATGTGAGTGAGTACTATAGAGGAACAGTGTCAAGTATGTGCACTAAAGTGATGAGTCAAGTTAGTATCGAAACAAGTAGATTCGTTGACAAATATGATGTTACTCTTGACGTCTGCATTCCCTCTGTGCTATCTCAGTCCAAAGTAGTTAACCCTCAACCTCAAGTGAGTTTAGAAACCAATGATAGTTCTAAAATACTTTTGTTTTAGTTTTCTTCTGTGACTGATTTTCTAAGAATGATGTAGCAAGTGGGAGAGACGGTGGATGTGTGTGTAGAAGATGAGACGCTTAACTATCTCAACCGGAGAGATGTGCAAAATGCTCTCCATGCTCGGCTTGTTGGAACTCGCAAGTGGGCTGTTTGCAGCAAGTAAATATCAATTCCTTTCATAAAACTATACTGAAATTTGTCCATATGTGTTTTCGTTTTTTTTGGTTAAAAAGTTCAAATGAGGGACCAACCGGGTTCGAACCGGTGACCTCTTGAACTGCAGTCAAATGCTCTACAACTGCTATGGACACGTTCGGTTTTACATTTTCAGTTCTAGCTTAGTCTGGTTTTACAAAGTTTCGGTTCGTTACACCGGATTAGAACCTAAATTTGCTTTTCGTTGGTTCAGTTCGGTTAGGAAATTTGCAGTCCCATTTCGGTTCTATTAAGTTTGGATAAAATATAAACCAAAAACTATAAGTAAATAGTTAATCATATATATAAATATTATAGTTAAATCTAATTTTAATTCGTACTTGTATTAAAGAAATATAACTGATTTTTGGTTATTTCACGTTGGTTTATTCATTATATAAATAATGTTAACATTTTGTATTTGAAAAAAAATCACTTCGGTTTGTATGTATTTTATGTTAAAGTTCAGTTTGTAAGGACATTATGGAATATCGATCATTTACACAAGGGTTCTATCGTGACGACAGTGTGCTGGATTACGAAGTACTTGATGTGGAAGTACCAACGATAAATATAGTAGGAAGTCTTGTTAAAGCTGGAGTTCCAGTTCTTGTGTACAGGTAAATCAAGGTTTCTAATGAAGTTGTCCAGTTCTGCCATACTTGTCTTGATGTGTTTGTTGCAATAATAACAGCGGCGATCAAGATTCCGTGATTCCGTTAACAGGAAGTAGAACACTAGTGAAGCGACTAGCTGAAGAGTTGGGACTGAGAACAACTGTGCCTTATCGAGTTTGGTTTGCAGGACAACAGGTAAGCATCATGACTATATCTAAGAGTGCTCCATTCATGGTCTTTAGGTTTCGATGTTTTTAATAGGCTTTGGTTCGGATACGTTTTTTTCTTTCTAAAGTCTAGGAGACGTACTTATTAAGGTTTGGTGCTACAGGTTGGTGGGTGGACTCAGGTTTATGGGAATATATTGGCGTTTGCTACAGTGAGAGGCGCGGCGCATGAGGTACCGTTCTCGCAGCCCGCGAGAGCGCTTGTGTTGTTTAAGGCATTCTTGGGTGGTCGTCCCCTCCCTGAACAATTCTGATGTTTTAACCATTATCTGAGCTTGTAAGTAAACATTACATCTTTTAGTGAACAATGCCCCCCAAATGGCTTATATTTGATTCAGGGCGTGAAAGGAAAATACTTGGAAATTTGTTTTTATAGAAATGTGATGAGATATGTATTGTTCTTGAGTTTTCAATATTTTCAAAAGAAATAAATAGTAAAAAATAATACTAGTGTGTCCCCGTGTCCTGCCACTTTTTCAAAACATAATGTTGTTTGTTTTATTATTAGAACTCCGTGTTTCATAAACAAAACAAGAATTCTAATTTGCACGATACAACACGTAAAACGGATCAAAAGTAGATTATAGAGAGTAACATTCTCATATAAGAATCAGTAACGACTTCTAAAGCAGCACTGTTCCACGAACCAGCAACAACATAGCGCCGTCAAACTGCATCATCCCAAAAGTAATAGAGATTAATGCAAAAAAATACAAAATTTACTTCCATATTTACCGTTTTCTCAAATTGAGTTGATTCATTATTATTCATAGTTTTATTATTTTTTTTATTAAAAAACGAAACAAAACCTCTCTAAGTCGTTTACAGTACATTCAAAAGGTTAATTTCTACATTTGAATTTGTTAACGATTTAAAGAGGCTTTGGTCTTTTAATATATAAAAAAAACATCTTAAGGTTTAATAAAGTTTTTAATAAAATGGAAGTAATCGACTTAACGACTTAAGGTAATAATAGAATAACAATTGGAATTTACCATCTTCTTAGAAAAGGAAAGCAACCATCATATTCTCCTTCTCCGTAGTATTCATCTGATCTATATGGACGCAGTGGCGGTGGATGCGGCTGACCGTAGCCCCCGTAGTAGTCTTGATACCTCGTTCTGGTTGGTGGATACGGTGGCGGCGGAGCCTCTATTGTCGGTTGGTACAGTGGTGAAGGGCCTGAAAAAACATGGAATTAGATTATCATTTCATCTAGCTGTCCAAATCTAGAAATAATTAACCATATATAAAAGTAATTTTTAAAAACGTTTTAGTTGAGAATTGCCTGGTGGTCGATATGACTCATGAGAAACATGGTAAGATGTCATTGTGAAGCTTTAGATTTGCAAACTCGTTTTGGCAATGGAAAGTTTCAAGAAGTTTGATTTTAAAAAGTGATCTTTTGAGAAATATTTGCAAGATGCAAGACAACTCTCATTTTATCTTTATGAAAATGGTCTAAAGTTGTGTAGTCTAAAACGTAGAGGTTTAGTTTTATCGATCGAAGGGCACTTGGCAATAGTTTTGTCGACGTGTTGGATTGCAAACACCGTGACGAGCTAATTTGCAGTTTTTCCGGTTTAATCCGATTTGGGTCGGTGCCCTCCGGTTCGGCTTGATTTTAATAATATCCAAGTCCTCTGCTTTTCTTCTCTTTCTCTATACCGAGTAATGAATGGCGTATCATATTGGTAACTATGTTCTCTTTCTGTCGACAAAACTAAAAGTTTTGGTTTGATAGGACTAACTCAGATTTTGGTCAATTTGTTTTAAGCTTATTTATAATAGAACTAGAACTTTAAAAAAAAAAAAAGAACTAGAATCCAAATCAAACTCTAGATAAATCCGGCTTTTGGGTTTCAAAAATTTAACATGTTGATTCACGTGAAACTAGTATTATGGCCCGCATAGTAACTTTTTGTGTTTTTTTTTATGATTCGAGTCATCCTCTTGACATACCCAACTAAATTTGGAGTCCCAGAAAACCACGTTAAATATCTCAAACTTTGGTGGTCAGATAGGTTGATTTAGCAAACTTTGGATCTAGACTAACCGAACAACTCCTCCTCAATAAAAATCACTAGAACATCACCACCGCTTGGTTCCTCATAATAATTTCATATTGACATTTAATTAATTTTTATACCATACTTTTTTTATTGTTAACAATTCATAAAGTAGTACATGGCCGGCATATATTGTTACTGCCCATACAGGCCATACTAATGATGGAAGGCAAAAAGTTCTCTAAATAGTTAACCTTCTTAACAGTCATATTATATGTATGCAACTTAAAGTGGTCTTTCAAGGCTACGCATGGTTGGACATTTGTTGTTTTTCACTTTGCGACTATTCCCAATTATGACAAACTGTTTCAAAGCAACAAAGTCATGTATTTGTTATTCAAACTTCTCTGTCATCAGAATTACACTTACTTGCTCCTTTGTGAACCGCAGGGTCAGGCTGAGTGGAATCACCAAGTTGCCTTGAACCAAAAATTGACATTGGCACAACTGGGACATGTCACACGTCTAATCATTTCCTCCACGAACCCCTATTTTTATCTAAAGACGCATATTTTGTTGTATGATAAACATGCACTTTTTAGAAACACGTTTCATAAAATTTGTAAGTAATGTAATTGGGGTAACATATTTTTTTGTACTTTATTACTTTACATATTAGATAATCTCTTTCAATGGTTTTAGTATTTCTTTTCTTATATCCTATTTCTATCCCATAAAATAAATAAATGAAAAAAGGTTTCCAAGAAATCTAGTTACAATTTAAAGAAAGGATTCTGAACCATGAAATGTGGAGTCACATGTTGCAATCATTATGATTAGTACTCAAGTCTTTATTATTATTAAAGAGGCGCGCGATTCCTCAGGGCTCATTTCCTTGACCAACTTTAATGCAACAACTCTTCTTAACATCTCATTCACAATATATTCTCTTTCACCTTGAAAAGCAAACACAACTCATTATTTATACTAATTGATACTACCATTCTTGGTAAATTTCAGACTCATTTTAACATTTTACTGTCTGAAACATTGCCATTGAAACTCGTGTTAATGCCACTCACAAGAGAAACCATTAAGTTATAACAATATAAGATTAAAGAAAGAAAAGAGGAAGCCTAAACAAATTCTCATCTGAAAAATAAAGAGTGGGGGTTTCAAGAAGAAGCAGAATGAGGTCGATCAAAGTGAAGTAGCTGTGCTGCACATTTGGGACAGTCCTCAACATGCTTAGGAACCATGAAGTACATGAAACAAGCTTTGCATCCAGCAACCACTAGCACATCTTCTTCTTCTTCTTCTTCTTCTTCCTCATCTTTCTGATTCTCTCTTGATGATGGAGATGACTCTGATGAAGACTCTTCGCTGTCGTAATATGAACTATCTTCTTCCGAGCACACTGTTCCATATGATTCTCCACTGTCAGGATCTGCATTTATCACCTTCCTTGGATCCTCTTTCACTCTCATTCCATTTTTCCAGTTTATGTAGTAAATCTCTCCTGTCTAAAACAATAAAAACCCACCTCTAGAATTCAATCAGAAAGTAAGAAATTTAACTCCTTTTGATATTAAGGCTAATGCCCACATAAAAGTTTTTTTTTTCTTTTTTCTTAGTACTCTTACTTTCTTTGTAAATTGAAATGCACCCAAATTGTGGTCAAGAGACTCAAGACTCGAGACAAAAAGCTTTGGTCCTGGATCTATATATGAGCAAATGACTTTGTACTTTTTTATATGTAAGTTTGTGGTAGTGTCCATTGATTTATCAGACAAATCATTGAACATGAAAAACAAAAACATTTGTTTGTTTCCTTATGTGATAAATCATATCTAGGAGATGAAAGATTGGCTGATAAAAAGCATCAAAAAAAAGCAAAAATCCCAGAACTTTAGTTTCATGGTCAAGCATTTAAAAATTTCTGCAAAAGTTTTCCAAATAAGGCTTCTCTTTTAGTCTTTAAAAAAAGCGTACATCTTTCCCTAAACACAAGCCTGAAACCAAAAGCACTATGGCCTATGAGCGAAATATATATACGGTCTGAAGCAATAAATGCATCACAAGGAAACAAGAAAAGCTTTAACTAAAATTAAAACAAAGGTACATTTAATGCAATCCAAAACACGAAAACGACACGAGTTCGAAGTTTCTGTAGTGATTAGTTTAACCTAGAGAGCAAAAAAAAAAAGTTTAAAAAAGAGGAAGAAAAAATATAAAGACGAATCTAATTTGTATTTGTTTTACCTTGAGATCAAGACACTGTTCCCAATGAGAAGGAAGAGATAAGTGAGAATTGAGCTCCAATGTTGTATCTGAGATCGGAGTGTGCTCGTTGTTCGACGATCTCCAAAACCCATCTCCGACGACCCTTCTTCTCCGATCACTCAGAGAACAATTCTGCATCGATTTCTCCAGAGACTCCGTTATCGTCTCCATGTTTGGTGCTTTCATCGCAAGAGAAGAAGAAGAAAGAAGAAAAGAAAGAGGAAACAAAAGAGATTATTCTGATTGAGAAATACTAATAAACCAAGGAAAGGAAAAAAAAAAAACAGAACAGAGTGAGGGGTGAATTCGGGAATTTAGCATAGGGGTTAGTTGAAAGTTTCACGCGCGTATAAGAAGAAGCGCGTGGGGATATTTGGGTAAAAGAGAAAGTGGACCCGTAAACTGTCAGAGAGACCAAAGTGACCACAGAGAGGCTCTGCTCTCTCTCTCTCTCGCACTTTTGTCTCACGTCCGTGTTCTTGTGTAAACGAACGTATGACCCATTAGGTGCACACGCGAGAGTTAGGCGCGTTAGGATTAGCTTTGCTTGCGCGTGTTGTTATCGGTTAGTGTCCGGTTTAGAAAGTAATAAAAGGAGAGAATAAAAGTTCAAATCTTGGGAAGGGGTTTTAAAGTTGGCAAACCTGAGGATTTGTTTTAGAATTTAGTTAACAACTCTCTCAAATTTACGTAGCTTTCGATAAGAATGCCGGAACTTCCTTTTTTTTCTCTGTTATTTCGTTTTTCTTAGCCTCTTGAAATCTTAAAATAAATTATAAAAAACAAAACAGCTCATTCACATTCACATTATGTTTATGTTATAGTATTAATAATCCCATTCCCTATATAGTATTAGTAAAAGAGGTGTTTAATCTGAATTTGGGTATGAGATTTTCGATTTTTCAGACTTTTAGTTCATCTATTATAGTTTGTTTTTAGGTAAAATCTATAAACTTAAAATTTCGGTTTCAGTTCAGAATCGAGTTTTAGAATCCAAATATGTTCAAATGTTCAATATCTATATATCTCCGTCACCCAATTATCACTAGTCCCACGCTCCAATCACTTAGATTTTATCACGGCCTTCTACATATATACATTCAGTCTTAAATCTGGCATGACTATGAATTACTCAGTATATATAACTAAGGTCATTATCGTCTACGAACATTCATTGAAACCTACAAATCACTGAATTAAAACCATATCACATACGCTTCACATATGTATATCATTCACACATTATCATTTTCAGTCTCATACACAGTCTTTATTCAGGTCTCGATTACATCCATTATACGAATGATCACAGTCTCATGCAACACATTAATCCTCTTGCAAACGACAGTCGATTAATTTGGTTCATGTTCATATAATCCATTTAAATTTCTAACACTTTTAGAGTGAAATGCTACAAGAATAACTTAAGGGATCCAATAAATCTTTATAAAAATGTGGGTTCAAATCTGAATTTCCAACTCAATAAAAAGAAATTATGAAAAAATCGGAAGGCATGAGTTTGGTGCATACATCAAAAGTCAATAGCAAACAGGATGATATTTTCCGGGATAGAATTGACTATACGACAACAAGTACTAAATTCGAAAATGAAATGAATCTGGCCGTGAGATAACAATTTAGAATAGCAAAGCCTAATAATGCAATATGATGGGTGGAGCAAAATAATTGAGGAATTGAAAGTTTTTATATCTAATTAAAGTCAACCAAAATATTAAGAAAGTAAAGGCAAAATGTCAATATTTTAGCTCATTAGAGTAATATATTTTTGCGTGTTAAAAGGCTCTCCACCTCTAGCTGCAATTATTAAGTTTGTGAAAACTTTCATAGATGTCTCACTTCACAAATCTTTTAAATAATGAAGTCAAGAACATCACGTCAAAAATAAATAAATTGAAGTCAAGACCATCACCAAGTTCCGACTTTCATCCTTTAGTTATGTAACAAACAATACACAAAGGAGTGAAAAAAATAAGAGAAAAAAGCCAATAAATATATTTTTTCTCACCCAAACTATTCAATACCATGTAATATTTAAGATATTAGGTACAAACATGAAACATCAGGCATGCTATATTTGTATAGTGTGGTTAATTAACATATTAGGTACATGCATAACGTTTATTATTGAACTGGTAAAAAAAACCCTTACCATACGTACAGACACAACAAACATGCAAAGAAAGATAACTACCTAACTAATTATATATTTCTCTTGGTTGCAAAAATACAAATAAAAAGAAGATAAAGAGAAGGAATTGTGATAAACCAATGGCAATAATATTTTTACATTATATCAATATATAAGGAATAAAATGTATTGTCTGGAGGAAAATGACGTTTCCGTAAGAAAACTAAAAAAAAAAAAACAAATAGTGAAAGAGAGAAGTGCAAAGGGGAATCTGTTGGAAGTGTAGAAAGAGAAAGCGACGACCACACCAATCCAGTGTTGTTCTTTTTTTTTTTGGTTTCATAAAAAAAGATTTTGCATTTTAACCAAATAATTAAAAAGGTTGTAAAATACAGAAAGAGAGACAATGGGGCCTAAGAAGGGAATCTCTGAGGAGAGACAGAGATGTTTCAGATCGAAAGAGACGCCAAATTGTGTCTGTCACTCTGTATATGTGTGTGGGTCTCCTCTCCTTCGTTATCGTAACAAAAACTAACATATTACCGATATATATATTTCCTTCTGATAAACTGTTTTCAGATTAACGATTTTCTTATATTTTAATAATATTATGAACATATTTTAATTTTTATCATTTTTGAGTTAACAAAATCCAAAACAAAACAAAAACATAAAACATAAAACATAATGTAATCTTTACATTTGTGATAAAAAAAAAACACACAAAAAGTTTTAAATTTTCTTATCTTTTTAGCTACAATTATAGTAATTTTAATCTTAAATATATTAATATTACATGATGATGCAAAATTTTAATTACAACACACTTTAATAAATAGTTAAATTACTTTTATACTTTCGTATAATTTATTTATGTTGAACGAAAAGAAAATTATGCCTTCAACAAACAAAAACAATTATGCGCATGACGTTGAACATATATGATTTTTTAAAAAGACGTAAAACAAATTTCTAACTTTGACGTCAGGAATAAGTATAAGTGAGCTAGTGGTTTTTCATCTCTCTTAGTATTACATCAAACTAAAATCGAATTTAGTGCTCTTCATATTATGAGAATTATTTTTGGACTACTGGATCGATCCACTGTGATTCAGTGAAAAAAAAGAAAAAAACATCTAACATTTACATATATCTTGGACAACACTGCAATCAGAAGCCGATGAACAGTGGAAGGTTTAGGAGTCTTATCAAGATTTTGTTCTTGTGTCTTCCGATCAATCTGCTCGTAACTGTTCTTACCCTATCAAAACCTTAAGAAAAGTTCATTCTTTTCTTCAATGGGCTTGGGCTCCGCAGAAACATTGGCTTGAAAGTGATACGCTTTACCCAAAACCTTCCGTTTATAATGTTACGACAAAATTTGGTCTCATTTTCTTTTAGTAAGATTAAAAAAAGCGAAGCAAGTAATATGGCATTTTCTTCCAACCGTTAGATCTTCATCATCTAATTATGAACCGTTCATTATATAACAAAATCCATACACTGTAATGCACCCAATAATTCCCAAGTAATATTATATGCTTCCTGTACAACAGTTAGATATTTTCATTTATTAATAACATCTGTTGTCATCTTCGTATGCAATATTTAATAAAATGACAAACAAGCCTAAATCAATGTACATAAAACCGAAAGCTTCATAATTTGAGAAATGTCTCTGACATCTTCTATGAGTAAAATAATCTCATTCACGTTAATTAGTAAAAATATACAACTGACTGGTTTATACAATATATCAGTTCACAGACTTTAATGTACAAAAGCTATACTAAATACAAACCTGTAAAACAGTACAGACTCCCTCAACTATGTACATTAATATCTTCTTCCATCGGTCACTGCATCACCAAAATCAATCTTGAAAAAGTTAAGATTTTGAGGGGTTTGTCACAAATGGGTAGTTCAACGACGGAGAGTGTGGTGGCGTGCGATTTTTGCGGCGAGAGAGCGGCGGTTCTGTTCTGTAGAGCCGATACGGCGAAGCTGTGTTTGCTTTGTGATCAGCACGTGCACTCGGCGAACCTCTTGTCAAGGAAGCACGTGCGTTCTCAGATCTGTGATAATTGCAGCAAAGAGCCTGTGACCGTACGGTGTTTCACCGATAATCTCGTTTTGTGTCATGAGTGCGATTGGGATGTTCACGGGAGCTGCTCCTCCGCCGCAGCCCACGAACGCTCCGCCGTGGAGGGGTTTTCTGGTTGTCCTTCGGTTGCGGAGCTCGCTGCTGTATGGGGAATTGATTTGCAAGGGAAGAAGAAACAAGCAGAAGACGAATTGACTGAGAATTTTGGGATGGCTTTGGATTCGTGGGGTTCTGGATCTAACATTATTCAAGATCTAATCGTTCCGTACGATATGTCGATGAAAAAGCAAAGCTTTAGTTTGGGTAGGTTTAAGCAGGTAGTGTATAGACAGCTTGAGGAGTTGCTGAAGAGTGGTTTTGTTAGCGGTGAAGGAGACGGCGGAGGGGAGATTATTGTTCGGGAAGGAATCAATGGCGGAGGAAGCATTTCTCAGCAGTCTCCAACGACGTCGTTTACTTCTTTGCTTCTGTCCACAGAGTACCAAAGTTCTTGTGGTAATGCTACGCAATGGAATGCTGGTAATCATACCACTGGCCACAACACTCAGGTCCCATACCTCCCTCCTTTGATTTCTACATTTTATGTTTGGTCACGTTCTTTTGTGCTTATAACATATAATAGTCTTGCAATTGGATCTTAAGGCCCCCGCTTTTGTCATGTTACCTGTAGGAAGAACATTTATGAAACATTGGCTGTCCTTGTTAGAGATAAACTGTGTTTTATGGTCTTGGGTTAATTGCAGATATGGGATTTCAACATGGGGAAGTCCAGGAACCCTGAGGAACCTAGTCCAGTCGAACCAAAAGGCTCTACTTTCACATTCAATAACGTCACTCATATCAAAAACGATACCCATCCCACCAGTGTCAAAGCTTTCAGAGATACTTACCAGGTACGTCGTAGCAAACATTTGTGTTTAGGTTTGGAATCATATACCGCTTTATTTATATCACTTACCTACTTAGCAGAACATAAGTAGGGTTTGTTCTTCCAAGCCTCAACAGTCCCCAATACCATTCCCAAAACACTCCATACCCTAATCAGTTTAAGTACTTCTTCTTTCTTCATTTTTGTTGGTTTTACCTATGCCAACTATATACCAATTTACCACGTCTTGGATTGAATGAAACCAGATGTAATTATATCATAATCACACTACTTTTTTTGGGTATATCTTTGTCGGTGATTGGTGAATTTGTGATACTTACTAGTAAAATATAGCAGGATGAATCCATCCGCTCAAATTCCACCAAGGGACAGGAAACATCAAAGATCAACAATATTCCCGCTGCCATTCACTCACATAAAAGTTCTAACGACTCCAGTGACTTGCATTTCACAGAACAAGTTGTTATACCTAGTACTAAAACCACAAGACTGGTGGCGACAACGAATGCTGATCTAGAGCGCATGGCACAGAACAGAGACAATGCTATGCAGCGATACAAGGAAAAGAAGAAAACGCGGAGGTAATGATGTTCTCAGTATTTTCCTATTAGTAAGTTGATTTGTCTTTCCAAAACCTTAATTCGTAATTGCTTGATCAGATATGATAAGACCATAAGATATGAAACAAGGAAGGCGAGAGCTGAGACCAGGTTGCGTGTTAAGGGCAGATTTGTGAAAGCTACAGATCCTTAAGTGCGTCTCTACATTAAGTTTTACAGGTGAGACCATAAGTTAGGAAACTTTTGTTTTTTTCTACCTTCACCGACCTTGTAAATGCAAAGGAACGATCTTCAGCTGTATAATTTGGCCAGCTTTTGTTAATATTCTAGAAGCGATGTTTCTTAACTCAATCAAAGGAAGACAGACCCCACAGAAGTGTTACCCGCAAATCTCGGACGTAAAACATATCACATCACTGAACAAAACCAAAAGCCTCGTTGATTATATAAATGAAAGGTCCGGAGAGGACGTATATATTTTGACAATTATATGACAGACGAAAAACCAAAATTACTCGGCAATTATTTATAAATGTGTGCCTCTATTTTTCCTTTCCGTCATCATTCTCAAAACAGGGATCTGCTACTATATGTGATAGAAAACTAAGATCATCGGTGAAACTAAAATGGGAGGATATTTACATATATCTGCAACTATAGGTAATGGCCTTCCTCCTCCTTAGGTTATTAGGCAGCTACAAACATCTTACATCTTAAATCCTCCTCTGAAAAATTCACCAATTAGAACAAAATATCAGCACAATTCTGGATTTTACATTTAAACTGTGAGCACACATAACTTCGCAGAAACAGGACGGGAACCAAAAATCTACTTCAACGTAACACACAATGATCACTTTCTTATTCTAAAACCAAACCAAACCAAACCTCTTATTAAATTTCAGAATTAATGGTTTACCTCTTGTTTGGACATCATTAGGTGGTCTGCACGCTCGGGAAGAGCCTGTGGTGGTGGATGGATCAATGACATTGGGGTTAAAGGAGGTGAGGCAGTGCCTAACTTTTTAGTGCCCAGACTTGTCTTAGACATATCTAAAGCTGATGCTCTAAGGTTGCTAGTAGGTATAGAGAAGCTTCGGGTAATTGGAGGTGGTATTGGGAGAGGAGAAGCTGAATTTGTAATAAGAGGTTTACTAAGCAATTGACCCTTCGAAACCAAGGGAGCTGAATATCCAAATTCCCTAGAGTACTTAGTAGAACTTCTTGGTGGTGGTCTAGGAAGCTCATGGAGCTCGCTTATTTTCGGGGTCGAGACAAAAGTAGGGGAAGCGGTTGGAGAAGATGACACTTTTGGTAACTTAGAAACCAGATTCCTTGGGATTGGACCCGAGTATAAGTGAGGTGTTGTCGAGAGAGGCTTGTTAGGTAATGGTTTACTTGTAAGTGGACCAGAAAAGGATCGTCTCTTGAGTGTCCCGAGACGAGAGAACAAGAGTCCATCCGCTAAAGGCGGAGGTAACCGAGAAGATGTGTTCTTGTTACTCTCTCTCAGGACTTGTTCTTTCAAGGCTACCATTGATA
Organism: Crucihimalaya himalaica; assembly: GCA_004349715.1. Lineage (NCBI taxonomy): Eukaryota > Viridiplantae > Streptophyta > Magnoliopsida > Brassicales > Brassicaceae > Crucihimalaya > Crucihimalaya himalaica. The sequence goes on from SMJT01000028.1 coordinate 1,153,717, forward strand.
TTGAGGAAACCTTTGCAGGTCCACGAGTTTCCAGTGGGGATGAATACCAAATCTGTTTTGTAATTGCCTTTGCAGGATTAGATGACCCCACGTTTTTGTTAGCAGGACTTGTAGTAGACGAGGGACTTCTCATTGTTTCAACAGGTGTTGGCAATGCATAAGTGTTGAATTTCCGTGTCAGAGTTGATCGCATCCGTAACAGTTTCTCTGAAGGAGGAGTTGTGCGGTTCTCGGCGAAAAGCGGTGCTGATTGGCTCACTGCCCTAACATCTCTCCTAAACGAATGAGATTTCCTGTAGTTTCCTTCCTTATTTTCCTGCTTAAAAATAAAAAGAAAAGACTGGTAAGAGAGTCATGCAAATTGAAATAATATGGGTGGTTTTCCAGGTAAAGATGAACGAAATAAGATTCCTTGAACTATGAGCATCCTGAGAACTTTTCTGAGTCATTTGAAAGGGATAGCAGAGAAGATGGGATCATAAGTAAAACATGTTACCTGTGCAGTATCTGGTCCTGCAACTTGTGGAAATGTGATGTCTGAGTGACCTAACTGCATGCATTAGGCAAACATTTATTAAGGAAGAGTTTAAAAATAAAATAGCACCACATTCAAATAACTCAAGACTGATAATCAAAACAATTTCAACCAATTCGATTCTAAATGGCATTCATCATCCAGGAAGTGTTCCATACAAACAAAAAAAGGGTCATGTGGAGACATGACCTTTTTGTTGGTTAAGGATTTCAAAATGCTTCCTATATCAAGCATTTCCAGTTTATCAACCTCATTTATAATTTCTTTGTTATATTGGTTATCTTTAGGAGAAACATTGGCACATGGAGTACCACTATTCTATTAGCGATCATCAAAAGCACCAAAAAGGATAAACACGAAATATCATCAAAATCGTAAACATATGAAACCATCACCTCTGAGGAGCCACCGACTGAAGAATCTGGATCTTGGTCCTTGTCATTAACTATTTCAAAACTCAACTCTCCATCATCATGCACCTCAGAACCATCATTCTCATTGTTTTCTATATCATCATCCCCATCATCATCTTCTAATCCGCTGAATTGGTAATCAATATGCTGCGACTCGGTTACCATCTGTACATGCGGCTCTACTTCTTCAAGGGAATTAAGAGCCTTCTTGAAGAAGCATAACTGCGAAACCACACAAAATATTGACATCAACACAGTCCTCCAGTAATAAAAACAGAAAGACATAAAACATCCAGAGATGAAACCTGTGCTGCATGGTGCCGTGCTGCCTGAGTCAGAAGACTCCGTGTTTGCCCTTGTTTCAGGGATTTTAAACGGAAAACAAATAAAGTCGTCTCGTTTTCATATTCATCATGAGCTTCTTGTACTTGCTGCGTTGAAAAAGTTTCTCCTTTCCCACCCTTTGACCTCCCTCTCTCTCTTTGTGTTGTAAGCATGCCTTCATAAACATTCCTGAAAGGTAAAAATTTCCATGAATAGAATACTTTTTGCCCACGAACGTATGAGAAAGTTTTGATATTGGAGATAGTTTAATAACTACAAACTGGTATTCCCATCATGAGACCAATAGGATTTCTGAATCAATCACCCACAAAACTCATGTATCTTTAAAAACTAAACAAAATATAGGCGTTTTTCTTCAACATTAACTTCTCTTCTTTTTTTTTTTTTCCAATTACAGTAAGGTAATGCATTTCAGATATTTTTTCCTGTCTCACTAATAGGTGTTTAGAAATGAATAAGAAGAAGAACAACCTTTTCTCATCACAAAGACGCTGCATCTCCTGCATAACCACTTAAATACATTATTATCGTCACTTGAAAGGGCTGAATCAGCAAGCATATTAACAACGCTTAAAATCTCATTCTGTCAACATGGAAGCTCATACACATGCAACAAGGATAGGCCATTCTGACCATTGAAAAAGTAAGAAATAATAGATTCCAGTTGAACATACCTCAACTATGCGGAGTTCATTAAGAAGTGACTCTGAAGGGATTGTGATTGTTTTGAATATATGAGACCGCTGAATCAACAATATTAGTAGTTAATTGATTTTTGGTGGTTAGACAAAGGAAAACTCAGTAGGAAATTTTGAACCAGTTTGTAAGAGATCTCAAATACTCACATATTTATCAACAAGTTTTTGCAACTCAAACTGCAACTTTCCCAGCATAATTAACACTCTGCCTGCATAAGAATAAGAGACGCAGAATGTTTCTTTATCAGATGCACATTTTATAGATCAAAGCAACAGAAAAGAAATACATGTAATGTGCAGAAAACTTGGAAAAAGGATAAATGCACAAAGTCACAAACCGTTGGTTTCAAACATTTCAACATGAAAAAGAGAGATAATATGATACATAGAAGGAATCTGTTTGTCAAACTTACCACTTTCTTCATCATCATTTAGAGCAGTTTTCTCAAGAAGGCAAGCACCTAGTTCTCGCAAAGATTCAGAAAATTCTGCAAGCAAATGAAATCTGCAAATGATAAGGATATATATTCATTAACAAGAAGATGTTTATCTCCATAAATTGGGATACAAAAGATTATTTAAGAGTTGCAAATAATATTTAAGGTCACAACAATACAGACCTACACATCTGAACCAGCAAAAGGATAATGCAACAGTGCAAGAATCAGAGTTAAAATTAGTAATCAACCAAATTAACAACAAACACCATTATCCGCCAGCGTGAACCATTCAGAATAGCAAAGTAATGAAGTTTTGTGGTTACTTTTATCCGACCAAAGCAAAAGGAACAATAGATTACCATATGCACTATTTGCAGTAGCAGCTGCGGCATTGAGTAAGCTATCATAGCAATCTCTCATGTCTTGCACGTCCTGCGAAAATCAAAAACAGGCTAAACATTGTAAAACAGAGAGCACCAAATTGAGGACCTAAGCTCTCTCCACAAATGTAACCATTCATTTGGTTGGTCAAGTGAAGAAGATGATATAATATAACCAATTAGAGAACGATAAGCTACTGAATAGCTCCGGATCCACCACCAACTATCACAAATCATTTTCATGAGTTCGAAATCTGAATCATCTCCGTTTCTAAAAATCGTTGCAACTAAGCTTAAATCGGCAACTAATTAACCTAGAGCGATGAACATCCGACGAAGAAAAAAAGCGAAATACGATTGAGGATCGCCACATCATCAGTAGCAAACAACGAGACAAATGAAGACAGCTCCAAATTTGAATTGGAGAGAGAGAGATATAAATTGGCACCTGCGAAGCTTGAGCTAGCTCGTCTTTCTGAACAAGAGCTCGAAGATCTCTCCTGTCCTTCGATTCATGCTTGTGAAGCACCCCTCGTAACCGTCGGAGAGAGGTTTTCATGGCCGGAGACGCTCTTTCTCCGGCAAATCAAGGATAATCGAAAACGAAGACGATGGCCAAGTAGGTAGATGAACGCTTCGTCGTCTTCTCCAACTAAGATAAAAAAAAAAACCTAATAATGCCAGGAAAAAACCAGGGAAGCCAAAAAAACAAAAATGAAAAAAAAAAAAAAAAAAAAAAGCGCTTGTTTAGAGGAAAAGTTATAACCTTTGATCCTTGACTTCGTCGTCTCTTTGATTCTCTTTCGTCCTTTTTATTAATTTCTTTTTTTTCATTTTCTTTTTTATTGCTTACAATTACGTCAGCAAGTGTAATTAATGATGGCAGCACATGCTTTATCTTTATGCTTTGAATTTTAGAACAATTTTTACAACATGAGAAAGTTTTCTCAAATAGATCCGATCTGCACCAAAGATAATTTATATATGAAAATTAACCCAAAATAATTAATCTAAAAATTAAACAACCACACAAAAAAAATCAAGAGTTATATTTATTTAAAATTTAAAGATAGAATATACATATATACACATATATATATGATTAAAATTCGAATCAGAATTGCACCAAAACCATACAAAATTATATGCTAATTGTGTTTTATTTTGGATATTATCATTCATAGCACGTGAATTCTAAAAATTAAAGCATTGAACTCATATTAAATCAAACTTTAAATTGAACACCTTTTGCAATGTTCAATCCGGAAATTGTAAATTTTAATATATATTAATACTTATAATTAAATAATATTTAATTTCGTGTATTGAAACAAAACCTCGTTTAGTATATACATATAGTTTTCAAAAATATTATAATCTTTTTTATTGTATGGGTAAGTAAAACTTTGTCTAGAAACTTTGACATGTACTATATTACAACAACACCCCAAAAAATCGATAGAAATTATCAATTTATCATTTTCAATTACAACATAAGAGTATCTCAGATATTACAATAAATAAAAGTTATGTTGTTTAGGGTATATGACTATTAGATCCTCTGACTAGACTGTTACCTAAGTTAGATATAGCTTGATCATCTAGGTAGAGGTTTTAAGGAAATTTTTGAGTATAAACCGACTGAATTTTATCAAAACTAGATTGGTAATCGTAGTCTAGTCAATGAAAGACGTTAAAAGAGGTTATGAGTTTAATGAACCTGAGTTCATGGTTTAATCTCATTTATATTACAAATAAAGTTTTGTAAACTTAAGATATTTTAGTGTCTTATTAATCTATTGTTGGTTACAGGTTAATTTAAAGGCATCCTAAAGAATAAAGAGGGTTTGTTACATAGAATGATATATAGAAATGAAATAGTTAATTATACGTTTTTAACAAATGGTTGAACTAAAAGACAGAGAAAAGGATGAGCTATCATGAGTGAATCCAAGAGACCATATGAGAGGAGATTGGTCGCCATAACCATTCGGTTCCCTAGTCTATAGAAATGATCTTAATATAAATGTTGGACACTGATTGGTTGCTTGAACTACTTGTTATAAAACATCATCTTCTTCTAGAAAGAAATAGCTTTCGGCAGAATTAGGCAAAAAGGTGAAAATCCACAATGTCACTATTTGCACATTAACTTCTCTTTATTACACCTATAAATATGAGTGATGGAATCAGTTTTTGTAATACACACATATCATTAAGAAACATAAGAAGTTCTCTCTCTAATATTCTCCTACGGGTATAATTATTTCACCGATTCTCATAAATTCTTTCACCACAAATACAGGTAAATAAAGGTAACACTTTATAACACGTTATCAGCACGATAAGCGTTTATAATTTCAACTTTTATATGTATACTATAATACTTTATAATGGACGGCTTTGCTGCCTGATTATTTATTTTCTGTTCATGGTCGGCTCTGCCGCCTTACTGTTTATTTACTGTTTTAATATGGATGACTCCGTCACCATAATTATTTCTCAATGGTCGGTTTTACCGCCTAAAAAATTATTTACTTGTTTAATTGTTCGTTTATATTCATGGTCGGCTTGCCGCCTTAATANCAGCAGACTTATTTACCAAGGCGCTTCCTACCACAACGTTCAAGAAACATATTAAGAATATCGGAATGCGTCATCTACGAGATTTATGAAGAAATGATCATATCCATCTTTCAGGGGGAGTACTGCACTCTTTTTCACTTATCATGGTTTTTATCCCACTGGGTTTTTCCATGAAAAGGTTTTTAATGAGGCAGTACAAGACACACGTAATGAGGAGTTAACGGGGATGTTGAAAACTTAAGACAGTATGTTGACATCCTAATCATTCGAGGGGGAACTTACATGCAACAAAAGATGTGACGCAAAAGACATAGTGACATTGGTCTCCAAGGGGGAGTGTTATAAAACATCCTCTTCTTCTAGAAAGAAATAACTTTCGGCAGAATTAGGCAAAAAAGTGGAAACCCACAATGTCACTATTTGCACATTAACTTCTCTTTATTACACCTATAAATATGAGTGATGGAATCAGTTTTTGTAATACACACATATCATTAAGAAACATAAGAAGTTCTCTCTCTATTATTCTCCTACGGGTATAATTATTTCACCGATTCTCATAAATTCTTTCACCACAAATACAGGTAAATAAAGGTAACACTTTATAACAGAACTCAACTTTTTTGGTCTATACTTGTTTAGCTAGATGGTTGGGTCCTCCTTGTTAGGACAAACATAAGAGATTATGAAAACTTTTTTATAAAAGAATACAAATTGTTGTGGCTGACCTACAAATAAAGGCTACCATGAGAAATCACCTTGTATGGTCTGGAATCTGGATTTGCTTAGTCATAAACTAATTTATTAAAGTTAAAGGAACTTGCATGCTGTTCTCTAGTTTTAAACCTAGAGAAACAAACAAAACTCACTTTCCCGACAACTGATTTCTTCATGATTACTACCATTAGAAGATGTCTGAGTTAAAGCACTAGAGCAAACAGACGACGAAGACCCTGAAGAAGAACAAAAACAACAACAACACGACGTAGCAGGAGTCATATTCAAATCACAGCATCTTCTTATTGTTCTTCTCTTCTTATCTTTTCTCATAAAGTCATAAAAAATGGGACAACTACGCTTCTTCTTCTTCTCCTCCTCGTCACTTTCTCTATCTGTCTCTTTCTCATTCTCCAACTCGTCTCGCTCATCTTCTTTCCTCTTATTACTATTGCTCCTCTTCTTCAAGAACACTCTACACAGAACCCAATTCATGTTCTGTAACAAACAAACAAGAAAAAAAGAAGAAGACACTTTTAATCCTAGCTTCTATCATATCGGTTTAGTTATAACTGATTCGAGTTTTGTGAATCTCTTACATATGATGATTCTTGTAGCGTATCAACAAGGCGATATTCATGAAGAACCCAATTGGTTCTTGTCCCGTTCGGTGGTTTACCTTTGTAGAAAACCAAAGTTTTCTTCATCCCCACAACAATCTTCTTCTTACCGATTTGCTTATCGATACCGGTCGCTTTCCAATAACCCGAACCGGTTGATCGGTTCGACCGGTTTCCGTTCGGGTATTTAGCTTCCCTCGTGCTAAAAAAATACCTCTCTGAATCACAATCACCTGTGATCATCATGCACACACACACAAAACAATCAAAAACCGAAGTGAATTGAATGAAACCAAAAATTGGTTTGTATTTTGGTTACCTGGTAAATCCCATGGATTGGATTTACAAACATCCGTTTCCGGTATAATAGAAGCTGGTAAGGGTAAACCGGTTACTTTTCGACGCAAATATTGAACCACTAACTCTTCATCGGTGGGGTGAAATCGGAACCCAGGTGGTAATCTAAGTACTCCTCTGTTCTTAATAGAGCTAGGCTTCTCCATCGTGTTTTGAACCGTAGAAACAGAGACAAGAAAAAAGAAGATGAGAGAGATTATTGAAAATGGAGAGGGAAAGTTGTGTTTATTTTATAGCAATGGATGGGGATGATTTCGTATTTTTTACGTTCTTTTTTTTTATATATTTTGAGCCATGTCGTATTGTGTTTAATTTGCTATTATTTTAGAGTTTTGGTCTTCTAAACTAAAGTATAAAATGCACCAAGAGGCAAAAAATACTATAATCTTTCGGGATCCTTTTAACTATAGTTTAAATTCGCCTAAATATAAAATTTAGTGTTACTGTGCTATGAACGTGGTTAATTAAAACTTAAAAGACAAAAATTTACCCCTATTTTGATATATCAATATGTTTAAATAGCACTTTATCGTTTTTAGCAAATAACATTTTTTACGACCCAAGGATCTTTCATTCAAAAAAAAAACCTCACTAGTCTTGTCGTGAGACATAATGTTTGAGAACCAGCGACTTCTACTCCTTGATCCGAACACGTGAAATCACATAGTGTGAGTCAAAGAGTTGGAGATAATTTTCATTCGCTATGTATTTAAACATTTCATCTCATGACTAAACAAAGTCTTCTGCTAGTGATCCTCCGACGTCGGTCCACACCATCTGAAGACGTCTCCTCTCGTTTGTTGCAGAAATGGCTATCGTTTGGAGTTATTAATGTGCGAACATGAAATGCAAGACAGAATGATAATCATACACATTATTGTCATCTACGTACAGAATATGGTAGACGTGCATATTTCTATTGCGTGAACTATATATGTCAAATATATCATCACAATTACCCACTGACTCTATAAACATTGTCTCATCTTGAATGGTAAAAAAGTTCCAAATCTCTAATTTTAATATATTAAGCTACCGAAAAATATCAGATCATTTGATTTAGTCTTAGTTTATTAAAACCTTTAACAATTAATAGATTACATACATATTTTCTCTTTTGACAACTTCTTTTGTTTTCCTCATTGCTTGATAGTTTGTGTATCTGATTCAAGCGTCGGAATAACTAAATTATTCTAGACCATTTGTCATATTTTGCAAGTTTGTTTACTCATCAAATATCATGTAAGAATACAATCGAAAATGTATATACGAACAAATACATAAGTAACGTAGTATTAACGATCATTAACAATGTTATTGGAAAATGAGGTCAGTTTGTAGTTATGGCAAAATTCGTATACGATGTGCTACTAGCAAATCGTAGATAAAGATACGTATGCAACTAAATTTCGATTATTCAATTAAGGAGATGTTATTTCATGGGGTCCAAGAAAGTGACAAATGCCCTGCAGATTCCTCTACTCGGATGGTCCAATCATCTTTTCCCAATCCAGATAATAAATTACATAACCCTGTTTTTTATAAACACTTTAGCGTATATATATTTCATTAAAATATGACCTTTTCTTTCTTCTTTTTGTCAACCATTAGTATGGATTTCTAAACCAACACGTTACTGAATCTATAGTCTTACGTAAAACGAAAGAAAAGCAATTCCAAAACGGTTGGCTTTGTACAACAATTAATTAATTTATAGGAGATGAATTTGAATTGACGTGTTTTCACTAAGTTTTACATTTTTGTTCTAGGATGAAATACTGGATAGTTGTATTATTCTATGGCGTATAAGCTTTGTATGGTAACCATAGAAAAAATGGACTAAACTATTAACGGACTACACCGTTTTAGTTTTGAGGCGAACACAATTTACTACGGACTAAAAATAAAAGTGGTCGGCAGTTAGTCCGCAGCGGATTTGTTCTATTTTCTGTAGTGTACATTGTTGCGGGCTAAAATTTGTGAATAGTAAACAAAAAGCAGTGCAATCCACAAACGGATTTGTCTGCATTAATCGCCGCAACCATTCGAACAAGTGGACACAACAAGGTCACTATTCTTTATTTGTAATTGTTTGATTGGTGAATGGATATATGAAAAACAAGAAGACTAGAAAAGTGCTCATGTACTCGCATAACCTTTTCTAAGAGATGAAATTAATTCAGGAGCTCAAGCAAGTATCCATAAATTAAAAGAACAAAAGTGGTAATGTTGTAGAAGAACTTAACAAGCTAAACAAGTAAAAGATGGAATTAGGTAAATGCGTAATCGCACGGAGAATGGAGAAGTCAAGAAGACATTTAGTTGCTTCTAAAACGACGTTCAATTGCGTTGTCCCACCGGAGATCTCCTCCTCATTAACTTCTTTTGTCTCACACAGTCCGTACACACCTTCTATTCTCACAAATGACTAAATTGCCTCTAATAAAATTCAATGGCCGCGAATGAGAAAGTTAGAGCAAGTGGTACGTAAGAAGCGTGATTAGTGGGGGAACATATAAAATAAAGTGCACGAAACGACTATAACAACTAGTGGCGAATGTGAAAACTATATTTGTGTTCAAAATAAGTTTATATATTTTCTCAATAGAATAATTATGCATATATATATATATATATACATGTAGAAACTATTTATATATCAATGTTTTTTTTGTTTCTATCCTAATTCTAAGTGTCCATAGTTGATAAATTTAGTTAACTTTTAATTGATTAATTAATTAATTTTTTTGGCAAGTATTTGTACTATAATAGTTTTTTTTGTATGATCATGGGCTTAATTAAGAAAAAGGGATACATACACTATATGAAAACAGTGTCAGTAAGTGTGAATATTTTGGATATAAAACAGAAAATATTATAGGGTCAAAAAAGAGTTTTGAACTCGGGTTATTTGGATCAATTAAGTGTTAAATTACAAGGCAATTGATCTTAATATATCCTTCACATTTTATGTAAATCCGTCGACTCATATTATTGGGTAATTCTCATAAATACCACTAAAATAAGTTTGTTTTTTTTCAAAAATACTATCATTAGTTTTATTTTCTAAAAATACCACAAATTTTTTTTTTTTTTTCAAAAATACCACAAAATTAAAACCTAACTTTAAACCTATGGTATTAAAAGCTTTGGTTGCTAAAAAAAAACTTAAAATCCTCAAAACTAGACCCTAAACCTTTAAAATAAACCTTAAACTCAAAATATTAAACCCTATCTTTTTCTGGTTAATGTAGTTGAAGTGTATCATAATTTAGTGTACAACTATAAATATGAAGTTGTATGTATGTAGATTGTAGAATACGTACCAACGGGTTAGCTTGGCATTAATAGTGGGGTCCAAGGAGGGACAGTGGAAGACTTCAACAATGCCCGTTGCGTGAGGAGAAGGTAAAGGTCATGTCCCAATCCAAATAATACATTGTGGTTTCGTCGTCAACGAAATCCATATGGACTTCTTTTTATCTTCGATGTTCTTGTTGTGGATATAAACATTATGCAAAAATACTTGGGTTCTAGTGTAGAGAAATTTACGAAAAACGAAAATTCTATTCAATTTTGTTACCGTACATGTCAATGACTTTTATGCATGGAGTATTTTTGTTACAATCTTAAGCATCTCCAACCCATTATTCCCTTCTTCTTTTTTTCTTTTCATAATAGAGTAATTCCCTTTTCTTTTTTTCTCCAAGCTTATCCCGTTTCCAACTCTGATCTCCATTTTTAGAGTTGAAATTGAGATGGAGAAAATCTTATTCCGAAATAGTTTGGAGATGCACTTAAAATCTAAGTGTGACGAACTAACATGCTAAAAGTTTGACCAACCCATTGGTACATCGACAAACGACAAGGAAAATATGTGAAAGTACTCAGGCACTACAAATCGATATGATCCGACAAATTCTCTATTTTACCTGATATACTAGTCCACAATAAGAATTATATATATATATATATATATATATATATATTAAAAGTTCGTTTTTAAAAAAACTGTTCTATTCCGATTTTCTGATATCTTAACTTGTATCTCTTTGATATTTATCAGGCCCAAAGGCAAAATAAAAACAGAGCAGTCAAGCGTTGCAAATTCAATATCAGGCCCTCTTCGTTGCGGCCTATATTTGTCTTCCGAAAAATCTGAAATCGACATATAGAATATGTCATCAAGGGCGCTTGACTCGATAAGCCCATGACATTCTTGGAGTCTGCCCTTACCTAGTCTAATAATGCATTTGTCAATGAACCAACCAAAACAAATGTAAATTTGGTTTGCTTTCTTGTAAATATTTACAAGACTTAATTATTTTGTATTATCCCAGAAGAGGAAGAACCTTTTTATTTCACTCCAAATATGGTTCTATCGGCACAAGTGATGTGAGTCTAAAGAAACTTTGCTCATTTCTTTTGCCATGGTTCATTAATGTCTCCCTCGAAAAACTTTGATACAAAAAACTTTGTAGCGATTGAGTGAGTATTCAAGATGTATCCACCAATATCTAGACTCTTCTGCAACAGTGTCTGAAAAAAAAAACTAACATTGATTCAAACATTGAGTTCCAATATTCCAAATACAATGAAGTTTTCCAATTTCCACCATGAGATGGCTGTAATCGACAAATAATAAATGTTAGGGTTAATATCAGAAAGTTTCGTAAAGTTTGGACGTATAACAAAATAATTAATCTCTAAAACAAGAGCCGTTTAAAGAGAATTTTCTAAGTCCAGAGAGCGAAGAGCAATCTCAGTAGCAGAATCTGATCACACTTTTTTCCAATTCTCACGTAAAGGTACGATCTCTTCTTCTTCTCTGTTTGAGATCAGCCTCAGATTCGTCATTTTTGTCCATTGAATCGATAGATCTCGAGTAATTTTCTTGTTTTATTGTGTCTTCTCACGCTGTTATGCCTTGATCGACGGATCCAATTGAAATTAGATCTCTGTCTCGATCTCATTATTGAAATTTTCCATATTTATGATGTGGGTCTAATTTTTACAAGTGATTCTCATATATGATTTAATCAATTCATAACCTTTTGCTTGAGTTAACATGTTTCTCAGTGTCGTTTACGTGGTTGCTTAGATCCTCCATTGAAATTCTTATATGAGTTTTGGATTTCTGAGTTTGTATGATGTTGATTAACTTAATTTTTTTCCTTGTGTTTGTTCAGTTAAGTAAAGGTTGAAATGGAAGGGACTGTGTTCACACCTTGTTTGGAAGGAATGAAGCATGTGAAGTCCGAACAGGGCGAGATGCTTACTAAGCCATTTCTAGAGCTCTGCAAGACCATCTTGCCTGTTATAGGTAACAAAGGCTGAAACTTTTCGTGTTATTTTTATATCTTTCTATATACTTTTGATGGAATTTTCTGTTGTAATAACACTATAAGCTCATGTTTATATTGGGACTTTTGCTTCTTATGACATACACATTATGTGTTTCCTATATCATGACTTTGTTTTCGTTTGTATCTGGTTTCCAGATAAATTTGGAGCTGCTATGACTCTAGTGAAATCTGACATTGGGGGCAACATATCGGTAAAATTCTCTTTTAGTTTCCGAGATTTTGATAAACGTAAGGGCACAAATCCATTAGCATTCACAGTACAAACTGCTGATAAAAATGCATTGCCTGTCTATTCTCGCTCTCCTTATAGAGTAATGTGTACCTCTGATAGCGGAGAATAGGCTAGTGAAAAGGTCCTTTACTAGAGACATGACCTCTGTGCATTGGATTATTGTCTTACAATATAAATTCATTGGTCCGTCTCTTGTGTAGAGATTGGAGAAGAACTACTTGTCTGATCCCGATAAGTTCAAGTACTTGTACACCTTTGTTCAAGTCGAAATTGAGTCTAAGACAGCAAAGGGATCTTCTAGCTGTACCAACGGTCTTCTCTGGTTAACCAGGTAAACGATGACACATGACAGCATTTACGTACCTTTATTTCGAAGAGAGCACTTCCCAAAACCATGCATATCACTTATGAGTGAATCTTTCAGAGCAATGGATTTCTTAGTGGAGCTGTTCCGCAACTTGGTAGCACATCAAGACTGGTCAATGCCACAAGCTTGTGGTGACTCATACCAAAAAACACTCAAGAAATGGCACGGATGGCTAGCCAGCTCGACCTTCTCTGTATGTACTTACTCGCGCTTTCTCTGTTTGATCAGCATCTTCTGGAAACCAATCTCATTTTGAACTTTTTTTTTTTTTTTTTTAATATCAGATGGCTTTAAAGCTAGCTCCAGACAGGAAGAAGTTCATGGATGTCATATCTGGTTCTGGTGACATCTACGCTGACATGGAAAGGTTTTGCGCTGAGTTTGGTCCGTTTCTTCAAGATAATCATAAGTTTCTGGTAAGCAAAGACTTAAAAAAACTTTTAAAGGTTTATTCAGTTTCATCACTGTCTTTGATTCTTTTGATCTTGTTTATCATTGGCAGGCTAGCGTCGGTATGGATGACATGAAAGCTTCTTGAGTCATCATATGGTCATCGCCGGTTTCGAATCTTCTTTGCCGGAACCTTGTCCGTTTTAACTTTCTCCTTCGGATTCTAAAAGAAACAGAATAATGTGTCGGTTTCTATCTGAATGTTCACTTTATATTATAAGTTTATAACATACGAATCAATCTTATCAAATTCTTCTCGTTAGTGTTTGTTATGTAATTTTGAATCTTTTACTTTTTCTAATCTAAGAAAAATATTTTAAATAAATTTTAGTATTTTAAATTTTCGTATAAAAACATACTAATATGTATTAAGAGGAGTAAAAGTGTAAAACTATCTAAAACATGTTACAAACCATTTTGCTTACTATCGCATAATATATTTATCTAAATAATCAAATTTCTCTAAATTTTAGTTATCAAATTTTTCTTCCGCAATCCAATGAACTTTCTCTAAATAATCAAAAGAAATATATTGTAATGATAAAGTTAGCAAAGTACGTATCTTAGATTTCCATTACAGTATGTGAAATAGTATAATAAGATTTGGTGTGGTCGTGTCTCCTTCCTTTCGACCCGGAAAAAGCTCTTGACAACTTGTTTCCCATGGAGGGTTTGATTATAGCTATACGTTGCCTCCATTACCATCAACAATCTAAATATAAAAATTATATATTATCTGTTAATTACAACTATGAAAATATTTCTTTCTTTTTTTAATCTTTTCTCCTTTGGTAAAAACAAAACAAAACTTAGTGCTCTCCCTCTTCTTCTCTTTCGTTGGTCTCAACCAATAACCTCTTGCAGAACTCTCTCTCTCTCTCTCTCTCTTTCTCTCTCCAAGACAATTTCAACCTTTTTTCTCGTCAAGAGAAAATCCATGCGTTCAAGGTTTACGATAAGGATCGTCAAATCTTGAACAAAAAGGTTGTCTCCGGTGTGTGGTGTGGATACACACACTAACCGGAACCAACCCTTTATAGATCAATGGCGACGACAATGAAGGGTCTTCTTAAGGGCCTTCGTTACATTACTCAGATTTTTGGTGAGTCTCATCGATTTTTTTTCCACAAACATGACAATATCTTTGTTGTTTCTTGTATCACAAGTCAATAATATATGGAGAGATTCATTCTATTGCAGACGAAGAGAAAGAGCAGGAGATGCAGATCGGGTTTCCGACCGATGTAAAGCATGTTGCCCACATTGGCTCCGACGGTCCAGCCGCCAATACACCAAGCTGGGTACGATCATACCTTCGTACATTTACACCTTTCTTTTTTTTGACATGTATCCACACGTAGGTATATACTAATTGTCATCATTGCCTTTTTGGGGAAAAAAACCACAGATGAATGACTTCAAACCTCAAGAACATGAGAAAGGTCAAGTTGTTTCCAGAGGAAATTCCAACAAATATAGTCCTCAAGGTTAATTTTTTCAAAGTTTTGGTTATGTTATTTTGATGAAAAAATCTGGATGGTTCGAGGAATTGAGGTTTATCTCAACAGGGATGAACCAACAAGGAGCCGGGCTAAAAGAATTACTGCCTCCGAGCACCAACGAAAAACCAAAACAGAAAACAAGACGAAAAGCCGGAGGAGCAGCTAGTCCAAATCCGAACGGGTCTCCGCCTAGAAGAAGCAGCGGAAATGCTGCATCATCAGATGAATCATCGAAGCATTCAAGACATCACCGACGAAGCACACATGGGTCAATGGATTCATCGAATGATCAAGAACCTTCAGTTCGAAGAAGGCGTGGTGGTATCCCGGTTCCGGACTCTGAAGTTTCTAATCATCTTCCTGATGGTTCAGCTCCCCCACGGAAGGCTACATCGCGCCCAAGGAAACTAAAAGGATCAGCAGGAGGAGAAGGTTCGATGAAGAAATCATCGAAAGGAAAACCCGAGAATTCAGTTGATACCTGTAACGATATTATTTGAGAAACATAAACAAAACCATGAAATGTATTTTTTGGGCCACCTGCATGTGAGAGTTTGTTTTCGTTTCTCTTTCAAGTCTTGTCTTGACCGCTCATCAAGAACTGGCTCACAAGAGAACAGATTCTGATACAACTCAAAGATTCCATTGATACTTACTGAATCTAGAAAGAAATGCAAGAGTGCAAAAGGACAAGCAAGAAATGTATAAAATATTTGCGATAATCATAACCATTTATTTCTTGCGAAGATCTATGCCGGCTTTCTTGGCAACAGCATCGAGTCCGTTCTTCTCAATGGTCTTCAAGGCCTTAGTTGATAAACGAAGTTTAACAAAACGTTTGCCAGCTTCCCACCAAACTTTCTTGTATTGTAAGTTGACGAATTGCAACTTCTTGGTCTTGTGGTTAGAGAAAGAAACTTTGTTTGCTCTGTTTGCTTTCTTCCCAGTAAAAGGGCAGATCCTACCTGAAAAATAGAAAACAAAACAGTTTCAAGAAAGGCTCAAAAAAATGTTTCAGATGACTATGGAAATTTGCAATGAGAGGTTCAACAATGATGGTATGGACATAGCTTGTCACAAGACGAGAAACAAGATAAACATAAAGGCTGCAAAGAACTGGAATGAGCAGTTTCAAACGAGGGATGAACAAGAACCAAATTGACATAGCATCAAAATAAATAAAGCAACGGAGCTTGAACAGTGATGATATCTGCTCTCAGTTTATATTCATATCTCCAGCAGAGACTTTAAATTCGAGACAATTCAACACTAGAGCTAGCTACCAAATATTCGACATGGATAAAGGAACATAAGATAGATAAGGCACGCGAATGCATCAGAGTAAACCCTAAGAAAGAGGAAAAAGGGAATTACGAGCGACAATTGGGTGAATCCTGGGAAAGAAAGGAACGGAGATACGATTGATGACGTCACTTGGAGCATGAGAGATTCTCACGCCGCTGAGCTGGGAGGTGAGAAATCCCAGTTCCTTTGAAGTCACGCTTGACTTTGCGACGGACTTCGGAGATGAGGTCATTCGTAGCCAAGCCCCTTGCGTCGCCATTGTTGTCATTTTTACTCTCTGCTTCCTTCGAAAGAGGGAGGATTTGGATAACGAAGCAGATTGGGTTCATTTATTTTTTATTTTGTACACAAATGAAACCCTCTTTTTCATCCAGAAGGTTACGTTCTCTGAACTAAAAGAAATTAATTGGTATTTTTTATAGCTGTTCAGACAAACCCAATAAACCGGACCATAGCCACCAAATCAAAACTACGCTTTCAACTTTCACTCTTAGATTCTTGAATGCACAAAAATAAACGAGACACAGGTGGAGATAAATAACCAGCCTGATCAATCCCAACGATTACAAAGGGATAAGTTAGGGTTTTCGATTAAAGATGCTATGTATCTCTGAACTCGGTTTAAACCGGTTATGTGGTCAAGATAAGAAGAATCAGACACAAGTCGTCATTTTTTGTGGGAGGTGGATCGGGATTTATATTATCCACTTGGGAACCTGATTTGGTAAAGCTCTTTAGAAACATACTCCACTTTCACAATCCGGTTATCATATAGCCTTCCATGTAACGAATGGGCTGCATCACGTGTGGCTTCTGGTCTTCCGTACTCAATGAAGATACAACCCGGCTTAAACACATCCTCGGGGTCTTGTTCTTGTTCTTGTTCTTGTTCTTCCACTATCTTGTCGCCAGCATCCCATCTTGTCTTCACGGTACGCACTGATGCTACTTGCGGATTCTCTGCCTCGTCCTGTGCACTTTCTTCAACAATCTTTTCACAATGGTCTTGCACAGTGGAGTGTTGATCTTCATTTGCTTGCGTGTTTGTCTCAGCAGCAGTATCTGAGCAAGGTTCACATAACTTGTCTTCACCTATCGAACTCTCTGGCCTGACAACCTCTGAAAGATCTTCTTTGTCTGCAATATTATCCGCTTTCTTGGGTCCCTCGTCTTTCTCCTGGATCACTGACACATTCATTTCTTTAGAATCAGTTGATTCTAAGTTCAACAATGCATTTGTTTCAGAAGCAGTGATATCTTTGCTCTTGTGTTCCACAATGTTAATCGACTTAATAACCCCAAACCTGCACCACGACAAGATGCAGAGGCCTCTTTTCTTAATTGAGTAGCTTTTTCAAGCTCAATGGACTCATGGAAAATATGATCTCAGAGTTTAACCTGGCACATTCTAACCGTACATCCTCCAAAATTTCTTTCACTTCTTGCTTGGAAAGCGACGTGAGATCTTCTGAGTCAACCTGTCAAACAAGTAAGAATGGACGTCAGTATAGCCCCACGTAGTTTATGTGGGAAAGATTCACAAGAAAAAGGATAAACCTATTATCCTTACCACATTTTTTAGCTTTAGAATATGCTTAGACTTGCCAAGAAGTGGTTTTGCATGATCAGGTATCCCATAGAATGGTGGATTCTCATTTACCTGCAACACATTATATACCACACCACTCTCACAAGTAACAAAAGGAAATTCTGTTACAAACAGAACATGAACTAACAAAAGCAAAGTTGGGTCACTGAATTACCGCTACGGATGACGCGTCAGGAAATGCACAAACGGCTGTTATTACACTGCCGCCTAACTTCATACCATTTAGGCCAGCACAAGCTTTGAGGGTAACAGATCCATCACTGTACTGAGGTATAAAAATTTAAAAAGAGTTAGGGGCAGTAAATATGTGGATACATGGAACAATAGTCACATTCACGGTTACTCTCTACAAGTTATGAGGAAATAATGAACAATTATAGATATGAAACAATCATGATGGCAGACTAAGATGGGGGTATCTGTGTTGAACTTCAGGAAAAAAGAGTGATCGTAAAATATTGGCCACAGAGAAGGCCAAGATAAAAGCATCTTCTAACCTCTAGGAAAGCATATCGCTGATTGAGATCATTGTTGCTCACGAACCGGTATGCTTTCAAAGGTCCAAAGACGCTGACAATCTCCATTAGCTGGAAAAAAGTTAAAGAGGAATCAGACAATTTTAGAAGTTGAAACGATAGAAATATAGCCAACAGAAGATGGAATGTGTCAAAATTTTCAAAAAATTACAACTAAACATACCATTTCAGATGAAATTGCTTTTGGAAATCCGCCAATAAAGATCTGCAACAAGTACATTAGACTCAATATAAGCTTGACAGAAAAATAAATTAGTATAGCAAGCAAGCAACATATCCAAAGACAGTGAAGCTTTCAATATTATCAACCATAAAGATGCCCTAGCTGCAGAGAGGATTGCACTTCTATTCTCAGTGTGTTCGCTTTAAGATAATAATAAGGTGGTCTGACAATTGGCTTTCCAGGTTGAACCACCATGAACAAGCTTTTGATCATAACACCTATTAGTTACAGCCAAACTTACAAGAAAATAGATACTGCCCAATGTTTTATTCCTACGTTCTTAACTCTTAACAAAATTGATATTCTTCATTTTAAGCTACTAACAAATTAAACGGGAAAGGATATAAAAGCTGTCAGCATGAAAAAATGCAGTAAAATTCCAAGATATGCCCACATCATGAATGGAAAGGACCAAGTCAAATTTAGATAACCGATGTTTTAGTTTCTAAAGCAAGAGTTTTCAAATTACATTGGTATTGAAACTATGGCACAAAGCTAAAAACTTGATCTGAACTATAAACTAAGGGTCGCCGACATATACAATTACTGTAAAAAGGGAATTCGTTAAGAGATATTTGAAAGATATTCTAAACTCATTTTCAATATAAAAAGTTTTACCCTTTGTCATAAGAAGCAAATTTAGGGCAATAATTTTTACCTTGTTTGGTGAGTCCTCTACATTGTCACTTATTGCATTTGTGGCTGGCTCCTTTTTCTCCAATTCACCGTTCTGCATGAAAATAGCAACCGTCTGAAAACCTGCTTCATGGATGGTAACCATAACATAGCTCAGAAATCATAGTACAATGCACGGTACTAGTTTACAAAGCCAAATAGAAGGCCAAAGTCCACAGCCTTGATAATCAGTCATTTTTCATAGACTTTCCTACAAATACTCAGCCGAAAATCACAGCAAGAACTGATCAAACATGAAGGACAAAGACGTAACATCCTCGGTCGCTTAGACTCAAATGAGGATCCATTTAAGAGGAGGTGGTAAGAGCTTAGGGCATTAATGTAATTCTTAGGACCACTAACACGAAAGAATAGAGATAACAATCAACACCAGGTATCTGATCCTGTGAGGAATGAAACACAGTAATAGCCAAAACAGATAAAAGAAATCAAAGAAAAAGAGTATCCTAGGCAGGTCTTTAACTGCCTATGCAAGTTAAGCGAGTATTACTAAATCCACATTCAGTTGGGAGAAGATCAAAGATAAAACAGATTGATATGGTATCATATGATACCAAAATGTTTAGACAAAAGCAGCAAAGAATACAAGAACAGTAAACCATAACACACAGGAATCATATGGATGATGTGTACACATTCCTAACAGCCCAAGAAAAGAGAAAGAAAAATGGAAAGAAGCTTGGAACACAACAAACTCGTCACTACACCTGGGAGTCTTCTTATTTAGCAGACAGCTTCATCACCCTCCTGAATGTGAATTATGACATACCCAACATAAACACCCTATTTAAGAGATTCCAACACACGACAGTCAGAAAACGGTTTGACATGTGGCTTCAAAACAAATTATTTCAGGTGCAGGAATCCATAAATTGCAGTAATTCTTAGTGTTGCCTATTGGCGGTATGATAATGGCACGGGAAAAAAACAAGAGAAGCCTTCAAAACCAATTGCAATTAAAGAATAAGATTGCACCTCAATGAATCAAGACCTTTTACTTATCCCAAATCACTTGGACTTCACAACTCAGCTAGAAATCATGTGATGGAAACCTCAAGCAATTACAGAGGAAATTCATAAATTATTTTCCGATAACTATGATAGAATTTATATCACGTCCAAATTTCTATTCTCAGAGGGCCATCCTTTGTAAAAAAGAAATCCAGACCATATGTTTACCAACAAATCTGCTTACAGTTGTAAGATCAACAGATATGGTTGCATTTATCAAACTCTCAAGTTGCAATATATGGTTAATAAACAAGTGGCACGATGCTTCCATTCTGATTACCTTCTAAGATAGGACCATGAGCATTTTTTGGGCCCAACAGAGTAGATTTAAGCAGTGTCACAGTATGACATCTAAGACTGAATCATACATGAATCGATGATAACAACGATATCTCTTAATTTCTCTGATTCTAGAAGACAAACATAGTCAATCAAGATGCTTCAACAGAAAAAGTTATCAGTAAACGAGAACTTGGATTTACAACACCATGCTTATGTGCTCTAAAATATTGGTCCAGATGTTCTGCTGAGTTCCTTATGTCAGCCTACTTTGAATATATCTATCTGGGTCAAAAGAGGACTGATGCTCTCGACTTGTAAATAATGTATTATAAACTTGCCCCGGAAAACGGTCATATATCACAAAAAATCAAGCTTAAATCATCAAAAAGAAGTCACACAGGTTTCAGTAGCATGTTATAAACTAAACTGAAAGTGGAAATTAAACATTGAATCTTACTGATGACACCAAAGAATTATATTGCAGATATTTAAGCTCACTTGCAAATAACCAGATGACTATTAGAAGGTAAAACATGTGAGCAGCTTGCAAGAGTTCTAGAGAACAAGAATGTAGAATTTGTAATTCTTACTGTTATCTCGACATAGTCTTTAGGGCGACGAATTTTGAGGTTTGAACCCGCAAAGGAGCAACCATCAAGAGAGAGTGCAGCAGAGGCATCCTGTGGCGTAAGGAACTCCACTAGAGCCTGACTTTTTTCCTTGTTTATCTGCATTTAAAGGACATAAATACTAAATGGAGTTCTAATCCACAAACATAACAAGAGTGATATAAATAAGGAAGTCATATGACAGAAACTTACAATACAGCTAATACATGGTTCACTTCCTTTTATGTGATTGGACCCTAAAGATAGCATATAGCCATTGAAGCATTCAATCAGAGACTTCTCAGAGGCTGAATCCGGCACATTTTCTGCGTAAAGTCTCCTCATACGCCTGGTGGATTCGGTCAGCTGAACAGAATCAAATGAAGTGGTCTGCCTAGCCGGTGGCATCCTAAAAGGTGCCTCCATAAGTGGCTGCAAAAGCGACAAGGAAGCCTCACTGATGGCAGGATATGCTGTCTGAGTTGCTGCTTGGAGACCAGAAATAATTGAGCCCGAGAACATGCCAGCAGTTACAGTAGGTGTAAGATCCCATTTAGCACCTTTTTTCTCAGAAGAAAAATTAGGTGGAGAAGCAGCCTTGGTAGATGCATCCTCCCTTCTTTTCCGTGGTGAATATCCACCAAGTTCACTTTTGGAAGCACTATACCGTCTAGACTTGTTATTTACAGTGCTTGCCACTTTGTTATCATTATCATTACAATGACGTTTTCCCAATCTATCTTTAGCAACATTTTCTGATCGCTCCTCATGGTTTCTCTTATGACTGGATGTAGTCTTTTCAGCCCTTGGTGAGGGGGATGACCTTTTCTGTCTGTCCTGCCCATGATCTCGACTTCTTGATCTCTTCCTTTTCTCTCTCATGTCATGTTGATGGGATTTTGGTTGTTCCCTTCTCTCCCATCGCTCTGAAACTTCAACACTGTACACTTTTCCTGGATCATGCCTCTTTGACGTATTCATCTCCCTATTCTTCTTATGCTCTCCATTTTGATTCTTTCTCTTGTCTCCATTGTGAGGTTTTATAATACTTTCATCTTGAGGGACGTCTGCCACCACTAGACTTCGAAGACGATTCTTACTACCAAGCCCATCTCTATCTGTCGTTGTTTTTAATTCAGTTGTACGGACTTCTCCTTCAATTTTTCTGTTTGCAGCAAGGCCTTCCTTCTTCATCTTTTTATCTCGTCTTTCTTCCCTACAACTAAAATTAGTTTCTTCTTTCTTTCCTCGTCTATCCTTACTATGTTCTTCCATCAATTTTGTTTCAGCCGTAGAACTAGAAATAGCGTCTTCTTTCTTTCTTGAACTCTCTCCGTCTGCCTTCCTTTTTTTATTTGCAGCAGGCTCGTCTTTTTTTGGTCTATCTAGTTTTTCTTCTATAGAACTAGAAACAGCCTCTTCTTTCTTTCTTGAGCTGTCCTTAACACGTTCTTCACGCCTCACTTTATTTGATCTATCATACCCTCTTTCAGCCACCTGATAGTCAGAAACCTTCTCAACAATATCATTACCCAGTAACTGAGCTGCTCCCACAAGATCCTCTTTCATTGGTTTTTCTTCTCTAGAACTAGAAATAGCATCTTCTTTCTTTCTTGAACTGTCCTTAACACGTTCTTCACGCCTCACTTTCTTGGATCTGTCATGCCTTTTTTCAGACGCATGATGGTCAGACACCTTCTCAACAAGATCGTTACCTAGTAACTGAGTTGCTCCAACAGGGTTCTGTTTCATTGGTTTATTTTCTCTTTCTTCCCTAGAACTAGAAGTGGCGTCTTCTTTCTTTCTTGAGCTGTCCTTAACACGTTCTTCACGCCTCACTTTATTCGATCTATCATACCCTCTTTCGGACACATGAGAGTCAGAAACCTTCTCAACAATATCATTACCCAGTAACTGAGCTGCTCCCACATGATCCTCTTTCATTGGTTTTTCTTCTCTAGAACTAGAAATAGCATCTTCTTTCTTTCTTGAACTGTCCTTAACACGTTCTTCACGCCTCACTTTCTTGGATCTGTCATGCCTTTTTTCAGACGCATGATAGTCAGACACCTTCTCAACAAGATCGTTACCTAGTAACTGAGTTGCTCCAACAGGGTCCTGTTTCATTGGTTTATTTACTCTTTCTTCCCTAGAACTAGAAGTGGCGTCTTCTTTCTTTCTTGAGCTGTCCTTAACACGGTCTTCACGCCTCACTTTATTCGATCTATCATACCCTCTTTCAGACACATGATAGTCAGAAACCTTCTCAACAATTTCATTACCCAGTAACTGAGCTGCTCCCACATGATCCTCTTTCATTGGTTTTTCTTCTCTAGAACTAGAAATAACATCTTCTTTCTTTCTTGAACTGTCCTTAACACGTTCTTCACGCCTCACTTTCTTGGACCTGTCATGCCTTTTTTCAGACGCATGATAGTCAGACACCTTCTCAACAAGATTACCTAGTAACTGAGTTGCTCCAACAGGGTCCTCTTTCATTGGCTTTTCTTCCCTAGAACTAGAAGTCGTGTCCTCTTTCTTTCTTGAGCTGTCCTTAACATCTTCACGCCTCACTTTCTTGGATCTATCATGACCTTTTTCAGACGCATGATAGTCAGAAACCTTCTCAACAAGATAGTTACCCAGTAACTGAGCTGCTTCAGCAGGACCATCTTCCATTGGTATATCTAGTCTTTTTTCTCTAGAACTAGAAATAGCCTCTTCTTTCTTTCTTGAGCTGTCCATAACAAGCTCTTTATGGCTCAGTTTCTCGGATCTATCAAACCCTTTTTCAGACTCATGACAGTGAGGAACCTTCTCAATAAGGTCTTTACCGGGTAACTGAACTGCTCCCACAGGGTCCTCTTTCATGGGTTTTTCTAGTTTTTCTTCTCTAGAGCTAGAAATGGCATCTTCGTTCTTTCTTGAACTGTCCTTAACACGCTCTTCACACCTCAAATTCTTGGATCTATCATGCCCTTTAACAGAGTCATGATTTTCAGAATCCTTATCAACAAGATCGTTACCCAGTAATTGAGCTGCTCCTACAGTTTCCACCTTCACATTTTCCAAGGACTCTTTCCTCTTCCTCCTAAGCCTAATCTCCTCAACGCTTGTAGGTCTTGTTCGAGCAGCAGATCCTTCATTTACCAGCTTTTCATGTCCATCAGGATTTTCCTGATCCTTATTAATTTCGTCCATCCTACTTGCTCAAGAAGAAAAGGCAGATTATATTATTCCTTTGAGATAATGAGCAGAGAGCACAATCATCATCAGACACCATTTCCTAACTGGTTGGCTAGAAACTTCAAAGTGAACGAATAAACTAGAACTATGATCCAATTGAATCTAATCGCATTAAGTAGTAATCCACGACCTAAAGAACAAGACGGCGCAAAGTAGAAAAATCCCCACAACCCAGTTTAACGCCAACTAACCACACAAACATTCAATAATTAGCAAGTTCAGCAATCATAAGCTCACACAAACCCTAAGGATACATCGAAATGAAGAAGCAATCGTGATTCATTCGCGACCAATCCAGCTATATACACCCAAAGGGAAGCCATAAACAAGTTTAAGATGAAAAAAACGGATGAAATAACAAGAACAGAATAAAAAAAACACGGAGGAGAAGCGTCGCACCTCCGGCAAATGAAGATGCCTCGCCGACGGCGAAAATTAGCGCCTCCGGTAGAGTTTCGTCAACTTTTTTTTGGGGGCGAGAGATTAAAAAAAAAAACCTCACAGCAGATTTTGTCCGCTGGATTTTAAAATCAACTTCTTTACTTTTCATTCTCCCCTTATTTATTGTAGAAATCATCAGATTACCCTTTTGTTTTTATATTGTTCTTTTTTAACCCAAAGTCATAAAAAGTATTTTCAACAGAATGAAAAAAGACAAGAGTAATCGTTTCTTTACTGGCTTCTGTATTCTTCCTGATTGATAATGAAAATAAATTCACAGTTTGCAACGTTAATCATGGGTGCGAATTCAAGGACAAAAACATTATTTGTTCTTGAAAAGAAAACTAATTTTGATACATAAGTACAAAATGTCATTTCCTAAAACAGTGAAACTTCAATTTACATTATTGCATAAAAATATAAAAATGTTACATAGAATCAAAATTTTAGCATTTCAACAATATCCAAAGTAGGACCATTAACTGCAAAGGGAGCCCTCTCGTGGCAGTAGCAACATCATCACCACCACCATTATCATCATCATCATCATACTGGCTTTTCTTTGATTCGACAAGGTGTATGTATACCTTCCCCAATTACAGTTCATCTTGTGTTTTCTCTGCGGCGGGAGTATCGAGTTCTGTCATTGTATCTAGGTCTATCTTGGGCTCTCTGCGGCTGTGGCTCAACCCGCCTCTGCCTCTCTGGTGATCGTTGGACTATCTCTCCATTAACAAACAACTCAGCTGCAAGGCAACAACACCAATTAAGAATATACAAATCAGAATTCAAAATCAATGTGAATGTCCTTCAGCATTGTTTAGATTTAATTCAAGAAATGTAAAGCTGGTGTATCTCTCGTGATTCAGTCTATTCTTCCCCAATATAAAGAGCACATCACAAGAAAGAGGGGATCTGGATGCGAGTCCAATAGCATTCAAAACTAGAAATGGCTGAAAGCTACTAGCTTTCCCAAGATGGACTTCTGGTCAATGATTATAAAAATTATTCTATACTTTAGATCTCCAATCATCTCTATACCGAATTATTAAGGTTACATCTATGCTTTATCTCAACCAAAATGGACTAACTGAAGCAAGAAACACTCAAGGATTGCGATGTATATTTCATCTACACCGGCCTGCAGGTAGATTTTATATTAACTATCTGCAAAAGTCGGCTAAGATAAAAATATTTGATGTCAGTCCATTAGCATTCAAAGCTAATCATAGCCCAAAGACTCATTAGCTTCGCCAAGATGGACTGATAATCAATAACATTGCAACGTTCCGATCCCGAGAGAAAAGCACTTAAGAGTTACATGCAATATATGTTTTCGTCTAAACCATCCTGCAGTTAGATATATAATTAACTATCTGCTCAAATAGGCTAAGAGAAAATAGATGATGTAAGTCCGTTAGCATTCAAAGCTAATCATAGCCAAAAGACTCATTAGCTTTGCCAAGATGGACTAATCAAATATTTTATTTCATGTTTCAAGAGAGACACGCACTGAGACTCAACAATTGCAATGTCAATGGCACTAGCAAAGACTTTCGTTTTGAGAAAATAAGCAAGAAAATTACCTCCATAATCTTTGTTTTCAGGATCCACATAGGAATCTGGAAGCACAAACAGAACACCGGGTAAACCTGTCGTAAACAAATCAATACTTTAGAACACTCTTTAGTATCTGTAAACTCTAGCTAACATAAGAGACAAGTGTAAGTAAAGACCTTCAAGCTTAGTCGATGTCTCTTCATCAATCTCACAACCAAACCCTAAATACCTCTCACACGAAACATTGTAGATCCTCTTCTTCGCCTCTTCCTCACTACCAAAACAAAAAAAATCACCATACAGAGTCAATTACACAGAGTAAACTATCCAATAACTCCTAAAACCCAATCACCAAAGCAATCAGAACTTTAAGGCCTAGATTTTTTCAATCATTTTGCTCAATTTCACCAGCAACCAAGACAAATAACATATGTAATCAGTAAATTTACCTTCCAACGACTTTAGCTAAGGTTTGAATGTAACAATCAATCATTTGCTGCTTCGTGGCACCTTCACCGCCTGGTTTATCCATAACAATAAGCCAGTGCTCATAATCGCATCCCGGAAACAAAGGAGCCATCTCCGTCGGAGGTCGATCACTAAAGTTAGAGCCAGAGTTAAGCGGCGAGTAAGCAGAGCCTGACCGGTTAGCTCCGCATCGGATTGAGAAGAACCGGGTTGAGCAAGCTAACCGAGATCCACCGCAGTGAACAGAGGAAGGAATCCGAGGAGGAGCCATTACAGTGCCATTAGAGAGGAGAGCGCGCGTGAGGTGGCGCGTGCCAGACAAAGGCAAGGCCATTGTAGGGCGACTGTGGAGGAAAGATGTAGACAATGGAGGTTTAGAGTAGAGTGGATAGGGTTTTGGTTTTGGTTTTGGCTGAGGTTTTTATATTCGAGTTTTTTTTCACCATATTGAGAATAAAAAATACCATATGGGCTTCACCTGAACTGGGCTTAAGACCCATATAACCTCAATATTCATCGCACGAACTTGTTTTCTTGGAGAAAAATCTCTTTAGCATCTTAAACAAATAAGACTTCTATTTATAATCGCATCTAATAAAAGAATCAACGAATGTTTTCCTCGTAAATTATTTTACCAATTACAAATCAGCCTCAAAACTCGAAAGTTAAAACTTTTAAGCCATTTACACAACGAATCAAGTTCACATCTCTCACCAACACGAACATTATTTTTAGTCGAAGTCTTCTTCCATCTTTTCCTTTTGTCTTCATATATTTCCAATTCACCTCCGTTTAGCCAATTGAAACGATTTTTTTAAGAACTGATTAGCAACACGATCGTTTCTATGACAAAGAACCCTCAAGATCGTGTTCGGATCAGACCTGTTCCATCGTCCAGTAGTTGGAGGCATAGGTAGCTTCTGTCCAGATCCAACCATCCCCATTCCACTTGTCTCGCAAGTTACGATGCTAAAATCTTCGATAAGTTGTTCTGTTGGTTGACTCATTAGTTGAATCACTCCCTCCACTGTCTCTGCCTCTCTGTCCACCACTTCTTCAGGTATCAACCCTTCCCCACAAGTGCAAAAAACCCTTTTTAAGCTCTCGAAATCTTCTTCGATAAGACTGTGATCTGATCTATAGAACACTCGGGAGTATCCACCGGCGAGAAGGACCATCAAGAACGCTTCGAATGATGATTTCATAACCTCCCTCATAGCTAATGATTGAGCTCGATCCGCAAGAATCGCTGACATCAATGTTAAGTTCTGTTTCATGATTCGTAAGGCCGGTCTGATCCTCGCGTTCATGACTTCTCCTACGTAAAGACTCTCGTAGTAAACAGAGTTCGAATCAAGAAAAATCAAACGGTAAGCTGCGACCTCTGAAACGTGTTGGCAAGCTGATTCGATTCCAGCGTATGTGAAGTCGAAATAAGAAGATGAACTGTTGTTTCGATGGCGGTAGCGTTTTCGAGTTGCGGGAAGTACCCTCGGGTTTAAAGAGAGTGTTTTGTTTAAGGAGTGGATATGAGAGCTTAGGAAATGTAATGTGTTGAGACGAATGTATAGACGTTGTGTCCCGCGGCTTGTGGACGGTCGTGGATGGTGGCCGTCGGAAATCACAGATGCGGTGTGGCTAAAATCTTGGCTGGGGCTAGAACACGGTGTAGCTCTCTTCCATAGTTTAACGAATCTTGAATCTCGGTTACATCTTGTAAGAGGAGGTAATGTAGGGATGTAACTCTGTCTTGATCCTGAAATATTCAAGAATTAGATATAACAAATTCGATTCTTGTGGCAGACGGGTTTTGATTTTTTTTGCGTACCGCAAGATGCAACAAATGTGGTGTATTCTTGAAAGAGTTGTTCCAATCCTTCAGCGATATCATGAACCAGATCTTCTGTAATCCCGATAGGGATTTCGAAGAACTCATCGATGGTATCCTTCGCTAGCTTCATCAGCTCTCCCGCAGATTGTGCGTAAGGTTCTGATTTGGATTTCGGGTTCCACGTCTACAAAGAAAGAAAGCAAACATAATATAAAGTAATGTTTCTTGGAATACAAAGTAGAATCTCTAAAACTTACTTCAGTTTCCTTTGCTCTAAATAAACACTCTTGAACTCTCTTAAGCTTCTCTTCTATCCATTGTCTCAAAAGACGCAGTATAATTGAATCAACTTCATATGGAACCATCTCTCGTACAAGTCCTTTTCCACCGTCATCGCATTCTTCAGAATCTTCAGCCACCATCTGCACCAAGACCTTCTCAAGCTTCCCTGCCGTATGCAAAACTTCGACAGTATCTCTCGATATAAATGATCTTCCAGCTAAATATTGCATCAAGATCGACCCATAACATTGGTGAAGTGACACTGAGGCAACACCAGCAGCAACCGAGTGCCATCTCTTGAGTATCGGGCTGAAACATTCCCGTTCCCTTAACGCTAGCTCCTCTGTTTCCTTAGCTAGCTGCAACAACGTTCCAGCCGCTTCTTCTCCTTCTTCTGTAGCTGCGATCTTAGCTTTCGTGTTTTCTATCACCTGCAACAAAGATTTTCAGAATTCTGAAAAGAGAGATGAGATGAAAATACAAATAAAGTCTTTGATTTTACCTTGGAAAATGCGTTCTTAATGGACGATCTTATGTAATAATCGACGCGATCTCCTGAATAATCCACTAATTTCACATCACCTTTCTCTTGTCCTCTCCCTTGAGAAATTGTCACATCTTCTCCCAAGATTCTTGACGATGATAACGCCAATGGTAGAAGATTTTCTATCAATCCCACATTTCCTCGTTGGAAATAATCATGGTAGCTCAACAACCTAGAAACCACAATCACCTTCAAGTTCAAACATTTTGTACTTATACAGTATGTGTTCTTGGCTTAGCAAAAAATTCAATACCTTTTCTCGGTCCATCCCTGCATAGAGGCCAATGTCGAGGTTAATAGTTTCACATAGAGGGCTTCGCGGTCAAGCTTCTTAGCGTCATTGGCAACTTCAGCCAACATAGCATGAGAAGCGCCGAGCAAGTCCGGTTCCATTTGTGACGTCACTACGTACTGATGAAACAAAACCCAAGTGAAACACAGATTATGTATCGGTCGTGTGATCCCTAGTGTTGACCAAGTCTTCTTCATTAGCTCAAGAAGCTCATCGATCTCATCGAGCACCAATGTCTCGTCTCTGACATCAAATATTGACTGCAACAAAGCAACATAAAGATGAATGTTGAGAGGGTAACCGTCAGCCCAGTGACAAACATCAGTTGGATTTCCATTAGTGCCACGCCAAGATAAAGACACGACGACGTTGGTGAGTGTTCTCATTGTGTCTGAGTTTTTACTTGTGTCTATGGCTTTTGTTTCGCTTTTTCTGACAATTTCTCTTAGACGCATTGCAAAGTTGTTGGTTTTGTCTAGAGGAATCGATGGATGAAGAAGAAGACCAGCTTCAAGGACTTTGAGTTGTCGTCGTTGCCAGAGTTGGTACTCGTGTACATCACCAAACTCTGATGTTTTCAAGTGTCGGAGAAGCTCTAACGGTAAGATTATCGTCTCTGCTCGTCTACCCGTCTTTTTTTTTTTAAGAAAAAAAACGATTAAGGTATTGTGTCAAGACATTTCAACGTTTACATTAACTTGTAGAAGAAGCAAACAAACGATTAACTTACTTGGCCAACAAGCGTTCTCAATAGGGTTTTCCGAAGCCGACTGTCACTTTGTTCTGTCACCTTCATTTGTTGCCTCATAATCTCCGCCGAGGTCAACGGCCTTCTAGGCCGAGAAGGCGGGACCGTCAAGAACCCGGCTCCAGGACTAATATGTCCCGAACTACTACTCATCCCGCCACCAGGGGATAGAGAAGTTCCAGCTCCTCCAGCCGCCCCTATCGTCGACATACGCCTAGACGGAGACCGTTTAAGCATCTTCATTCCTAAAGCCCGTTTCACCCGGCTTGTAGGGGTCGTCACCACCTCTTTCCTCCCTGTAGACCCAAACCCAAACCCAGACCCAACACCAGGTGAGCCACCAGATCCTATTCCTCCTCCTCCCTCTCCATGATGGTCGTTGCTATTATGGTTAGAGTAAAACGTGAGAGCAGTCCTACCTCCAAACCCCGGTGATGACCGGCAAGCCGTGAAGAAGATCTCATAAGCCGTCTCACGTATATCCTCTCGATCAAGCCCTTCAAGCTTCCCAAATGGCCAAGGAAGGTCGGTATTAGGACAAAGCACCACGGAACTTCCCATGTTAGAGGGAGTTACCGAGAAGGACTCTCGCCGGTGATGATGGGTCATGGCGGAGGAGGAGAGAGGGTGGAAGGGAAAACTTTACAGGATTTTATGAAATTAGATTACTCAATGAGAGAGGAAAGAGGAAAGGAAAAGACATTTCTTATTTATTATAAGGCAAACATGAAAAATAAAAACAGGAGAAACAAGAAAAACTGAGGAGGAACACGACAAGTTGGAAAATGGTAATCGACAGCAAATTTTTCTGTATTGAGAAATCAGAGAGGATGTGAGCAAAATTAGGAAAGCTCACAATAAACATACTAGAATTAGCAAATTTCCTATGTATAGTAAACTTTTGTCCATCCAAATCTCATCTGTAAAAATCATATATACCTACTATATAGTTTCCAGCGCAATATTTACATTTTCTGTTAATATTTCTGAGAAAAGGATTCGCGAAGAAGCGGCTTGTATTTGAAACATCGCTGGTCATCCTAGGATCTCTTTCTAGTTTAATCGTTTTTAATTTAAAGGAGGAAAAACAAAGATGCTAAGGAGACAAACATTGATCTTACTTCTCATGCAACTTTGCAAAAGTTTGAACATCGACCAAACAGACCAGTTTTGTCTCTCAAAAATACAATATTTTAAGGTTCTTGTCTACCAAACACCTTTCTAACATCCCATTAAACACCGAGCAAAGTCTTCACCTAAACAGAGGAGATGCAAAAGCAAGAATCTGAAATGGAATATTCAAAAAATGAATGAACCAAAGGAAGATGAATAATGATAATCTCGAGGATGTATCGTTAAACACAAACACTAAGAGGATAGATAAAGAAAACCATTCCAAAGCGACAAATATAAATAAGCACGCAAACTTTAAAACTACAACTTCATAGGAAATACTAGCAGTATCCGGAATTGCCTGAAAACAACTTATTGAGAAACTAACAAAAGAGATAATCCAGCGTAGGTCGAACTCCTTGTAAAACCACCCCAGACTTGACATCATTAAGGTGGAAAGAGGAGGTTTCAAGGTCAGAGATAAAACCACATTGTAGTAGTCTTTCTTCTTCAATCACTGTTGTTGAGCTTGCCTACCATTTCCATAACCTCCACCATAACCAGGTTGCCCGTTGTTCCCTTGGTGATTCCCATAACCACCAGAGCCATCTGAAGCATCCGCATAGCCACCACCGCCATGGCTGTTAGGCATATTTCCAGATCGCCCACCTACTGCACCATAGGCAGATGGAGTCCCATAAGAGGAATCAGTTCCACCGTAGCCATAACCTTGACTGCCATAACCAGCAGATGCACCAGCTTGACCCATCACTGCTGAGCCGGGACCAGAACCACCCCACGGAGCTGCATTTCCATAACCCACATTACCATAACCCGATGGTGCTTGAGCGCCCCATGAACTTCTTGGACCACTTCCAAATCCAGCTCCCTGGACACCAGGATTCCCATAAGGCGCACCAGCTGGATTACCATACCCACCAAAACCTCCATAACCTACGCCGTTGCTTCCGTAACCATAACCAGTACCATACCCAGAAGCACCATAAGGGGGATAACCACTACCAGTGTTCTGAGGCTGCATGTATCTATTGGAATCCACACGACCCTCATAGCCACTACCACCATAGACCGGAAACCCTCCAGCTCCACCACTACCACGACCACCACCGCTGGCTACTCCAGGGTTAGCATCTTTAGGAAGAGCCCGTTTAACTTCTACTTGTTTACCATTCAAATCGTGGAAAGTCTTGTGCAAAACAAGATCAACTGAATCTTCTGAATCAAAAGAAACAAACCCAAATCCTCTAGGACGTTGCGTAGTCTGATCAATCATAATGACTGCATCACTCACAGGACCGTACGTTTCAAAGTAAGCCCGAAATTCATCTGATGTTAAAGCGGGAGGCAAACCTCCCACGAATATCTTCTTAGTCCGAACGTTAGCTCCGCTATCAAAATTCCTAGAAGCATTAAAATTCCCTGATCTGCCTGCAGGATTCTGCTCTTCTCTAGACATTGCTCTCTTCACATCAACCTGATACGTTACACAACTTAAAATCCATCAAACATGATTATAAAACCTCGACAATAACAAGATTCAAAGAATCAATTTTTACAGCCAAGAGAGAGTTGGCAGTTACTATAAAGATTCAAAACAAGAAAAACCCATTTCAGAAACAATGAGCAAATACAAGACTTTGCTTACATCTCTATTATCGATATGGTGCTTGTCCTGAAGAACCCTATCAATAACAGCAGGATCCGAGAATGCGACGAATCCGAATCCTCTAGGACGACCTGTAGCTTTCTCTCGCATAACAGTGACCTGCAAAACCTCTCCGAAATTGCTGAAGTACTCTCTCAGAAGATTCTCGTCGGTATCCCATGAAATCCCGCCGATAAAGAGCTTTCCCTGATCTGATTCCATTGAGACGCTTTCTCTCTTCAACCCTCCGTTTATACTCAAAAACCCTAGATTCAACACCGACAAATCTCCCCGGTGAAGAAGAGGAAAGAAGCTGTAAAAATTTCAGTGTCCCGAGAAATTAGGGTTTCGTGTTTGTGAAATTGGGTGAAAGAGAGATTAAAAAAAAAAACAGACTTTGGAATAGAGCCGCCAATTGGTTAAAGGGAGTGAAAGAGATCGACTAAAAAATAAATGTAGACTTTTCAATATTAGCTTCGTTTATCTTTTTTCCGTTTTTTTTGGTTCTTGTCATAAGTATGTATACATATGAGCATGATTATTGGAAGGTCTCTTAATGGGTTTCTTTAAGTAATTTTTTAATAATTAATTAGAGTTAAGAAACTTTTTTAATAGGTTTCTTTAAGTAATTTTTTAATAATTAATTAGAGTTAAAAAACTTTGTTAAGAGATTCATTTTTTGTTCTACAATGGTAAGAACTCTTAATAGGGTTCTTAAATTTTTTTTTTTTTTTTTTTGTAAATAGAGTATTTTATTTAAATTAAACATACTTTAAATAAAAATATTTTAAACATAGATTTCAAAATAAAAAAACCGACAAACATTTCAAATAAGCATCGAAACTCAGTTATCTTGATGACGTCCAAATTTTTGCCATATATGCTCAACCAAATCAGCTTTCAATTGTTGATGCGCTTGTCTATCACGAATTCTAGTTCGAACACCCAACATATTGGCGAGATTTGTAGGCATATCTGTAGAGTACGTGAGATCGACATCTGAACTTCCGTTTCCTTCTCCTTGTTAGAATCCTGAAACATCAAATTGAGTGTATCCATCTCGTTCGTCTTCTACTATCATATTGTGGAGTATGATACATGCTCTCATAATCTTTCCTATTTTGACTTTATCCCAAAAAAGAGCTGGGTTTTTAACAATGGCGAATCGAGCTTGCAAAACTCCAAAAGCACGTTCGACGTCTTTTCGGGTAGCTTCTTGATGTTGAGCAAATAAAGATGATTTGGGGCCCTGTGGAATTGGAATAGATTGGATAAAAGTTGCCCATTTAGGATAAATACCATCTGTGAGATAGTAAACCATATGATACTCCCTTCCGTTGACAAAGAAATTCACTTGCGGAGCTTGACCTTTTATTATATCATCAAAAACGGGTGAGCGATCAAGAACATTGATATCGTTTAAAGTACCTGGAGGTCCAAAAAATGCATGCCATATCCAGAGATCATATGATGCTACGACCTCTCAGAACCACGTGAATATTGCCCTTTCCAAGCAGTGGGGCAATTCTTCCACTCCCAATGCATACAATCGATGCTTCCAATCATCCCAGGAAATCCACGTTGTTCTCCAATATGAAGTAGTCGTTGAAGATCCTCCGGTGTGGGTCTTCTTAAGTACTCATCGCCGAACAAATATATTATTCCTTCGACAAAATTTTGCAAACATGAACGAGCAGTAGTTTCACCGAGCCGGAGGTATTCGTCAACTGTATCAGCCCCAGCACCATATGCCAAGAGACGAATTGCTGCTGTACATTTTTGAAGTGCAGAGAGACCAGACCTTCCGAGAGCGTCTTTTTTTTGTTGGAAAAATGGAACTTCATTGGAGAGTCGATCGACAATATGTAAGAACAATGGCTTGTTCATTCTAAAACGTCGTCGGAATAAATTAGCAGGATATGTTAGAGCCTCACTGAAATAATCGTTCCATAAACGTATGTGACCTTCTTCACGATTTCTTTCAATAAATCGTCGTTTTTTCTTTGACTCCCTTGCCTCCTCATGATTTCATAATCAATGAATAGATTATCGAACGTTTGATCGAATATTTGATCAAAATGTTGATCAAAATTTTCATCAAGTGAATCTTCAAAAGTATTATGGGAAGAAGAGGCCATTATTTTTTAAGATTTTGATGAAAGAAGTGGACTTGATCAAGAATAAGAGAAGAGAAATGAGAGAAGAAAGAAGTGGATCGAATATTTGAAAAACAAATGTAGACAATAAATTTGCAGAATATATAAGTAGAAGAAGAGGAAGATGAATGATACAATATGAAGAAGATGAAGATGCATTTATAAGTATAAATAAAAGAATCTTGGGTCATAACTTGTTTGGTTATGGAGCATTGAGAATATGTTGCCAACTTTCAGAGAATAAGTATACTGTTGCCAACTTTCAGAGAATGTTCAATCAAATCATACTTTTCAATTTCATGGTTGGTTATGGAGCATTGAGAATCTGATTTGTTTTCCACTGAAGCTTGGAATGGGATGCCCTCTTCTTATACCAAGGTAACTCGAAAGCGTTTAAAATTATGTATCCACTCCAAATGCTGATTAATTAAATGGGGAATTAAGGTAGAGAAAGCAGGAGCCAATGCTCTATTTTAAGAACCAAACAATGGAAGCAACAATATGAAAGCAACAATACAATGGTCTATTCGTCTCAAACCCCAAAACATAATTTTTGGTAAAATGTGTTGGAAGCCTTATGTGGGTTTTGTTGAATTTAGGAAAGTACAAAGGAAGTTGAAGTTGTATCAGTGGGAGAGAGATCAGGACAAGGACAACAAGTGTATGAGTTTGAATACAAAATTGATAGTACGAGAGGAGGAATTAAGAGGATTTTCTAGGCTGCGTTTGTGAGTTCTAAGAAACTTTATCTATTGAACGTTGTTCATTCAGACAAACCAGAGAATCCATTGGATTCAAGTACAAGATTGTTGTTGGAACAAGTTCTTCACTTCTTTGATGCTCTGCCTCTCACTACATGCAAAAGACGTCACCTGCAATCAAGTATTGGTAAGATAGAGATAGTTTCCAAAAGGAGGTCTTCAACATCAGGATCCAATCTAGCATGTACATCTACCTGAACATCATAAATACAAAAGGATGAGATATATTTTCAACTGATGATGAACAGAAGAAGATAGAAACAAGCTGAAGAGTTCAATAGGGACAATCACATGCGAAACCAGATCCTGTAATTTTCTTTTACCAAGGAGTTGGTTTGTTGCTTCTGTTCCCTGTCTTGAGCTACCACCTGGTGTTGTTGTACCCGATTGTGTAGCATCTGGTTGTGAACATGTGGAGTCATTTACAACAAAATAGCACATGATCACTATCTGAGTAATCTGATAATCTGAAAATCTGAGTTACCGTGTGTGATCACTATCTGAGTAATCTGATAATCTGAAAATCTGAAAATCTGAGTAATGTAGCCTGGAAATCGATTGTTTGCAATATTCCTGAGGAGGAAGCATTCAGCAAGAACAACATTAAAGAGGTGTTTACAGGTGGTAGATTCCTAAGCTTAAGTTACCCACAGATTTTCAAGAGGAAGGCTGGCTAGGAAATCGATGGTGCCTGAGAACTGATTGTTCTGAAGATAACTGTGAAGTTCAATAAACACAATGTTAGTATTGGTTCACTTACAGTGAGCTTTGTGAGCAAGATTACTTGAGAGGTGCCATTAGAGAACAAAGACATATAGAAGAAACTTATAGAAGATCATTCATAAAACATAAAACATACAACCCTTAACATAAAACATACAGCCCTTAAACATAAGCTATAAAGTGAGACTGTCAACAAGAAACTGAAACATAAAACATAAAACCCTTAAAGATAAAACATAAAACATACAACAACACATCATTCATAAAACACTTAAGATCCCTAATTATTTAAAATGTCTATGATAAGCTTCTCCTTTAGAGCTTCTTCAATCTCAGACAGTGGCTCCTTTTTTGCAATTAGACTGTCAAGAAGACCCATCTTCGACAGTCTCTCTTTCATTTCTAAGTCCTTCTTTTTAATGTCCCACATCCTCTGAAACTCAGTCAGAGTGTTGCCTTCAGCCTTCTCTCTTTTCCCTCTTGCTTTTGCTGCCTTCACACCAGGAGGACGATTGCTAGAAAGATCATCTTCGGCACTCTTCATCTCCTCAGCAAACAATCCCGGTTCACTCCTTCTCCTTTTAGATGATGCATCAGTCTTTGTTGTTGAAAGCTCACACCATT
Organism: Crucihimalaya himalaica; assembly: GCA_004349715.1. NCBI lineage: Eukaryota > Viridiplantae > Streptophyta > Magnoliopsida > Brassicales > Brassicaceae > Crucihimalaya > Crucihimalaya himalaica. Next base: position 1,191,450 of record SMJT01000028.1, read on the forward strand.
TCTGGTCATTCCTCAACTCCTTCCATGCGTGTTCAAGAGTAAACTTCTTCTTGTGATCATTGAAGAAGATTTAGTGAGCAAGCTTAAGCACATCATTCTCATTCTGGCCACTGGCCTTCTCTCTTGTTGCTGACTCATATGCACCGTAGAACTTGCACACCAAATCATTGATCTTGTGCCACCTTTGCTTACAGTGGCTAGCTTCTCGGTGTTCATGTGATGCAGCATTTGGACTTGCTGCATAGTAGGCTGTTATCCTCTGCCAGAATGCTCCATTCTTTTGCTCGTTGCCAACTACATGGTTTTTGTTGGTGTTGAGCCAGGAACTGATGAGCAACACATCGTCACTGGGGGTCCAAGGCCTTCTTTCTCTTCGTTCCTGAGGTGTAGACTGAGAAGAGAAAACAGGGACTTGCTCGAATGAACCGAAAGAATCATCAAGGCAAGGTTCTTGTTGACTATTCAACAAGTCAACAAAATTTGAGGGCTGAGAATATGGATTTGTAAAAAAGATATCCATTAAAAGGGAATAGAAGAGAGAAAGAGAAGAAGGAATGAAAGATTATATGAAAGGAAGGAGAATAAGGAATGAAAGATTATGTGAAAGGAAAGAGAAAGGGCATCAGATATTTAAAGAAGGAGCAACATATCTTCTTTACAAAAGATCAAAAAAATTATGGAGCATTGAACACCTATCTAACCACATCGACAAGACTTAAACCTAACTAACAAAGCCTTTAAAACTTCTAACCAAGCCTTAACCAAGCCTTTTATTACCATTCAAAACTGGTTAGCCTTTATTACCATTATTTAACTATAAACATGTGATATGTTTTGTCATGAAAACAAAGAAAACACAAAATTTAAGCACATACATAAAGCAATCAAATGCCAGCTAAGGAGGTCAGAGATGATTACAATCTAGAGAGACTTCAAATCCATATTTCCTAATGATATGGTTCACTGCAAAACTTCGAGCAGGACATTCAAATTATCTTGCATTACCAAGATCAATAAAGGTTACCTAGAGAAAAATGGCATAACTCAAGGTAAGAACAATGCCAATAAGGCAATGAAATACTTTCCCTTAATCTCCACTAATCAACCAAAAAGTGGCATCAACGAATTTCAGAGATATCAGATGGAAAAATACTAATTCCAGCATCCATCAACAAAGTTTTATAAGACACATGAAACAGAAGATCATACACTGCAATATATAAGACTATTTGTAGCCGTTTGAAGATTAGAGTCACTGAAATAAACAGAAAGGCAACAGATATAGCTTAAAGTAAGAACATACCTGGTGTACTGTAAGTGTGTTAAGATAATAACTCAGCTCGTGCAAGAACAAAGTACCCATTATAAGCAGTCCAACAATTGATACTACAATAACGAAAATTTCATGTTAAATAAGCATAAACACACATTAAGCATTCAAAAGTGGATTCTCAAATAACGAGAAAAGCGAATAGAAAAGAAAAAAAAAATCCATTACCAACTGCACCCGATTGTGTCTTTTGCAGCAAATGATCCTCTGCTCTTGGAAATGCATCGATGCTCCTTAGAGCCTGCTTCACACCCATCCTAGCAGCTTCCCTCTATATCAATACTTCGTAAACAAATCAAATTCCGAGGACCTACCAAACTACAAACCAACATTAGATATTGCCAAATTCATGCAATTCCACTCCACAATTTTGAAATTGATAGACCAATTAAACCATCGAATCTTTTTCCTATTAGAACTCAATTCTCCTCTTAATTGTAATGTTCTCGATCTAGACAAAGCAGAGAGCATTCATGCCGGTTCTATCTAAAGGGTCTAGCTAGGAAACCAAGCAGATGCAGCGTGAGATTCAAGGGCATTTTACCCACAACAAATTCATCTACCCTAGATTGGAAAATTCATCAGGTTTTCAAGTATGATCTTCACCGACCCTAGATTGGAAAATTCCTCTCTTATGCGTAACAATGGCCAGAAGAGATGAATCTAAGATAATTATTCCCAAACGCAAATAAAGTTCAAACCTTTGAATAAAAAGTCAAAATTGAACAAGCTTTTGTAGTAACTGATATCAAACCCATTAGTAAAAGCTTTTAAATTTCGTAGTAATTTGAGGAAATTAAGCAAAAACTAACCAAGAAATAGAGAAAAACACATGCCCTGAAATCGTTATAAGAAACTTTCTAGAGGAAAAATTGGGGAATTGCACAGAAGAGTACCTGAAACTGAGATTCCAAACGACTGGCGAAGCGAAGGGCATAGGAGATTCCATGAGAAGAGAGAAAAATCAATGGTCGAAGAAGAAGAAGAAGGTCCACAACAACCAAGTGTGCCCTAAAGAAGAACGAGGAGAAGAAGAAGAAGAACGAGGAAACTAGAGAAAACTAGAGAAGAAGAAGAAACTAGAGAAGAAGAAGAACGAGGAAACTAGAGAAGAAGAACGAGGAAACTAGAGAAGAAGAAGCCAATAACACAGACACGTCATACGCAAGAGACGGTCTCTTGCGTTTCTAGTTTAAGAAACGATTCTAACACTATTTGCTTAATTAAACAATTTTTTATTGTTAAGAGACGGTAAAATGAGAGCATTAATGATGCTCTAAGGCCCATTTTGAGATTAAGTAGCTAAGTAATTTTATTATTATCGTTAATATGGGGGAAAAACCGAAAAAGGAGTTTCTCAAATGTAGACGAGATAGATATTTGAGGGCAAGAATATTAAACCGGTTATACGGACGGTTTATTAAAAAAAATGTAGATATTGTGTTATGTTAAAATATGTATGTTCAATAACCTATCTCATGTTAGACTAAGTTCAAAGTTTGAACTAAATAACACATTAAACAGGATGTACGGACAATTTTATTTAAAAATGTAGATATCGTGGTGATATGTTAAAACATATGTATAAAAATATTAAGGATCAATGACTTTATATTATGCAAGATTAAATTCAAAGTTCGAACTAAATAGTACATTACGATAGGTTACAAAAACGGTTATATATAAAAATGTAGATATTGTGATATGTTAAACATATATATGAAAAGATTAATGATCATTGAACTTATTATTTGAGAAGAAACATGTTAAATCATTTTGAAACTTCGGTTTGGTGATAAATTTCTTGGTATTTTTGTACTTAAGATTAGTTGCTACTGTTATATAGAAAAAAAAAATTGATCGGCAAAAAAATAAAAAGTCATATCTCAAATTGATCTCATCGAAGCAATCTTCGACATGCTTACTTTTTTCGTCGATGTTTATCAAGCGCTTATGGAGCAAGCGACGTTTCTTTCTTTTTTATTTCTTTTTCTAACATCAGGAGCAAACGAAGTTTCTACAGCCTCAATAGTCAATATTACCACTCATTTTACAAGAAAAATCAAATTAAACATATAGCGTAAATTTAAAGTGTAGAATCATAAAATCAATAAGGAACAATGACGGGTCAAGCCAACGAGTCGAGTATTAAGCTATCCAAGCTTATGTTTCGGAGGTCAATGGCCCCAAAAACAATACAAAGATTTGAAAATTCTAAACATTTTATAAAAACAGTAAGTTGTAAAGTTGTTATAGAGTGATTTCTTGTTAATAAAAATAAAACATCTAAAATCAAACTTAATATAAGTTTTTTTCACATAATCATAACTATTATATACCAGTAAATTTATATGCAACACGATATTTTAAATATGTATCAAATTTAACCTTTATGTCATTTGATTAAATTTGGACAACATAAATCATTGAGTCTGGATTTAAATTTTGAAAAAAACAAATAAATGTTTTTTAATTTATACTTACACTCTATTTATAATAATATAACTTTTTTTTTAAGTAACTTCATTTTATTCTTTTACGTCTAGTTGAAAGATCTTTTAAGATTTTGAAGAAGGCGAAATGTACAACAATGGTGAAAACCTTTTCTATTCAACCTACCTCAAAGATACAGCTTATAGAGTTTATATAGGGAGCAAAAAGCATAAACCTAGGGTGTGAGCTATCACAAAAGGACAAGATCAGCTGCACATTATACTATTGGATGTGAGAATATCATAACGGTTATCAAGCTGGATTTGGTGAGGTGGCTTGACTGTACGAACATCACGACATTTTAGTGATTCTTTGCGTTTGCTGTCTTGATGCAGAGTACGTGAGGTAGAGGTAATGGGCTCTGATTTGTGTAGAAGGCCTTGTTCTTTTAGTTGAGTTTCAGCAGGCCCATTCTTTGTTGTAGTTGAAGAACAGAGCAAAACCTTAGGCATATTTTGGTTTTGACTCATACTCCCCCTCAAACTTGTGTTGGGTGGACAGACAACACCAAGTTTGTCACGAAGAAGAAAAAAAAGAATGTTGAGGTAGTGACTTAGTGAAAACATCAGCTATCTGAGATGTTGCCGGGATGTGTTTGACAACTAATGCTCCAAGGGCTACTCTTTCTCGGACATAATGAAAATCAGTGTCAAAGTGCTTAGAGCGAGCATGAAGTGTTGGATTGGCAGTCAAATATACTGTTGATAAGTTATCACAGAAGAGTTCTGGAGTGATTGGCTGTTGCACACCAAGATCTCTTAGAAGAGATGAAATCCATTTCATTTCTGAAGCAACCTCTGACATTGTTCTGTACTCTGCTTCAGTAGAAGATTTTGAGACTGTAGGATGTCTTTTAGCTGATCAGGAAATAATATTGGAGCCAAGAAAGGTGCAATAGCCCCCTGTTGATCTCCTTGTCTCTTTACAACCTGCCCAGGCACTGTCACTAAAGGTTGTTAGAGTGGAATCAGACTTGTTGGACAGATTTATCCCCATTTGAACTGTGCCTTTGATGTATCTTAGAATCCTTTTCAGAAGATTGAAGTCTGAAACAGTAGGCATATGCATCTTTTGACACATATAATTCACTGAGAATTGAATATCTGGACGAGTCAAAGTAAGATACTGAAGCTTTCCAGCTATGCTCCTGAAGTAAGTTGCATCAGAGAAAGGTTCATCCTGACCTGACAGTTTATCCAATTGCAGAGGAAGAGGAGTAGGCATGGGAGCACAGTCTGCCATTCCTGCACTGATGAGAAGATCTGTTGCATATTTTTCTTGGCTCAAAAACAGTCCATCTTGGTGAAAATGTGCCTGCACTCCAAGGAAATAGTGCAGAGGACCCATGTCTTTCATTCTGAATTCTTTGTTGAGGTTATCTAGGAGATCGTTGATAAGTGTGATGTTATTTCCAGTAAGACACATATCATCTACATATAGGAGAAGATACATCAGATCTAAACCTTTGTGATAGACAAAAAGAGACGGATCAGCCAAATTGCAGCAAAACCCAAAATCTAGAATAAATTAACTGAATTTGTCAAACCAGGCTCTAGGAGCTTGCTTCAAACCGTATATTGCCTTTTTGAGTTTACACAAGTAATCAGGTCTGCTTGGATCTTCAAACCCTGGTGGTTGCACCATATAAACAATTTCTTTCAAATCTCCATGCCAGAAGGCATTTTTGACATCAAGGTGTTTGATGTCCCACTTCTGTACTACTGCAGTGTGTAGAACTGATCTTATTGTGGCTGTTCTCACCACAGGACTATATGTCTCAACATAGTCAACCCCTTCCTGTTGCTCATAGCCTTTTGCAACTAAACGTGCTTTCAACTATCAAGAGAGCCATCAGACTAAAGTTTAGACTTGAAAACCCATCTGCAGCCAAGAGGTTTGATTTCAACGGTAGGTGGAACAAGATCCCATGTATTTGTTATATGCAACGTGCCCACTTCTTCAGTCATTGCATTATTCTAGCCTTCATCTTTTAAAGCTGACTTTACTGTCTTGGGTTCAGGATAATTTTGCTTCACTGTTAATAATGCATACTTTGGATTCGGTTTCACAACTCCAGCCTTTCCTCTTGTAGTCATGGTGTGATTGTTTGTTGCACTTGTTGTAATGCTCTTCGATAGAGGTGGAAAGTCTTCATCAACGAAAAGTGAAGGTTCACCAGCATCATTTTCTGTACCTGTTGCAGTGATTTCGTTTGCAGGATGAGTCAAAACCAAAATATGCCTAAGGTTTTGCTCTGTTCTTCAACTACAACAAAGAATGGGCCTGCTGAAACTCAACTAAAAGAACAAGGCCTTCTACACAGAGATGAGTAGGTACTTTGCTTTGAAAGATCATTGATAGTCTCAGCTCAGTGATATGTTTGTGTTTGCGCTCAGCCAAGCCATTCTGTTCTGGAGTATATGGGCAAGAGATGATCTGCTTTATGCCACTGTTGGCTAAGTGAGAGATAAACTTGTTGTTTGTAAATTCTCCCCCTCCATCACATTGAAAATAAGCTATCTTCTACAAAAATAGATTCTCTACTAGCTGTTGGAATATCATAAACACTGAATAGAATTCTGATTTGGCTTTCAGAGGATAGAACCAGGTGAATCTCGAGAAATTATCAATAAATATTGCATAGAAACGAAATCCTTGTGATGAAACAACAGGAGCAGGACCTCATAAGTCACAGTGAATGTGTTCAAGAGGTCTAGTAGAGATAAAATCCGAAGCAAGAAAGGGGAGTTTACAAGTCTTTCCTAACTGACAAGCATCACACATGTTTGAGCTTGTTTTATTCATTACTATAGCCTTAATACTTGAGAGATGTTGGAGAATATCTTTATTAGGGTGACCAAGCCGCATGTGCCATACTTCATCACTTGTTGCTTGTTGTCGAGATGAGTAGAAAGCCTACAACTGGTTGTTCTCCAACATATATAGATCCTTATGTCTGTTTCCTTGTGCTAGAACTTGCTTTGTCTGTTTGTCCTTCACAATCACACCATCAACATCGAATTTGAAAGAGCAAGGATAATCATCACATAATTTAGAGACAGACAACAAGGACTTTGCTATTTGTGGGCAAACAAGTACATCTTGTAAAGGTAAAGAAGTACCTTGAAGAGTTGGGAGAGCAATGGATCCAATATGTGTTATAGGTAAAAAATCACCATTACCCACCATTACTGAATCATTACCACTGTATGGTTGAGAGGAGTGAAGAGATTCTGTTGTGTTGGTAACATGTGCAGTAGTTCCAGTATCAGGGAACCATTCTTGTCCTGATGAGGAGGATTGATCATTGATTCTCATAGCAGCAAGTGCATTGTGAACATCTTCTGATTGATAAGCATGATCAAAGCGTTTGTAGCACTTAACAGCTGAATGCCCAAACTTTCCACATATTTGACAGGTGGGTCTTTCAGAAGATCCTAAGCTTGTGTTGGTACTGATCTGTTGGTGGAAACCTCTCCCATGAGTAGAATAAGAACCTCTCCCTCTGCTTTGACCTCGGCCTTTGTTAGAAAACTCACGACCAGTGTTAAAGGCTAGGTGAGGTGTGACTGAAGGAGTTGCAGAGTACTTGATCCATAGATTTCTCAAAGTTGATAAGTCTAAACTCAACATCTTCAAAAGTTGGTCCTAGGAACTGATCCATAGATTTCTCAACAAAGGTATCAATGGACTCATATCCTGGACCTATACCACTCAAAGCGCCATATATCTTTTCATGATCAGTTACTAGGAAACCAATGGAGTCTAGTTGATCACAAATGCTCTTAACTTCATCTAAGTACACAACCATTGGCTTTCCTTGTTTAGTCACACTATTTAATCTCCTTTGCAGATCAAACTTCCTAGAGGTTGAGACTCGATTAAACTTTTTGGCAAGAGTAAGCCATACCTCGTGCGATGTGTGAAGACCATAGACAGTTCTGAGAGCTTCTTCAGACAGAGAACCAAATAGCCAGGCAAGAACAAGTTGGTCATTTCGAATCCATGTGTTGAAGTCAGGATTTGGAACTTTTGTGAGGGTTTCTCCAGTTTTAACAGTGATTGTTGATGCAGGTCGTGGAGTCCCTCCATTAACATAGTCAAGAAGATTCTGACTTGAGAGAAAAGACTCAAACTGAGTTTTCCAAAGAAGATAGTTTGGGGAAGAAAGTTTGAGAGTAACACACTGAGAGATGCTCAGAGTGGAGATTGAAACAGGAGCAGGATCATGAGCCATGCTCTGATACCATGAAAGATCTTTTAAGATCTTGAAGAAGGCTGAAATGTACAACAATGGTGAAAACCTTTTCTATTCAACCTACCTCAAAGATACAGCTTATAGAGTTTATATAGAGAGCAAAAAGCATAAACCTAGGGCGTGAACTGTCACAAAAGGACAAGATCAGCTGCACATTATACTATTGGATGTGAGAATATCATAACGGTTATCAAGCTGGATTTGGTGAGGTGGCTTGACTGTACGAACATTACGACATTTTAGTGATTCTTTGCGTTTGCTGTCTTGATGCAGAGTACGTGAGGTAGAGATAATGGGCTCTGATTTGTGTAGAAGGCCTTGTTCTTTTAGTTGAGTTTCAGCAAGCCCATTCTTTATCGTAGTTGAAGAACAGAGCAAAACCTTAGGCATTGGTTTTGACTCATACTCGTCACTTCATTTTTTTTAATGTGATGGCTCTTTTATTCACCATGATCTTGCCTTGGATATACAATATGCATAGAAAGTAAAAGCAAATAAATACTTATATTTGGCACAAATTGAAACAATTTAAAAAATAAAAGAGGAATCCAATAATTGTATTTGTCTCTTCTTCTTAAAAGAACAAATAAAAAATAGGGACTACGGCATAAACTCCGTGAGCCCACCGTCACTTTCATCCGTTTGAAATCCCAACGTTCCTATTTCTATTTGAAACTCACCAACGAGGCTAAGTAATAAACTAAAGCATCTCCAGTACCTCTTCTTCTTCTTCCTCTCAAGAATCAAAACCGAAACAGAGAAACATCACCAAAGAATGGGATGTTTTATGGGTTGTTTCGGTCTCTCTTCCAACAAAAAACGCAGAAACTCCATCAGGAAGATCCTTCCTCGAGATCAAGTAAGCTTTTTTGATTTGCCCAATAAGTAAAACAACACTCTTTCTTGTTTACCTCTCTTAAGAGTTTAAGTTTTTTCATTATATCTTGCAGAGAATCTGCAGCTACGAGCTTCTACATTCTTCAGATCCGACAGATTTCAGTACTTCTGTAGATAACCCTCAAAAAATCTCCAATTCGAACCTCAAGTCAGTATTTCTTCCGTTTACAATGTTCTTAAGGACTTGGATTTACTTAAAAACTGAAACTTTGATTTTTATCTGAGATCACCAATCTGATAACCGGTTATGAAAAGCCAAAATGAAACCCGGTTTTAGCAGAGATTACCAATTAAAATGGTAGCTTTATGTTTGCTGTGTCAGGGGTCAGGTGGAGGATGAGGAGAAGAAGAAGGTGACTAAGAAGACGAGGAAGAGAGTCAGATTTGACTTGAATGTACAAACCTATGAACCTATTGTACCACCAAGGTTTGAGAATGATTGCAGTGATAATGAAGTGGAAAAAGGAGAAAGAACCAAGGGATTCTCAGTTATCGATAAGAAACCAGGGGACCTAAGCAGTAGATCAGAGTATCCTTCAAACTATAGGTACCACAATTGCGTGAATAGTTTTGAAGATGAAGATGATGAAATGGGTTATGGAGACAGTGATTTGGAGGATGAAGACTATTACACAGATGATGAAAACGACTATGAAGATGATGCTGATGACGAAGAAGAAGAAGAAGATGAAGAGAATGACCAGGACGTGACTCCTCTTTTGAATCCAGTGGAGAATCTTGCTCAGTGGAAAGCGGTTAAAGCAAGGCCGGTGAAACTTAAACGAGAAACGAAAGAGAGTGTTGAAGCGGATATAGATGATCAAGCAAACCCGCTACTGAAGGAGATAATCGTCAATACTAGCCTTTCCAATTGGTTAGCCTCACCAAAGAGTTTCCATGGGAATGGTTCGTCGAAGAGATCCCCAATTGTGGATATCACCAACATGGAGAACAGGTAAAGGTTTTAAAGTGATTCACAACGTGAAGAAGAATGGAAACAGTGTGTTTTCTCGTTTGTCTTTGTATCATTTCTGATTCTTTGTGTGTGTATGGATGAAGGTTTGCATCAGTTTCCCCTTTTCGGGTTTATTTTTTCCCACTGGTTGTTTGTGCTACCATATCTTAAAAAACTTGTGACCTTTATAAGTTTTTGCAACTACTAAAAGAAGAGGAAAAAATAATAAATTGCTGCATATACTTACAACTTAACAAGAATGTATGTTCCAGAAAGACATACATAGTTTACTATCAAAACCTGTCAAAATCAAACAGCACTCAAAGATCTTCGATTTGAAGATCAGCCTCTATTGAACAATAGAGCAGTAATGATCTATATAGTCACACTCCTGTCACTGAGATGAGACGATGTGATATAGCTTATGAGAGTCTACATCCCTTGTTTTTTCTAGCTTCTTGTCAGAAGTCCTGAGCACAAAATCAGACAGTTACATGATTGTGATGTCACTCGCTTACGTTGGTTCGTCTTTCCTCACAAAAATGATTTCTGAAAAGTAAGTCAGATACAAGGACGAGCTCATTGTTAACTCCATGTTAAATGGTGGTTGATAGCGGATTTGAGGACTACATAATTGTGCAGATGCAGGAATCTGAATCATCATCATCTGTATCGCTAACTTCGCTGCAAGCAAAAAAAAATGGAGACAGGCGTAAGATATATAGTTGTTTTCAATTACCAAGGGAACAATCAACAATGTAAGTGCGTAAGTTCTTAAACAGAAGATTACTACTCTATTGGAGCTATAATAGAGGGACTACCAATATGGAACATCAAATAGATGTCAACAATAATCTGACTTCTACAAGCTTTTCCAATGGTATTCTTTAAAGTTCCTAGTCCCGTACAAATGAAAAATGGAGTGAGAAACAAGCTTACAGGTTTGTTTCGACGTGCACTAAACAGTAATCACAGATAGGTGCACAAATGCTAAAGAAATTTGCAATCAGCTACATTACAAAAGCGAACCTAAATGTTTCTCATAGGCTAATCAACAAACGAGTTCCAGGTCAGTGCTGATAAATCATGAGAAACGACATAAGCAACTATAAAAAAATTTCTATTGAAACCATTCCTAAACAAAAAGGCCAGCAGTCAAAAATAAAGAAGCACTCCTAAGGTTTATAATATGGATCCTGCATTTGCGATATCATTAACATCTAAGCACCAAACCAAGACCAAATAAGCGAGAACAGAATCCCAATGAGTTCAAAAAAAATAACTTGAGATAACAGAACAATCCACAGAGATTTTGTTACTTAGGGATGATATTACCTTGGTTCATAAACTAAAACCTCAGCAAGATTGTCTCCTTTGTTGTCATTCCACTGCACAGTCCTCTTAATCTTGTCAGTGCTTCTCGACATCCCTCCTTTCCTTGGAGGCAATAAACATTGTGACTCACTACTTTCTTCTTCCTCAGAGATTTGATCTTCAATCTGACTGTTATCTAGACTAACAATAACCTTATTTTCACACCCATTAGCTTCTTTACCCTCTCCACGAAACGTATCCATTGCAAATCTTAAATAATCAATCTATGGAATCTAGACAGGCAAGTTGTACAATATGGAGAAGATAGAGAGAGATCTTTGTTTCCTAATTCATCTCAAATGCCACCATTGACCTCAATTTCGCTCCAAAACTCTGGATCCCACAATCAGTGACTGATTCAAAGGTTTGAGTTTGATCCTGTTACAAAACAGAATGCAAATGTGAATCTAACAAACCCTAACCACCAAATACGAAGAAGTCAACGCTTGGATCAAGAATCGAGATCCGAAACTAAAATCATAAAACTGGAAATGAGAAAGCTTTAACTTACCTTTTTTTTCTCGGATTGACGAAACGGAAAATATCTCGAATTTTCTCGGGAAAAAAAATCAAAACTTTAACATGGATTAACATCAACAACAAATACCCATATCGAATTCAACAAGAATCCAATCCAACAATCCAGGAAACCTCGACTTTCCCAATAATTTTTTCTCTGATCCGATAAGGAGAAAGAAAAAAAAAAAGGAAAGTGAAAGATTGAAATCTGAGAGACGCGTTTTTTCTCAGCTGATTTCTGATTGGGTGCGCGAGAAAGTGAATTGAAAATTCGTTAAATAGGAATTAACGGTTAAGATTTAATGTGAGATATTTTTGTAGATGAGATTATGCTTTTGTTTTGGCGCACGGTAGGTAATCTCGTTATGAGTTCATACTTCGTTGCCGTTGACTAAACATTTTTAATTAGCAAACTTGTACTATTTTTATTACTTTTATGTACATTACAACTTCTTGTACTTTTATGTATGTCAATATGTGTTAAAAGTTTAATATGCTTTGAATTTTTCGTATATGTTGACAAATTCAGAATAAAGTTATAGAAATAAAATTAAAACAAATTGAATAGACGTCTTACTATCTTAGCATATGTATATTTTATGTGACTATGATTAATTATCTGTTTTTAAATTACAAGAAAAAAGGAGTCGGGGTAAGGTTGCAATGGGGTATCTTACGAGTTGTATTATCAAAATCAATTCAATATTGATGGTCATCATAACAAAGATAGATAGTGGACACACTTTATTTGCTGTTCGAGCTACGATTCAACAATACCTAAATAACAAGTGTGGACCAAGCAATCTTAGTAGATTCGCGTTTTACGACGAGTTTAGGTCACAACGTTTAAGTGGACTTAAAGATAAATACAATTGTAATGAAGCTAAGCAAGCGATCTCTAATGATATCACTCTCTAACTCTCAGATAATAGCTTCTAATTCTTCTTTTATCCATTTTTCAATGATGGTCTCTTAGTATTTATAGGGTGGGAGAAGTGACTTAAGATCTCTTGTTACTTTTGTCAAAAAAAAAAAAATTGTCCTTAAATTTTGACGGGTCAGATTTTGTTGGTCATTTTTTTTGTTATGCCGAGTTAATGAATTAGGGGTATTTATCCCATATCCATCACTTAGTTATCCTTTTTTAAAATAATGCATCAATCTACTATATAAGAAAATGTAAATTGTAAATCTATATCATATATGATGACCATTCTTTTATGTCTAAGTAAACCACACCGAGAATAAAGAAGAATGGTGAATTAATACGTGGGGTGATAATATACTGGAGAAGTCAAAAGTCAAAAGCTTGCGGTTCGTGTGAAACTGACGCTTAATGTTCGTTGGATTAGCTTGGATTGCATTTCAAGTATTGCTCTTTAATAATAAGGCCCACATAAGAAGAAGAAGATAACAATCATTAAAAAAAATTAACAGTAGAATTTTGATTTTGAGGTTGAAATACACATTCTAGATCAAAAAATAAAGATCAATTGGGAAAATCTATGAATCTATTAAATTACCATCTAAAATTTTCCATGGTTTAATTATTTAAGATGGAATCTAAGTTTTTGGAAGAAAAATAAAACTCATTTAGCTCTTTGTTAGATTCCTTTTCCCAATCCCAAAACAACAGATTCCTTCTTTGTCATTATGCGACTGTGTGAATCGGCGTCTATCGGATTCCACATCTTTAATCCAACGGCTGATAGAGCGTTAAAAGTCTTTGTCAACGGGCCTATGTTTAGATCGGGCTCAAAGGTAGATCCACGATATTGGGTTTTAAATCGCAAGCTAAATGTTTGCTTAGAAACCAGACTAAAATTATGGCAAATTTAAACCGACATTTTAACCAGACCAAAATGATTGCAAATTTAAACTGACATTTTACTCAACCTCCAATAATTCACCAACATACATACAAACAAACAAACAAAAAACCACACTTAGTCTCCTGCACACATATATATGTGCAACGAACACATACCTATAAATAATAGATTGATGACAAAAAGGATAAATTATAATTATTGTACCGTCAAGTTTCTTCTGAGCTGTTTCAAAAATGGCATATCTCGAAAGAGCATCTCCAACGTTGAAAGAAACACTCCTCAAGATATATTGGTAACACCACTCTCTCTTTAATTTTCCGGTCCAATTTCATTTCCCGTTTTAGTAACCACCGTAGCTAACAATCTTTCTCGGTTTAGCTTTAGTCAAGATGATTTCATTTCATAATGTTATTTGTAAAGTTTTAGTAAACATGGACTTTCAACTCAAAATCAAATGATAGTAAGTGGAGAGATCAATATATTTTTATAAATTTTTTTTTAGACTCATCTTCACTTCTAGTGTGGAACATTATATCATAATTAAGGTCCACTGAAAAGTAATATAATGTTTAATTAAAATCCATGGCAGTGCTGAAAAACCTATCGAGGTCGATCAACATTTCCACGAGTTTGGTTCGATTCAATATCACATAAAGGTATATTTTTGTGTCTTCTTTTTTTTTTTTTATAATAATTTCTTGCTTATTCGACTGTATATATTTACTGTTAATTGCAAATATGAAATATATGATTTGGGCTACCAGTACACGGTTTCGGATCCAAATATTGTGCATGTATCAACGTCGACGTTGCTTGAGACACAAGGAGCAGTGACATTGAAGGAGATTTCAAGTCACACTTATGAGGTGATAAAGAATATTGCAGTTGGTGTGATTGATATTGTTGATCCACCAAGATTAGGGTTTCAATTGACACTTGGGCTTCACCTTGATAATATACCACGTGGCAAAGGTAAGCTTATACATAACATTGTAGTTTATATTTTCTTAATTATAAGTTTTAATTTCTTCATTTTGACTCTTTCAACTGCAGAAGCGATTAAAATCATTACAAGGATTTCTGAAATACAAGCGTTAATATTAAGTAGCCAACTTAAAGAGATGCTGAGAAATTTGGTTCTTCAAGATGATTCACGAGCGATGAACAACAACAACTACAAGAGGCCCATCAGGATTGTCGTCTATCACCAAAGTGAACCTTTCTACTTCTTTAAACAGGTTTATTCCTCATTTTTATTTTATTCTTATTTTACCGCATTGTATTCATTTATTTGAGTCCATCCAACTTAATAATATGATTCATATATAGACATCGATCGACGTCAAAAAAATTTCTAATAAATTTAACTATCTTGAATGATTTTGTTTTTTCAGCCGGAGAAAATCACGGTGGTTTTTCCAATGAATTTTAAAGATAATTCCGATGTGGTTATTGCCACGTCATTCTTCCAGGTACAATTACAATGGATACATCATACATTTGTGATTCAAAGACAATTTCATTATGTAGTAGAAATATGAATTAAGACACTAATGTTTTTTTGGGTCAAATTTTATCCTTTGTATGTTAAAAACATTAAATCTTGGGCAATGAAAAGGAACTAGTGGAAGTGGGAAGCCAAAAGGAAATGGGAAAGGCACCACAATGTAGTTGGTCACCAATTCCTCCTCTCCAACTTAGAGGAGAACCGGTCCAAGACTTGACCACCAATTCTGGTTTTATATCTTTTGGTACATTTTGTTTCTTTTTATCTCTTTCTTAATTACTCAATCCAATTCTTTAATTAGTATTCTATGCACGAATTTCAATCAGTTCTTATTGCAGATATTACTTCACGGCACATTGAAGGAAAGAGACTAGACCAAACGGTTTGGAACTTACTAAATTTCTACGCATACGTTAAATACCATATTAAGGTACATTAGTGGTAATTTTCAGAAAAGGAATAATCATATAATTTGTATTCTTGTAACTTAAAGTGCTCAACCATTTATTGGTTAAATAGTGTTCGAGAGGATACATACAGAGAAGAATGAGAAAAAGAATGGACCGTTTAGTTAAGGTATATGTTAATTGTATTACACACACGAACTTACAACAATAATAGACATTTAATACACATTAAAATAACTTACTTTTGTAAATTTACATTATATACGCAGCTGCTAAATAACATAAGCCTAGAAGAAGAAGCTGGTCAAAAGGGTATCCTGTTTTTTGTTTTTTTTTTTTTTTTAATCCTCTAATATTAGGTTATTGTTACAATATTTTTAATTTAGTTTTTTTCATTGTCTCTAATTTATAGAAAACGGAAGATGTAAATACGTAAAGGAGTTTGTGAAGGTACCAAAAGGCAAATTGATGATGAAACAAAGATGCAAGGAGATGACAAGGAGAGTGAAAATAAGTAAGCTCCGGATCAAAATCAACGGGTGTGCTCGATTTCGATTCAATCAACGGTGGATATCTCTCTCCAAATTCTCTTCGAAACCCTCAAATAAATCATACACAAAACTCGACTAAGTAATCTCTTAACTTCGAAAGTCTAAAGGAGGTCTTTTCAACCCCAAAAAAAAAATCTAAATTAGTATCTCTTGATCCTTGGTTTTTTGGTATATCTTAATCCTTGGTATCTCTATATATTGTGTATAGAAAAAAAGTCTACAAAAAAAAATCAATCTATATATTGGTATCTCTTAATCCTTGGCTTTTTTCCTTTGCACACGTAAATCAGCAAATCGCTCCAGCCACGTGCATGGGACCGAGTGACCGACCATATGTGGTCACATGCATTACTCGTCCTTTCTCTTTTGTAATCAATAAACTTCAATCCTAAAACTTTCACACATGAGGCACATGAGGCACCTTCGGCACCGTTGGTTGGTAAGCAAAAAGTTCAAATTAGGTGATTTGATAATATGTAACTGCATAAATATATCAATATTGATAAGATTTTTGTGAAAGACGAGTAATGGTTTTTGACTTTTTATTCAAAGAAGCTAGCTGTATTGATGGAAGCCCAATGAAGTATTGTGCTAAATTGAATTCTCGCAAACAAGACTACGATTTTATATAACATGCGAGTGTTATGTACAAAATGAAAGACTGTATTTTATTTCTCTTCTTGAAATATGATGATAAAAAGATAATACATAGAATGAGCACGTTGTTTTTTCCACCGATCTCCTCGTGATCAGCAAAACGAAAACCGCCACGTGGATGGACAATATTATATGTGATATATTGCTTGTCGTCTTTGTTTACTTATAATGCTTAACCACATCGTCACGACACGTGTTCTTTTTCATATCATCAATGTTATATCGTTTTACTTATAAAGGACCACCTAAACCAAACTATCAGTGTACGTCTTTTGTATAAGAAGAAACTGAGAGCATCTCAATTATTCACACCTTACATCAGAGATAAAGAAAGAGAGTAAGAGAAAGAGAGAATGGGAGGAGAGGCAGAGGCTTTGGCCACGACGGCCCCGTTAGCTCCGGTCACCAGTCAGCGAAAAGTACGGAATGATTTGGAGGAAACATTACCAAAACCTTGTAAGTGTAATTGTCCATATTAATTAAGATTTTATTGTGTTAAAAACGAGAAATTTAGTACTCTTTCTAACTTATATTAAACGGTCGTTTTATACTTAAAATTTTGTTTCAAAATAAGTTGCGCTTTGTATTTTGCTTCTAGTTTTATTGTATTGACGACATACACCGATATATAGACCCCATATCTTGAATCTTGATTGTGATATGGCGACAACACAAGTATATATGTTACATATAGATTGGTGTTAAACAAAACTTATCGGTAAGCGTAGTTTTCAGAATTGTAAACTATAAATTGTTGAATGTGTAACAAAATCAATAAGTTAGTGGTCATTATGTTAAAGAATCAAAGTCATATATACACATTAATTGAAAAATATAAGTAATAATCTAACGGTAAAAATCGAACATCAGATATGGCAAGAGCATTAGCAGCTCCAGATACAGAGAATCCGAATGGAACAGAAGGTCACGACAGCAAAGGCATGAGTGTTATGCAACAACACGTTGCTTTCTTCGACCAAAACGGCGACGGAATCGTCTATCCTTGGGAGACTTATAAGGGTAAAAAGAAATCAAATATTTATACTAATAAATATGTAACTCTTTCATTATAACAAAGTAAGTAACCCAAAATTTTTTGTAGGATTTCGTGACCTCGGTTTCAACCCAATCTCTTCTCTCTTTTGGTGCATATTCATAAACTTAGCGTTTAGCTACGTTACACTTCCGGTATGGAAAACAAATTCTAAGACCCTTCCAATATAATTTTAATATGATTAATATACTAAATGTTGTCAAGTTTATGTAACTAGAGTTGGTTGCCATCACCATTATTGCCTGTTTATATCGACAACATACACAAAGCCAAACATGGGAGTGATTCAAGCACCTATGACACCGAAGGGAGGTAACATTCAAACATATATACAAAATACTATATAACTTCAAATGAAATTTTCATGATACTAAATTCGTAAAATAATTGCTATATTGAAGGTATGTCCCGGTTAATCTCGAGAATATATTTAGCAAATACGCGCTAACAGTTAAGGATAAGTTATCATTCAAAGAGGCTTGGAACGTAACCGAGGGAAATCGAATGGCTTTCGATCCTTTTGGATGGTTAGTACCAAAAACTTTCTTTTGGTTCTTAGTTGATCATACATGTACGGTAACTGGTAAAACCAAACTAAATCGTCCGGTTTTGTTGTGTTGGTTATGGCAGGCTTTCAAATAAAGTGGAGTGGATACTACTCTATATTCTTGCTAAGGACGAGGAAGGTTTCATTTCTAAAGAAGCTGTGAGAGGTTGCTTTGATGGAAGTTTATTTGAATATTGTGCTAAAAAGAATAAAGAGAGAGTCAATTCTCGTAAACAAGATTAAGAGTTTGTTTCGTTAGTTAATAAAGCTTTTGAAGAGAAGCATTGTGTAATTTAGCTTCGTCTTGTTATTTAGTTTATGGATTGTATAATGTGTTTGTAAACTATGTATCAAAGTTTTTTAAAACAAATAAAGACTAAGAATTTGTTTATCTTTTAGTCTTACGTATGTAGAACTGTTGTTTACAAAAAAAAAAAAAAAAAGCTTTTACCTTTGGCTCTATATAAATGTTGTTCTTACAAGTTTGTATATTATATGTGCTCTATACGGATTATCAATTTTATATGTATTTTGGATAAGTAGATGAAAAAATAATTTTTTTTTTTGTAGCAACGGTAGATGTAAAAATAATTTCAGTTATCAATTACATAAGGGTTCATTTATTCACGTTTGAAACGTTTCATGGGCTAATATGGGCCTTAAAAGGCCTATATTTATTTCCCCATAGGTTTGGGTTTAAAGCCTAATTTTTCTTCTCCATCATTTTTCATCTTCCATCAGACGCCAAACATAACCAGAAACCCTAGAGCTCGAGCCGTCGAAAATGTCGAAGCGAGGTTTGTCTTTTCGAGTCCAGGCCTTTCTTCGTCTTTTGTAGTTGTTGGATTTTTAGCATAATTAATTTTTGAAGCTTCCATGGCTGTTAGATTTAAAAGTATTGAAATCGATGTACTACTTTCAGTTTTGAATGCTCGAAAGTGTGAACCTTTTACCTCGATATCTTCAATTGGGTTTCAACAAAAGGAGAAGATGATTCTTGTCTACACATGGGATCTGATTTATTCATCTAGACAGAATATTAACAACATATAAGATCAAAAGTTTATAATTTTGATAATACTCATTTGATGATTTGGAGTATTTGCTCTAATGGTGGTTGTTGGATTTGAATAGGACGTGGAGGAACGTCTGGTAACAAATTCAGGATGTCACTTGGTCTGCCCGTTGCAGCCACAGTGAACTGTGCAGACAACACTGGTGCTAAGAACCTTTACATCATTTCGGTTAAAGGTATCAAAGGTCGTCTCAATCGGTTACCTTCTGCTTGTGTTGGTGACATGGTTATGGCCACTGTCAAGAAAGGTAAACCAGACCTCAGGAAAAAGGTTCTTCCTGCTGTGATTGTCAGGCAACGTAAGCCATGGCGCCGAAAGGACGGTGTATTCATGTACTTTGAAGGTAATTTGCCATTCACTATCTCTTTGTGTTGAAACATGACTTTATTATGGTCATAAGATTGTTTATTGATTTCGATTCTTGGATGGTAGATAATGCGGGAGTGATTGTGAACCCTAAGGGAGAAATGAAAGGTACTAGTTTGTTTATTCAATCTGTCAAACACAGTTTGTCATTACATTCTTTTCTGAAACATTTGTTGGGTTTGTTTTTCTGGATTAGGTTCTGCGATTACTGGACCCATTGGGAAAGAGTGCGCTGATCTCTGGCCAAGGATTGCTAGTGCTGCTAACGCCATTGTCTAAAGATCATGTATTACTTTTGCAGGTTATGTATCTGTCTTCAACGAAACTCGAAGTAGTTGATGTTTTGGGTGTTTTAAGTAGAGACAAGAATCTTTTGCAAGCTTCAGACATATTTAAGTCCTGGTTTCTAAGAGATTTTGCTCAGTTTTCTGGCTTTACTTCAATGAAATCATTTGATCTGTTGTGAAAACTATTATAATGGATTTAAAAGTTTTTAACTGTTAAATCCATTGCCTAAACTTAAAGGTAATGTGCATAAGAAACTCTATACAAAACCAGAATATCATAAATGTCAAAACCAGAAGTTAGAATTTACAGTTCACACAACCCTTAAAAAATCAATACCAAAGCTCACATATGATTCCAGTAATGAGACACATATATATACTTTCTATAAAAAAGAGTTTAAATAGAAAGCCAAAAATAAACACAAAAAAATAATAATTAATTAACTACTAATTTGTAGATATTATTAACTCAAGAACCCACTAAAACTATGAAGGCTGAGTTTTGCCTATCTTACTTTGTGCAATCCTCTCTTTTGCTAGTTAAGCTTCTGTACACTTCTTTGACAACCATGGCCGGAGTCTCTGGCTTTGGCTATGAATGTATGCTAAAGCAATGGAAAAAGATTGCAAAACAGATATCTTTGCTTGAGATTGGACGAAGTAGAGACCGTCTCGAACATTCATGATCCTTAATCCAGGACTTCCCTGCATAAATCCCTGATACAAAAAACACAAAAATTAATCGAATTTCGGAGTCAACATGACAAGATTGAGTTTCCCTTGATGGGTCGTCTTGTCTGCAAGAAAGTTTTCATTTGATTTATGATGTATGGTAGAGGAAATGGTATATGGATCTTGAATGTTACCTCTGCGAAGAGCTCAAAAAGATTGCACTGGCCTTCATTTTGGTCTTTCCGTGCTTGGCCTTTAAGGACAGTTAAGGGGCAACCCAAGTCCCATCCAGAGCAATCACAGCATCCACCGGATTTCCATCTCTGAATCAAGCTTGACGGACCACCATTTCTATTTCTCGGCCCTCCGTGAATCCCTGAAGGAATCACAACATCTATGCTTGTCGAATGCTTAGAATTTTTCGAAGCATCCTTGGTTTGAGCTAAGGGCGTTTTCTTGAGAAACTTCATGCCCCAGCCTCCAACTTTTTCGACTTCTTCTTCTTCTTCAACGGGAAATTGTTCCCTCACAACAACAGCTGAGGTTTCAAGATTTGGTGGAAGGTAGTTATCTAGCAAACTTACAGGTTCAAGATCGTGGTCTGGTTCTTGAAATGGCTCCCAAGAACAAAAATCCGGTACGGAGCTTGTTCTACTGAATCTAGATATACTTCTTTGCCTTGAAGTGCGTGTGGTGTTTTTGAGCGCATCAACGACTTTCTTAGGCAATCCTCTGTTTTTCTTAATATCATTGGGGCACGGTAACTGAGGATTCCCACCACTGCTGAATAGAACAAACTGTCTCTCTACGGTTTTTTCGTTCGTGGAGGAGACAGAAATCATAGTTGATACATTTAGTTTACCAACCAAATGTTGCTGTTCAGATCCGCGGCCTTTCTTCAAATGGATCAAATACGAATAGTCTAGCGAGCTACGGTCGAACCCTGACCCAACACTACTAGTGCTTAAGCTAGCTACATAGATTTCTTTCTGATCATCCAATGAGAAAACAAAATGAGGCGTCTTGTTGTCTTTCATGGTGAATTGAAGTGCTCCTTGAGAAACTGTTGAAGACGGAGGTGACCAACAGGAAGAAGATTGCTCAGACGAAGAAGAACTCATTGAGTTTGTGCTGGACAAAGAGACCGTCTTTTTGGGCATGTTTCCAGATCGATAACTCTGAAATTGGGAATCCGGGGTTTCTTTTTCCTCTATCTTCCTAACAGCATCACATGAAACCAACTCGTTTTCACCATTATCATCTCGACTTGTCCCGCTATTCATATCAACACCATCTAATGCTTCGAGATTGTGTAACAAAGGCTTATTAAGCATATGTGTAACCCTCTTGCAACCTATAATTGCACGGCTAATCACTGGACTGCCTGAATCATCTACCAACGGAAGATCAAACACAAGGCGAGCAACATTTTCTTTGGGGATCACAGGTGAATCGAAGTGACGTGCAGGAAAACTCATCTTTGATCCTGCAAGATTCAAAGAAAGGCTGCAACTGGCTGACTTAAACGCACTGATATTAATCAGCTCGAGGCATCGTCGGAGATACTTCTCGTCTAATGACACCAGATGCCTTGGGATCTTGTTATCGAAGAAACTAGTGGCACGAGTAAAAGACCCTTTGGGACCGTTTTTAACAATCTGTAACCACTTTCCGCTGTTTGAAACTACACTACATTGCTGCCTTTTGTGGCTCAACAAGTTTCCTGACTTCAATAAACCATTTTCTCCAGGCGGATTCTCATCAATGGTCAATGAATCTTCAGACTCAGGATCATCCTTCTGAGCATCAGGAGCAACACTCCCCATTGTTCGCTAGCTAACTTAAAATAAAAGCCGAGGAAATTTCAATTTCCCATTCTATTATTCGAATATGAAGTACACACAAGAGCAGTTCCAAATATCTGAAAGACAAAACATGAACAGAATAAGTGAGAAGATAACTCTGAGTTCGCTGATAGTAAAAGATTAGTACAAGATTTTAGCTTAAATTAGCAACTCCTCTGGGACACAAGACATCTTCAAAGCCAATGGGTTTGGTAATATTATCGAAATTATGCAAAATACCAAAATGGCTATGAATCTACTGTTTCAAAAGCCGAATTTGAGTCTCTTAATGGTACAAAGCTAATTTGCTGAAAAGTCAGAGGTTTTTTAAAAATATACCTAATCTCTTACCTAAAAGCAACAAAATGCTAAAAACGAAGAACCCTACAAAAATTGACAATCAAATAAAAGCTTGAATTTTTAGATGTACCCATTAATTGAATCAGAGGAAAAAGCTAAACTTTGATGGAGTTCCACGCTCGAAAGAAACATTCGAAGATTAAGCACCTAAATCAAGTAAACAGAGAAAACTACAGAGGGAGTAAGTTTACTCAGGATTGACCTAGAAGCTAAAATTCTCTGTATCACTTGCTGTATCAAAGCCAATTTGGAGTCGATGACTATGGAAATAAGAAACTACTTAGAGAAACATAAACTGGTCCAATAAAAAGGAACTCACAAGGTAGTAAATTATACAATAACTCCAAGAACAAATTCTAAAAAAGCAAATCTTTAAAACTTTTACCTGGATGGAAGAAGAACTTATTGGATCGAAGAGTAATCTTCAATAGTTACCCAAAAAAATCAAGCAATCTCCTCCGCCAATTCTGGATTGTTGCGATTTTCTTGCTTCTGTGTCTCCAAATTCCTATTTAAGAGGAAACAGCGAAAAAGAATCCTTCTTGTAAGCAAAAGCTTGGAAGCAAGAGTTTTTATTTTTCTGGGTTTCCAGAGAGAGAAGAGATAGATGGAATGGTTTCACGAAAACACGTTAATGTCTGACTAGTAAGTAGTACCAATGGAGACGAAGGGAAAAGGAACGTCTTTTTTTGGGTGTGTGTAGTGACTTGACTATGGCCACTACTACTAAGGAAGGGCTTCTTACAAATTGCGGACCCACTTTCTTGTGTGTTTCTTTTCTCTTGCGTCAAAGCTCGAGAGATTAGTTTAAAAGTGTGGAATTGTGGGATTAAGGGTGGGTGAGCTGGTGGGCACGATCGAGAGAGAGAGAGGAATCTAAAGGAAGGTGGTGGTGATGGCTACTTGTTGGCGATAAAGCTTGGAGAATAGAAGTTTTAGAGTAGTGCCCATTTTCTTCTTCTCTCCACTTTTCTATTTTCACTCTTTTCTTCCTTTTTCTCTATTTTTTCTGTTTTTTTTGTTTATATATCTTTTAAAAAATCTTTTTCAAATTATTGATTTTTTAAAAACACTAGGTATATACCCGCGCTACGCGGCGGGACTTTATTCATATTATTTATTTTGTATTTAATAAATTAATATATTTTGTTTTACTAAAAAATATATTTTTTTTGTTTTTAAAAAAATTCATAAACAAATACACTACAAATTATTATTTTTATAATCAAAAAACCTCCATGATTATTTTTTCCGGTTAAAGCCTCTTTTGAATTATTTTTCAATGTTTTTACCTCTCTTGTATCTCATTCTCTCTCTTCTCAATATCTCTGTAAATTTCTTCGTTCTGAACTCAATCTCTTTTTTTCTTCTTCCCTTGAGCTTAAGTCACCTAAAAATATTTTCATCTGCTTAATCGGAATCATTTGTAAATTTTTTTTCTCTAAATACCATAATCATATTTCAATGATTCTCTTACAATAACTTCATTAAAAATTTACCAAAATAATATTTTCTTAAGATCAACAAACTCTGAATCATTGGTCTTTCTTACAACAACATCGTTAGTTCAATCCAAAGTCAAATATTATTATTTTTTACTCCTACAATATTTCAAGAAACAATATCTCCAGATTTATCTTGACTCTCTTATCAACCGTGCCAACAAAAAAACTTGAATCTTTTTTACAACAACTTTGGTGAGCAGATTCCAAAAAAATTCAATGATATAAAATTCTAACAAAGTTTTGATTTACATAATTAACTCACATATTGGATCCCACTGTACCTCGGAGACAATTGCCGGTCATTACAAAATCTCCGACTCTTACGTACAAAAATCTAATTGTGTGATCTCTGAGTCGTTGTCTTTTCTATCTTTGCTATACGTTTTTGGTCTTTCCAAAAAACATCTTCGATTCGTTTCCAAAGAGTATCCTATGGAGTTTTGAATTTGTTGAAATATTGCTTCTCACCAATAATCTCACATCAGAATTTTGAACTTTAATATTTGCATGTAAGAGATTGAGATGCTAATTTTAGCTCACATTAGTATTTTAGCGTGATTTCAATAAATTTATGTCTTGAGATAGATTTTCAAAAGAAGACAAAAATCCGCTCTATATTGCGAATATTTTCTAATATTTTTTAATAATTATTTTCTAATATTTTATTGATTTAATGTTTAAATTGTATATATGATTTATTTTAATTTTTTAAAAAGATATTGTATATTCTTGGTTCGGTTTGTAGTACAAATAACCGGATAGTTAAATTGAGTACACTATATTATTTTTTTAAACATCAAATAGACTTCAACTCTAACTAAATTAAATTAATCACTTATATTGTATGAATTTATATATGACTTAGTTTAAGTTGTACTAAAATCAATTGGTTCTTTTAATAAATACACTATATTATTATTTTTAAAATATTAAATTAACCTCAAATCTAGCTATTTCAAATATATGAAATTTTAGTAAAGGTAAAAAACTGATATGTCAAATTTGAGTATGATGTGTATTAATTATTATATTTTTATTGGTTACATGTTTTAATCGAGATGTCATCTTTCTAGTGTCATTTTTGTAATTATTTTTGTATTTTACAAAGTAAGTTCATACTTAAAAATTTGTAGCCCTTCTAAATATTTTTGCATTTTACAAAGTAAGTCTATACTTTAAAATATGTAGCCCATCACAATAAATCTTAGCCATCATAATTATCTAATTATTTTTACATTTTAAAAAGTAAGCACATACTTTAAAATCTGTAGCCCTTCTAATTATTTTTGCATTTTACAAAGTAAGCCCATCACAATAAATCTGGCTTATGTGTATTAATTAAAATGTTCTGATTGGATAATAATTTTTGCTGATGTGTCAGATGGAGGATGATTGAAAATGCTGATGTGTCAGTCTATGGAAAGACACAAGCCTTGTTAGTGTATTGATTTTAATATTAGTCATATAGATAATATAGTGGATCAAAACAAATCAGTTCACCCATCATTCATACTTTTAGGTCTCGATTTGGACGTTTTATATGTAGTGAATTCAAATATAAAAAAATTGCTATGATTAGCCAGATCTTTTTAAAATTTTGGATAACCAATGTTGAATATTGAATTTGAGATTATTTTACAACATGTCCACAGTTATTTACCAAGACCGGATTGAGCTAAACCCATTATTATTTTTATTAGTTTTTTTAAAGGTCATTATTATTATTAATTTATTTTGTATAGTTAGTTATATTTTCTTTCCTATATAAATATGAGTTAGGAAAAAAAAGACAGAAATGGTACTAATTATCATAACA
Source organism: Crucihimalaya himalaica (assembly GCA_004349715.1). NCBI lineage: Eukaryota > Viridiplantae > Streptophyta > Magnoliopsida > Brassicales > Brassicaceae > Crucihimalaya > Crucihimalaya himalaica. Next base: position 1,217,757 of record SMJT01000028.1, read on the forward strand.
TTTGGTTCGCATTAAAAGAAGAAACTGATTAAATTTCAAGCATGTGATATATGAATATCAACAAAGTTTCTAAATTCTCTAGTTAGTTTTGTAATTTGATTATTGTTAAGTTTTAACAAGTAAGTACTAAACAGGTAAGACTAACATCATGGAGAAAATAAGAGGTGTCTGAATTGTATGCTTGCGTTATAAAAACGGTAGTTTTAAAAAAATAGTTTTTTAGTGATTTATGAGTAAAAGGTCGACTTCCAATACAGGTATCAAGTATAAAAATTAAATTATCATATTGTTTGAAATTTTTTAAGCAAACCCTACGATACATATTTTGCCTTTTTATATACAATGATTAAACTATTAGAAATTTGGTGGCTTTAGAACATATATTGATAATTTATGTACGAATAATGAGGATCTATGGACCAACCAACAAAATTACAAAACTATTTTGTCTCATTCCGGACCGTGAGCTTGCGGCACATGATTGACTCGACCATTTTGTTGCTTCTTCACTTGCAATTTACGTATTTTATTTAAATTTCAAAAAAATTCAAATACGTAAATCTCGATATAATAATGTTGTAAGAGTTCAGTTCCACTACTACATATGTGTATTATTCTTCTTGAAGATCGTAAATGTCAGTTCAATTATTCATCTAGAAGATTACTTTATATGTTAGTAAATAACTATATATATATATATATATGAAGTTAATTATTCGAGTAAATTCAGTCGACCTACCGTATAATGAATTTAATATATGTCTGGTTTGTATAATCTAAGATTCTCCTCCACCAAATCCGGTCCTTGTGTTTGTTGGAAACAGTTTGTAAAAACTTTGAGAAGACAGTTTGATTCAGTGAACTGAAATACTTGATTTCCAGAAAAAGTTATGGTCTTTAAAAACCTTATGCTTACAACGATCTATCGAATCTTAAGCCACTAAAACAAAAACAGAAAACACACTTAAAGGAACACGTCTTACTCCTATAACAGAGGAAGACTTATTCAAACAAAATAAAGATGCAGACTCAATTGCAGGTCCTGTTCGATGGTCATTTATTCTTCATACCCTCCCTTAAACTGGAAGGTTTTCCAGTTTACTCATCTTTCGTGCACACGTCCATTCTTCCTCTGAGTTTCTCAAACGTCTCGAGCTTCACTGCCTTAGTCATAATATCAGAGATCTGATCTTGTGTTGTACAGTAATCAAGTCGAATGACTCCATCATTCACCAGCTCTCTTAGAAAGTGATATCTAACATGAATGTGCTTGCTTCTCCCATGCAACACTGGATTCTTTGATAACTTTATGGTTGAACTGTTATCACAGAAGAGTATAATACCTTCTTCTTGATGGCATCCGATCTCTTCCAACACATTCCTGAGCCACACTCCTTGACATGCTCCAAATGCAGCAGCAACAAACTCAGCTTCAGTAGTGGATAATGTCACAATTGGTTGCTTTTTGGATGCCCATGACACTGCTCCTCCTCCTAGTACATAAACATATCCAGTAGTGCTTTTCCTATCATCAATGTCCCCAGCATAGTCACTGTCAACATACCCAACCAGTTTCTGATTTCCTTCACGCTTGTACCGAATACCAAATTCTTGTGTCCCTTGAATGTATCTCAGAATTCTCTTAGCCGCCAAGAGATGTTGTTCATTTGGATTCTCCATGTACCTACTGACCAAATTCACAGAGTATATCAAATCAGGCCTTGTTGTCGTGAGGTACCTTAGGCTTCCAACTAGTTGCTTGAACTCTGTTGGATCAGTTGCATCACCAGCTCTTGCTTTGGTTAACCTTTGGCCTGGTACGATGGGGTTTCTAACCGAGTTACAATCCTCCATTCCATACTTCCTTACAGTTTCTTCAGCTTACTTCCTCTGATTTATAAAAATTCTAAGCTCATCTTGAATCACTTCAACTCCTAAGAAGTATTTCATCTTCCCCAAGTCTGTCATTGAGAACTCTTTCATCATTGAGACTTTGAAACCTTCAAGCATAGAGGCTGAATCTCCTGTGTAAATAAGATCATCAACATCCAAGCTCACTATCAAAACGTTTTCTCTTTCTTTCTTCACAAACAATGTGTGTTCACACTAACACTTTTCAAATCCTTCTCTCACAAAGTAACCTTCGATCCGACTATACCATGCTCTTGGAGCTTGTTTAAGCCCGTAGAACGCCTTCTTCAGCTTGTAGACTTTATCAGATTCATTCTCCACCTTGAATCCCTTTGATTGCTCCACAAAAACGTTTTCCTTCAATTCTCTGTGTAAGAACGCGCTTTTGACGTCTAATTGAAAGACGTTCCAGGCTCTCTCTATAGCTATAGCAAGAATCAGTCTTATTGTGTCCCATCTAGCTACAGGTGCAAAGATTTCATGAAAATCAACTCCATGTTTTTGATGATATCCTTTTACAACGAGTCTGGCCTTAAACTTGTCGATTTCACCATTCTCATTTAGTTTCGTTTTGAAGATCCACTTCACTCCAATTACTTTAGCTCCATCCGGCACCTCAACCAACTCCCAAGTGTTATTCTCTTCTATTGATTTTAATTTCAGCCTCCATTGCTTTTCTCCACTCTTCAAGCTATACTGCTTCTTCAAAACAATCTGGATCTTCTGATGCAAAGAAAATTACCACAATATCTTCTAATTCTTCTAATACAATGAAACCAGCCTTTCCTACAACATAGTCCTTCATCCACATCGGTCTTTGTATTTGTCTCCCAAACCCGGTTCTTGTTGTAATTTGTGCATCATTGGTCTGTTGCGCTTCTTCTGCTACTTGTCCTTCTTCTTCAGCATTTGGAACCTCTGTGTTATCCTCTCCTTATTTAATTTCTGGATCCTCTTCGACTACAAGATCTGTTTCTTCATCCTCCCAAGTGAGTTCCATCTCCGACTGTTTTTCCCATTCCCATCCTTTCTTTTCATCGAATTGTACGTCTCTACTGATTAGTATCTTCTTCGTCTCAGGGTTGTAGAGACGGTACGCCTTTGATTCTCTACTTACTCCAAACATTACACATTTTGTACTCTTCTCATCGAGCTTGATTCTCCTTTCATATGGCACAAGTGCATAAGCAATGCTTCCAAATATTCTTAGGTGTTCCACAGATGGCTTGTAATTGCTCCACTTCTCCTCCGGAGTTATGTCTTCAAGTGCTTTTGATGGACTCCTATTCAGAATATATACAACATATTGAACAGCTTCAGGCCAGAATTTTCTTGGAACTGACCTTTCTAGCAGCATACATCTTGTCATATTCATGACATTTCGATTCTTCCTTTCAGCAATTCTGTTTTGTTGCGGTGTGTATGCGACAGTGAGTTGCCTCCTTATCCTGAATTCTCTGTAATACTCTTCGAATTCTCTGGAGTTGTACTCACCTCCTCTATCCGATCGCAGACACACCAACATTTGTCCTAATTCTCTCTCTGCTTCAGCTTTGAATTCTTTGAAGAATTTGAAGGCTTCAGATTTTTTAGTAAGAAGGTAAGTCCAACACTTCCGGCTATAATCATCAATGAAAGTGATGATATATCTCTTCCCACTCTCGGATATAGGGGTGATTGGTCCACATATGTCTGTGTGAACAAGCTGGAGACTTCTGGTTGACTTCCAAAGGCTCTTCTTTGTGATGCTTTCACGATTTTGTTTTCCTTTCATGCATATTTCACACACAATATCCTCTTCTCCTTGACTGAAATTTGGTAATCCGTTCACCAGCTAGTGATTTTAGACCCTTGTGATTGAGATGACCAAATCTCAGGTGCCACAAATTATCTCTTTTCTCCATAACCAGCAGACAGCTAGCTTCTTCCATCTCCCTATTGTTTCTGACGATTGCTCTAATCATAAACATCCTGTTTTTGGACATTGTTGAATGCATGACCAATCTCTTCTCCTTTTTATGCCACACCTCACATAGATCATCTTCAATGATGATTCTTAGACCCTTTTGTTGTAGTTGTCCTGCAGTGAAGACATTGTTTTTCAAGCCGGGTACAAAATAAACATCTGAAATCACCTGATTTCTTCCATTAATCTCCAATCGCATCTTTCCTTTTTCTTCTACAACTATCCTTCTATCGTCATCGAGCTTCACAGTTTGATTAAGGCAGGTCTTTATCCCACACATGTGATTGCTGCAACCGGAGTCGAGAAACCAAACATGTTCCTCAGTTTCTTTGATCTGGTCCACGTGTGCCATGAGGAGTAAATCTTCCTCCGTCTCCACATAAATAGCCTCCTTTTCCCATTCTGGACATTCTGATTTGTAGTGTCCCATCTTTCGGCATTTGAAACATTCGATCATGTCTCTGCTCGTGTTTTCACGTCCTCTCCCTAGATATCCTCCTCTTCCTCTTCATCTACTTGTGTTTCCTCCTCTACCTCGTCCTCCCTCAAACTTCCATTGGCTCTCAACCTTTAGCACTTTGTCTTCTCCCTCATGTCTTTTTAGGTTCTGCTCATGAACCATTAATGAGCTTTGTAATCCATCCACAATCATGTCCTTGATGTTCTTTGATTCCTCAATCGCACATACTATGTATGTAAATTTCTCAGCAATTGTTCTCAGAATCTTCTCGACCACCTTGGAATCTGGCATCTCCTCTCCAAGGTTTCTCATATCGTTGGTGACTACCATCACTCTCGAGAAGTACTCCGCTACAGTTTCTCCAGTTCTCATCTCGAGAATTTCGAAGCTTCTTCGTAGCCTTTGCAATTGTGCACTCTTCACTTTATCATTGCCTTGATATTTCTTCTTCATCGAATCCCACAGATCTTTCGATGTCTCTTTCTTCAAAATCGTTTTGAGAATGGTCTTGTCTATCGAGGCAAACAAATAATTTTTCACCTTATGATCTCTCACGATCATCTCTGCACGCTCTGTTCTTTGTGCTCTAGTTAGAATCACATTTGGTTTTGGTTGTGTGATTCCCCTTTCAATGAGATCCCACCACTCCTTGGATCTCAGCAGATTCTCCATGAGCATTGCCCAATGCTCATAATCTCCGTCGAATTTGGGAATAATCAGTGACTCATTTTCACTCATGACTCTCTCTCTCTGTCTCTTGTACCAGATTCGTGTCAAGCTCTGATACTAGATGTTGGAAACAGTTTGTAAAAACTTTGAGAAGACAGTTTGATTCAGTGAACTGAATTGCTTGATTTCCATAAAAAGTTATGGCCTTTAAAGACCTTTTGCTTACAACGATCTACCGAATCTTAAGCCACTAAAACAAAAACAGAAAACACACTTAAAGGAACACGTCTTACTCCTATAACAGAGGAAGACTTATTCAAACAAAATAAAGATGCAGGCTCAATTGCAGGTCCGATTCGATGGTCATTTATTCTTCAGTGTTTACACTAGCCGTGTTAAACCTTTTTGAAACAAAAAAATAAAAAACATCGATCAACCATATATATATATATTTTTTTTATTTATGCATGTGATTTAGTCTTATTTCTTGGATTTTATATTTCGTAAGTTTGTCTGGTCTAAAATCATATTTATTGATATTATTATTATTATTGTAACACGTGTAGATGTCCTGAAACATAAGTTAGAAAATAGATTCGAAGTTGATAAGGTTGTGTCATGATCAAGATGTGTAAGTCTATTTTCTATAGATCAAATGCTAATTTTTTAAAAGACTAATTATTGGCATTGTGAGTTTTATAATTCATTGGACTATTAGGATAAGTTTAGGTGGTGGCTAGCTCCAAAAACTCGATTAAACGATAAATTAAGGAACCGAAACAGTAAAAAAATCACTTTGTTTTCTCGCACTGAAAAATACATTTTTATGACCGTAAGTTTAGAAAACTGTATTCATTGTGGTTATAAGTCAAATGGCATAATTAAACTCTTGAATATATAGTTTTATAGTATAAAATATAAATCTATACAGATTTCATAAAATTTGATAGTGACCTTTCAATGGGTCATTATCATAATTCACCTCTAAAGTCAAAATCACTATATTTCAATCCTTGCCTTTTAGACGTTTGGTTCGAAACTATTGACTTTTAGTCGCCATTTATATTTTAACAGCCTTCGGTAAGAACTTATAAGTCAATTTTAGCATATGAGTTTTCACTTTTCAGAAATGGAAGAAAAATAAATTATCAATAAAATATATCGAATCATTGTATTACAAAGTTAATACAATTTTTGGTTTTTTTTTTCCTTCAACCCATCGGGAAATTATGGTACGATCGTCATTTGTGCGCATGTATCAAAGTCGTCAATCGTTGGAGCTTTACAATATTCTTAAATGGTAGCTACAAAGGAGGCCTTAATTAAATAATTGATCTTTAACACTCTGTTGGCCCAGTTCAACATTTCGATATAAACAAAGCCCAATAATCGCATCCTTTATTTTTAAATATTTACCAATGCTTTTAAAACCTAACCGGAAAAGCTTTTAGTCCGACCGGGTTTGATGATAATTTAAAAATATTATATATATATATATATATATATATATATATTATGTTATTAGTTTGAAGATATTAAAGAATATACTTCAATAATCATAATTTTCAAAAATAAAATTATCAAACCAGAGAAATGACGAGTTATAGAGACTACATAATTGTGAAAATTTTCATTTTCTATTAAAAATACACAGAGAATATAAAAAGATAAAAGTAAAAACTAATGTAATATATGTTAAATTTTATTAACTGATAGGTTAAATAATTTTTAATAAATAACTATATACAATATAATCCAAATATATTGTTTAGAAAAATAAAAATTCAAGAATAAAACATGAAAATAACATTTTCTGGCGGTTCAATGGGTCGTCGGCTTCTGGTTTTTTGGCTGCTTAATCCGGTTTTTTTACCGGTTTAATTACCCTTAGTTTTATGATCAACTCAACCCGAATTTGCTTTCGATTCATGGTTCATATCGGTCCGACCGCCGGTTCGATCCGGTTTTAAAAACATTGATATTTACCAGGTCTTAGATATGACAACTGGACATGCCTATGCATTTTTTTTTTACGTATGCGTAGAACATCTGAGTGATTTTAGGTCTAGAAACGTAGAATGTGAAAGGAACAAAAGAAAAACTCAAATGATTATATATAGTGTTCATAGGTAATAAAATACAACCCAACTATCAAATACAAGAGATCACATATGTAACATACTGCATCTACAAAATTTTGAAATTTCTATGTTACATAATTAAACCTTATTCTCACAACTGTTTTATTTATCCAAACTGCCTAAACACACTTATTATTCGTTATCTTTATATTTTTTTATTTTCTTTTGATTTGCTTAGATTGTTTTTTGTCCCGGAATCCGTAGAGGCATTACAAAACTAAATAGACAAGTTATATAACTCTATAAAAATACTATTTATATAACTATATAAGACTATAAGATGCATGTTATGAACATGAACCTTTGTGGTGTGGCACTTGGAACTCAAATCCAAGATTGAATTGGGTAGTTGCACTTGAAGGAAATGGCTCCACCAATGTGTGCAAAAATGTCTGAAGAATTTACCATTTGTTCTTCATCTTTTACTCCCATCTGCAAACCAAATCGGTTCTAGTTAGACTTGATTAAAACCTACACTCCATTTCGACATAAATTCATATAAATCGAGTTTCTTACATCGTCTTCATCTTCATCATCATGATGGCTTGAAGAAGCTTGTTTATTTGGTTCACCAAATTCATCATTCTTTGCAAATCTTCCTCTAACTCTTGGTCTACTATCTGCCAATGTTTTCCTACACGCATACTACAGCAAAAACAAAACAAGAATCATTGAAACCAACATTTATTAACCAACGGTTTAATCCGGTTTGGTTTGATAAAAATCGAACCTTAATTTTCTTGTTAAAATTCCTTTCGTTCCTCTTCTTCATGTACCTACGAATCTTCTCTTTCCTTTGCTCAGGGGAGAGTTTTCCAACTTTGCTCAACGTTGAATCTTCTAAACCGTTGATCTCAACCGGTCCTAATGCTGGATTAGCTCGAGGTGCCATCAAGTGGCTCTGGTTCTCGACGCCACCAAGTGCCTTCTTCAACAGTAACATCAGAATACCAAACCGGAAATCTTAGCTCCATACCGGTTCTTAAAGATAACCAAACGTAAACCGGAAAATATATGTAACACAAACAATACCTGAAGATCTTCTGGATTAAAGATACGTTTGATGGAATCCGGACAAAATAAACCACCATTATCAGCTTGAAAGTCCATCAACTGATCATGTGGCTTATTGATTTCCGATCCCATATGAATATTCCCGGGAAGAAAACCGAGACTACTTTCAGCAGATAGTAAACCGGTGCTCATATACGCCGGTAAACCGGATGTACGGAAGACAGAGCAAGAAGGGTTCATGCCAAGATTGTAACTTGGGACTGAAGAAAGACAATCTTCTTCGAAAATCCCTGGCTGTATAGGAGGAGGAGGAGCTAGAGAGGAAACCGCTGATAGAGACAACGGGTCTCCAGGGTATGAAATGTTAGGAGGCTGTTGAATAACTTGGAGTCCTGGTGAGAAATCAAATTGGTCTTGGCTTGTTGCTGTAAGAAGATGGTCGATGACTGGATATTGCAGTGAAGATGATGAGAAATCGATTGAAGCCGTTATGTCATTTTCTAAATCTTCTTGTGAATCAAAGATTATTGACAGATCCGTGTTGTTGTTGTTGTCATCTTCATCATCGTCTTGAAGTTTTGTGTTCTTGTTGTTGTTAATGTTCTCAGCTGTTGTGGTTGTGTTAGTGTTGGAATGGAAACTTCCTGATTTCTCAAGAACGTTTGAAGTAGAGGCGACTTCAGAAGCTTGATTGAAGGTTTCTTGAAATAGTTGTGGATCGCAGAAATCGAAGATATGAGCACTAAGAGGGCTCGTGATATCATCCTGATGAAATAGAACAAAGAATCATTAGATATAAAGATTATATCGAGCAGAGAAAGTAAATCATATGATCAAGAAAGACATTACGTTAAAGCCAAGCATCAGAAGAGGAGAAAAGAGGTTTAAATTGCTTGCGTCACAAGAAACAGTAACTGGTGAGATCCTTAAGAAGTTACAAGGTTGGTTTTAAGGCAGATTTATATATGCTCAAGTAAATCTGGTTCTCTTGCATGTAGCTTAATTATCTAGAGAGAATCTATAAGATGTTTTTATTCTGTTTTTCCGACATCAAAACACTCCAAGATTTTCGTGTCTTGATCAAATCCAATGTTTTTATGGCTTCTAATATCTGTTTAGGACAGCATAAATGTTGGTAAAGAGAGATTAAATGCATCTGTTCTTTCATGTGACATGTTAACAAGAAGTTGGAATTGCCAAAAAGAAAAAGTAAAGAAGAGTGGAGTTTCTATAAAAGGAAAGTTTTCTGATTGTGGTAATTTTTTTCCGTATTGATCAACAAAATTAAAATTGCCTGGTATGAACCAACATCTAGATTTTTATCCCACAAAGAAAAAGTAAGAGCACTTCATAAAATATCAAAACATGTACGAAACCTTCATTATGATCATCATCATATAACACATCACAATGCTCCTAATGTGTAATTCAGCATTTTGCATCAAAGTATATGAAATCAAACGTGAGAGATAAAATCCAGCATTTTACGTTTGATGGAAATAAATATATACTCAGGTACGATAGAAAATAGTGAAATGATTACTGTTGTTTTGTAGAATATTGTTCTATATCATACATGTGACAATTTTCTATTAGCTTTTAAGTAACAATCGTAGGCGAATGAGAACTATGAGAATGATAATGTTCAAAAATTGGATTCGAAGATAAATTGAAGTGTGTAGATCGAGAATCACAAAAACATAATATTAAGAAAAGCTAAAAGGAAATGAAGCTTTTTAAAAAGAGATCAAATGGAATATAAGGAGAAGAAAATGACGTTACACCAAAATAGAAAACTAATTAATTGAATTTATAAGATGAGACTCGAGTTTTATATGATCTCTACATGTAAAATTCAATGCTTGAAACAAAATTCAAAGACAAAAACATTTACGCATGCATGCATAACAATTCAAGCAAGAACGAGAAGAGAATTACGATGGAAAGCTGATCGTGAGACGAGATCACGTCCTGCAACATGCTTGGATTCTTTTGTATATCTCCAACGTTAATGAGAAAATTTTCTGGGAAAATAAAGAAAATTCCCCAGAAAAAATCGAATTATAGCAAGAAAATTAAAGAACAGGTCTTTACGGATGTTTTGTGGAATAATGTTGGAATGAGTGATGTATGAACAAGAAAATCCATCGAAGAAATTCAAATATTGGAAAAGAAAACAATAAAAACTGAAAAAAAAACCAAAGAGATAATTGAATTAAAACAGAACTTCTAAGGTTCTTCTGTTTGGACAGTAAAGAAATGATGAAAATTTTCTTACAGTTTTCTGGAAAATAAAAGAGAGAGGTTATGGGAGTTTCACGTAACCATCACATACATTTATATACTTTTGCTTAATGTGTATGTGTACATTTGTATATATATATCTACATATATATTAACTTATGCATGTCTGTATCACTGTATGTAATACATTATTTTCATGTAATAAGTCGTTTATATATGCCACCATGGCATTTAATGTTAAAATGCGATGACCTCGATGCTCCTCTTCTCGTGACGTGGCAATGTCACGTGAATGTAATGGTGCTGACGTGGAAAATTGTTTCACATAAGATTGACCGGTCAATGAGTTTGACCCAATTCTTGTTGCGTGGATTTTGACGTGTTTGACTGATATTTATTCTTAATTAAGCCCTATATTCGTGGAATTAGTTTTCTATTTTCTTTTATAGATATATTTTTTTTCTATCTTGTATTTTGTTTGCTAATTTTATTGACTTGGCTCGTGATTTTGCGCAAAGGAGTGGAAAAGATTAATTTCGACCAGGTCAGTCAAATATCGGAAAATATGAGAGGAAATATAGTAAAAAAATAAATTGTTAGTGGACAAATGTGTTTCGATTTGCCGTAAGAAAAAATATTTAGATATATCAGATAAAATTCGAAAACAATGTTTAACCAACATCGAACTTTAATTCTTTTTCATGTGAAAATGAATTCATATACAAAAATTCTGTGATTGTGACATTTTTGAGCATAGGGTCAATGCTTTGGTACCTTTAAGATACAAGTCATTCCCTCTCATCCTTTGAGATTTCACTTTCTTACACTTTTGTTATTCTCGTAACAATAAGGTCCTTAACATAATAAATTATGAGAATTCTATATCTTCTACCTCATTAATTATCGGTAAGATCATCATTAAAATGAACAAAAGTATGAATCGTGTTATCCATCAAAACTATACATTACGAGTGTTTGATTTCACATTTTGTTTTCAAATCTGTAAACATGGATTCATACAATAAAATCAGGTAAGTCCAAATTTACATTAATTAAAATATCATTTCAATGTCTTTGAGAGTATTAGGATTAAGCGTATTTTGCATTTCACTTGGTAAACATTTTATTTTATTACAAGGAAAATGTGTATCTGACCTTTTTATTTGTTCTAATCATGAGACATCAACATCGTCTGTCAGTATCTTATTTTGGTCACAAAAGTCTATCTTCCATTTGAAAATCACTGTCATGAGTCTATCTTACTTTCACACAATGTGTCCAAAATATAATTATTTTACTCTTAAGTCGTCTGCACAAATTTAACGTTGTCACATATGCGATATTTACGTAATGTTATAACCTTAGACAGTTAAACTACACTATACATGTACTGATGTACTTAAAGAGCGATCAAGACAAATTTAAGGAATATATAATGTATATAAAATATTATAATTTGGGATCACGAGAATTGCAATAATTAAATTGTTTATAGGGTGAAGTAAACGAAGATAAAAGAAAAATGGAACAGCTTAAGATCAAAGCTGATTTGATGAATTGATACTTTGAAGATATGACCATCTTCATCTAAAGTCTGATCCAAAATATGCACACGCATTATTCAAATAGAAAGCGACCACCACTTCCACAAGAAATAGATTAGCTATGTTAAAGTTTTTAGAGAATAAATTAAAAATTATTAGAAAGTTTAAAGTTTTTTTTTTTTTTTTTTTTTTTTTTTTTTTTTTTGCTGCGCGGGAGAGAAAAGAAAGAGGTGTGGTCTTTATAGATTATTTTTCCGACCACCGTTGTGGTCGAAAAAAATTTATCGGATGTTAGGTGACTTCTTTTACCACGTGTTTACCTAATCTTTCCGATTAACTTTCTGACGAACTACCAAGGAAAACTTGTTGTCGGATTTTTTTTTCCGACCACTGTTTCCGATGAAAGTGCGGTGGTCGAAAATTTTTCAAATGTTTTCGACTAGTTTCTGACCACAGCTTCGGTGGTCGGAAATTAGTCGGAAAATGCTTGAAAATTGGTCGGAAATTTTCCGACCACCATATTAGTCGGAAAAGGTGGTCTAAAAATACCATGTTTTCTTGTAGTGTATCATCTCAAACGTTTGGACGTACATATAATTTAACATTAAAAACAAAAAGAAAATGTCATAAATATTTGAACTATTTATATATATATATATATATATCATTATTACTTCAATATACTTGTGATTTTGTATGGATATTAAGAAATTAAAATCGAATAATTTTGGATTTCATAGGAGTTTGAATATGTACAATAAATTTTCGTCATAAAACTTTTTTTTTTTTTTGAGAAAATTGTATTTATACGAGTTCGCTTTCATCTTTGGACCCTAAGAATATAACTTTTATGCAAATAGAGAAGACACACCTATCGTGCTTAAGATGATAGCCGCATCGTCCTATCTTTGGACATTGAAACTAAATTCATATACACAATGAAAAAAATACCTTTTATTTTGACCTTAGGTATAATTCTCCAAAGTTAATCGAGTAAACTCGAATTATTGTCACTATCCGAACTATCTTTTTTAATATATATTTATAAAGTCGAATTATTTTCACTATCCAAATTATCAATTTTTGGTTCCATTTTAGTAGATATATTATTTATTTAAGCTGAATCTCACTTTCCAAACGAGCAGAAATGAATTTTAATTTAATTTAGTTCATCACCATTTTTTCCAAATGAACACTCTGAAGTTTCAAAGTAGCGAACCGAACCAAAATTTTTGAATGCTCAATATTATAGCTCAAACCACACATCATTCCTAAAATTGCACTATTTTAACAAATTGGATAACTAATGTAACGTGACCCAGAAAAAAAAAAGGGGATAACTAATGTAAAAATGATATTTTCTTTTAATTCAAAAATAGTTTCTAACAAAATTTGTTTGTAAACTTTCAATTTTGATTTGATTAGAAATAAGAGAAAAAAAAAAAAAACTATAAACATCAAAACCATCTAAATCAGCGGTTCAATAATTCTCCTAAATCACGTGTAATAATTACCTCTTGATATATATATATATCCCTTGGGGTATAAAGAGAAGTGCATAATCATATCATCAATACAGTGATTCATCCACTCCACCGCACGTTTTAATGTGTTCTGTTATGCTTAAAGTCGTCGTTTAGAATTCTATTTGGACCGACTTAGATCGAAGTAAAGCCCAAATATTAAATAGTGATGTTAAAGGCCCAATTTCCCCGCAAAATTGAACCCCTAATATCAAACTGAGAGTGTTAAGCTTCTTCTCTCTCTTCAACTATTTCCCGGCTTCCGCGATATTGGTTTGTAGCGCCGGACCGGGGAAGTTAAAACCCTAGCTAGCTCCGCCCCACTTCAGAGGGAGTTCTACGTCCTCCTGATTGCTCTTACTTCTTCGTATTACTCGTTCTCTCTATAATGAACTGTGCAAGTAAAGCTTTTATTCGCCTCTCTTTTCTTTTTTTCTTAATTTGCCGATTTAGGGTTTTCTTGTAATTGATGTTGGTGGCACTGTGTTCTTACAGTTTCTGGAGAAGTTCCTGAGGAGCCAGTGGTTTCGACGAAGTCAGGTTTGCTCTTCGAGAGACGACTAATCGAAAGGCATATATTGGTAAACTTGGAGCTTTTTTCTTCTGATTTTGACACTGTCAATTCATAAACTTGCCTGGTTTCCTGTTCCCATTTCTAGCAATCTGAGTGATGTGTTGTTTTACGACGGATAACTCTGGTAGCAGTGTGAAATTTTGAGAAATTCGATGATTTGCACTTTTGGGACTAGTGAGATTCGTATTTTTTTTATTTTTTTTTTCTCTTAGATTTCTCAATCCACCTGGTTATATGCCCTTTTGGGAACTTATAAGATTCTTATTAGCCAGATGAATGCATAAATTTCAATCATTGATTCTGTAGCATCAAGTCCTGGATAAAATTGTGTTGTGTATTTTTCAAAAATAGATCTCCTATGAGAGCTCTTTTAGATTATCATTCCACTTGGTAATGCTTTCTTATAAATTCTTTCCCCCCTGTAGGATTATGGGAAGTGCCCGGTTACTGGCGAACCTCTTACCATTGATGACGTTGTTCCCATCAAAACTGGGAAGGTAGTATACTTTCTTTAATTATTTGATGTCGAGAACTGTTGACGAAATTTGGTTAAGCTGTTTTAGTTTCTTTGACCATTGTGTAGATTATAAAGCCGAAAACATTGCATACAGCTAGCATCCCTGGATTGCTCGGAACGTTTCAGAATGTAAGCTTCTGTTTGTTTGGCAACTTTGTTCCTACCTTTTCTCTTGTTTACTTTATAGGGGGTTCACTATGAAAATGCCCCCTGTTTCTGTAACTCTGTTATTGGTCATGTAGAGTTTGGTTGATCGTCTTAGAATAAATTGTCCAAGGTTGGTTAATGAAATCATACAATATTTTGTTGACTGAACATATTGGCATCTACTCTTTAGCACAGTTATTACGTTGATCATTTGCTCATTTTCTGAGTGATAGTCGAGAGAAATTGTTCATTCGTTAGGTTGAATTATACAAAGTAATTGCGTGAGAAGTTTGTCTTTTTTGTACTTCTAGGAATGGGACGGTTTGATGCTATCAAATTTTGCACTGGAACAACAACTACATACTGCAAGGCAAGAGCTAAGTCATGCCTTGTATCAGGTAATTTCACCGCTTTACGATTGCCATGGTCAATCAATTTTTTATGTACCCTAGTTTTATTTTCCTCAACCATTTTATCTTTTATTACGTGTGATTGGTCTGCTTATGGGATAATTTTACCTTCTGTTTGCAGCATGATTCTGCTTGTCGTGTGATTGCTAGACTTAAAAAAGAAAGAGACGAAGCACGCCAATTGCTTGCAGAAGTGGAAAGACATATACCTGCGGCCCCTGAAGCTGTGAAAGCTAATGCCACTCTGAGCAATGGTAAACGAGGTATGATTGTACACTTTTTACTCAAAATATTTTGGCTAGTTAGTTTTCTCTCTTGTAACATGTTACTATACTCTGTTGTTGTATAATAGCTGCAGGTGATGAAGACCTGGGTCCTGATGCGAAGAAATTATGTCCTGGAATCTCAGCTGAAATTATCACGGAATTGACTGATTGTAATGCTGCTCTTTCCCAGAAGCGCAAAAAGCGACAGGTACTGCATATAGATTCTCATCTATCTTTGAACATGCATTTGAAAGTCAAGACTTGATGACTTGCTTCTTTTGTGTATTCTTTTCTTGTTTGTAGAAGTCAAACGTAGTAGTGGAGGCTTATGATTTATGTTACTCAAAATTTATATATCTAGATCCTAGGATGCGTTTGAAACTTAACAGGAAATATTGATGCCTCCTGCCTGGTCTTGGTTTTATTTTCTTGCGTTTGTTCCTGCTGGCTTGATAGTATTACCATTTTTCTGTAGATTCCTCAAACATTGGCTTCGATAGATGCTTTGGAGAGGTTCACTCAGCTATCAAGCCACCCACTTCACAAGACCAACAAACCAGGCATTTGTTCGATGGACATTCTACATTCTAAGGTTCCTCATCGGACGTTATCTTATCACGTCATTTTATTCTTGTTTTCCTCTCTTTTTGGATGACACTGCCGTAGCATGTGATAGCCGACCGGCAAACGTCTAATTATAAATTATTTGTATACAGCCTTGAGTCCCTGGTTGGGGGATGGTCATATCATTGTTCCGTCTATTTTGCATCATATTTTTTATTTGCCTCGTACATACCAATATGCTGTATGCTTATGACCAGTGATTCTTGCATTTCTTTTGATATTCCACTACACTAGTTTTGGTGTAAAAGTTTACTTCAGTAATCTTCTTAATTTGGTAGGATGTCATTGCTACTGGTGGAGTTGATGCAACTGCTGTTCTCTTTGATCGTCCTTCTGGACAAATCTTGTCAACACTGACTGGTCACTCAAAGAAGGTGTCTAACTTTTTTCCTTAGATTTTTGTTTTTCTTTTTGTGTAGCTCGGTGCTTAATGTGTTGACCATTTGTAGGTTACAAGCGTAAAATTTGTTGGTGACGCTGATCTTGTTTTGACTGCTTCTGCTGACAAGGTAACTTAAGATACGTTTACAGACTTTATATCCATAGTTTTAATTTTTTATGAGTAGTGCCTGGTCATTAGTTCTGTAGGAAATTTGTAATCCCACATTGTGTATTGCCTTTGTTTTGAAAAGTAGTAGCTGGCAGATACATTTGTTTATTTGAAGTGTGAAAAGATGACTAGTAGGCATGAAATCTAATCTTATTCTGTAGATGTCATAATGCTATCTTTGAAAACTTTGGTTCACTGCGGGTTATGAAGGACGTTTTAATCACTCACACCAGAATTCTCTGCGCTTTGGTGGATACTCTGTTCAATATTCTCAGAGGATATATTTATTACTGAATTAGTGACTTACCTGCAGACAGTCCGTATCTGGCGGGATTCTGGGGATAGAAATTATGCTTGTGGGCATACGTTGAATGATCACTCTGCAGAGGTAAGGATGAATTTGAAGAACTCTCATAGTCCATTACAATTTATTCCTATAATTTTTGTTTACTTTAGGCAATGATGCTATTTTCAGGTTCGAGCTGTAACTGTGCACCCCACAAATAAATACTTTGTGTCGGCATCTCTTGACAGTACATGGTGCTTCTACGATTTGTCCTCTGGCTTATGCCTCGCACAGGTCCCTAAGCCCTTTCATAAACAAATTAACTATTACCTGTCTTCCTTTCTAGCTTTACCTGTATGATATATCACAGAATAATTATTTATATCCACGAGAAACAATTGTTGGGATTATAATTTCTTCATAGGCATCAGCTAATCCTTAGGTCGGTGTATGTTTGGGGTACGAGCTCCTTTCCTAATATGAGCCAATTTATATTTCTTGTGTTCTTTTAGGTATCTGATGATTCAGAGAAGGTGGATTACACAGCTGCTGCTTTCCATCCCGATGGTCTCATTCTCGGAACCGGTACTTCTCAGTCTGTTGTTAAGATTTGGGATGTTAAAAGTCAGGTAAAAAATCTGCCCCCAGACTACATTGCCTCTTAAAATCACTAATTATGTATAGTGTTCTTCATTATAGTTTCACTTTTGTGTTGGATAATAGGCAAATGTGGCCAAGTTTGATGGACACACCGGGGAAGTTACGGCTATATCTTTCTCTGAAAATGGTTATTTCTTAGCGGTAAGTACTTTGAACAAACTAGGAGTAGGGAGAATACTACTCTACAGTTCTGCTTACATGAATAAATTTCTTTTTTTTTTGTTTGTTTTGGGAATGACCAGACAGCTGCTGAGGATGGTGTTAGGTTGTGGGACCTGCGCAAGTTAAGGAACTTCAAGTCATTCTTATCTGCAGATGCAAACTCTGGTATAAAACAACCATATCCGCTTCAGTCATTTTGTTGATAGAGAAATTTTTCATGTATAAGATAGCATGAATGAAGATACTTTTTTTTTGTGCAGTGGAGTTTGACCCTAGCGGATCTTATCTCGGTATTGCTGCATCAGATATCAGGTGAGTACACATTTGGAAATAGTTGATCAAAGCATCCAAACTCAGTTAAAGAAAATATTCAAAGAGACCAAGCTCGATAACCTTCATGTTGGGTATATTTAATTCAACTAAATGTATGTGTTTTGGCTGCAGAGTATACCAGACGGCAAGTGTGAAAGCAGAATGGAACCTTATCAAGACACTCCCAGATCTCTCCGGCACTGGTAAAATTCCTTACCTAACTCCATCAATGGTCACATAGCGATGATGTTCCTAACTCCAGAACCTTTATACTTGCAGGTAAAGCTACGTGTGTGAAGTTTGGTACAGATGCACAATACGTTGCAGTTGGTTCGATGGACCGTAACCTACGGATATTTGGTCTTCCTGGTAACGAAAAAGCCAATGCCGATGACGATTCTGCGCAAGACTCATGAAGAATCCATAAAAAAAGAATTCAACAAATTCCAAAAGTTTTTCTCCGTCTGGTCATATCTCCCTTGAATCTCTCAACTTCTGTTGTATCTTACAGTATTTGCAGCCATAGGGAGAATTCATTTGGTGCGGGTCGTTAGTGAGTTGTGATGGTGATCTTCTTAGGTACTTGCTGAAATTCCACTCGCCCTCGCTTGAGTTTTTCTTACTCCATTTCACTATCTTATAGGCTCTGCTAATCTCTCCTTGTACCTTCAAAATCTGTACCAAATGGCAAATGTGTTCTTTCTGTTGCCAATGATCGAAGCTAAATTGAATCAAGGCATTACTGTAGAGCCTAAACTGACCTGGTTAAACCAGATCTGGTACTCTTTGCCCTGTGTTAGACAAAGGGGCTTTGCTTATTTCCAGCTATTTTCCCATCCATATTCGAACAATGACAGATTGTGGGCGACGTATCATTTCATCGTCAATCTAAATAAAAGTGCGAGTCAGATAAGTGATGGACAAAATTAAAATGTCAATTAAAAACGTAAAAGAAAAGCTTTGACTGTACTTGGTCAAAAATAACAGTGCACAATATTTACATTTTGCCAACAAATATCATATTCCTTTTACAATTCCATGATTAGTTAGTTCTGTGAAAAGATGTTTTATGTTTGGTATCAAGATCTACAAATTATGCCCTTTTCTTTATTGCTCCATTTTTGAAACTTTGGGTTAAGATATAACCACGGGTTTCTTACAAATTCTGAAGAATGTTTCTGTTTCTGTGTCTGCGATTTAATTTATCTCGTGTGAAAAAAATGGTCTATGTACATACATAAAGGGGGGGATGTACAACTGTAACAAACCATAATCTAAAACTACAGAAGCTAAGCTTACAGTGATATGTGATAACTACATTAGTAGTGACTTATTGAGGAACTACTGAACTACAAAATACAGATGTTAAGTTTTTAGGAAGCTTACTAACTTGGATATACCGCAGAACTCCTCCTATTCCGGTTAATGACATTTAATTTCGACCCAAAAAAAAAGGGAGTAGTTACTTTAAGATTAGTAGACAAGACATGAATTCCCATTTTAAATAGGTGGTAAAAGAAGGCTAATTATTAGATTAGCAGTGTAAGTAAAACTTAATAAACAATAATGAATGGTATTTGGAATAACTGAAAGCCTGCAATACATACACCAAACTCACTGTACTGTCTTAAGACTGGTCAGTGGTGGCTGAAGAAGAGTGTTTGTGTTTAATAAAATAAAGAAAAACAAATTGCGCTCCTTCTCTTTAGTCTCTACTCTATCCTAATCTTTTTTTTGTTTTCCACATTTCCAGAGAGATAGAGAAAAGAGTGGTCATCCCATAGCCTCTAAAAAATATCTCTTTCACCATTAAAACCAAATTCAGAAAACCCAGAATAAGCAAATAAAGAGCTTTTACTGAGCCACCAAACACAGAATTTCATAAAACCCAATAACTCCCCAAAAAAAGATAAAATCCAAAGACACCCCACAAAAAAGATTCAATCTTTCTCATTACCCATATCTTAAAATTCCCATCAAAATCATTCCCTCAAAACATACTCAAACACTAGAACAAAGAAAACACCAAACAAATGATTTGATTCTATACCAAAGCTTCTTCTTTTACTACACACACCAAAAAAAGAAAGAAAAGAAAATGGTTTTTTCTTCAGTGAAGCAGCTCTTGTCACTATGCATCATCATCATAATCTTCATGGCTCTGTTGTCAGATCTCAAGCTAGCAAAATCGGGTTCACCAGAGTACACGAACCTAATCTACAAAGGTTGTGCAAGAGAGAAATTCTCAGATCCATCTGGTCTATACTCACAAGCTCTCTCTGCAATGTATGGCTCATTGGTCTCACAATCAACAAAAACAAGATTCTATAAAACCACAACAGGAACAACAAGCCAAACCAGCATCACTGGTCTGTTCCAGTGTAGAGGAGACTTAAGTAACAACGACTGTTACAACTGTGTTAGTCGTCTTCCTGTTCTCTCTAGTAAGCTCTGTGGCAAAACCATTGCTGCTAGGGTTCAGCTTTCCGGCTGTTATCTTCTCTATGAAATCTCTGGCTTTGCCCAAATTTCAGGTAATACCCAATTTCCGGTTTAATCTCAATTTCCTAAAATAATGAAACCGAACCGGGACTGACTTATTAATTATTACATAATCCGGTTTAAAAAAGGAATGGAGATGTTATTCAAGACATGCGGGAAGAAGAACATGGCCGGAACAGGATTGGAGCAGAGGAGAGACACAGCGTTTGGGGTAATGCAAAACGGCGTCGTGCAAGGTCACGGCTTCTACGCGACGACGTACGAATCGGTTTATGTATTAGGACAATGCGAAGGAGATGTAGGAGATTCAGATTGTAGCAGTTGCATAAAGAACGCGTTACAGAGAGCTCAAGTGGAGTGTGGAAGTTCAATATCTGGTCAGATTTATCTTCATAAGTGTTTTATCGCTTATAGTTTCTACCCAAATGGTCTTCCCAAGAGGTCTTCTCCTTATCCTAGCTCCGGCTCTTCCACTTCTTCTTCTTCTTCTTCTTCAGGTGAAAGTTCCATTTTTTTTTAATCTCTCTGTTTATTACTTTGTTTTTTCCGACAGTTATCCGGAATCTATGTTTTGGTTGGAAATTTTAGTTTTTTTTTAATGGGGTCGGCGAATTTCAAAATCAAAGTTTTAAAATTGCTGGAAAATCTCGAAAAAATGTTCATTGTTTAAAATGATTCGATGTTGAATATAATATTTGACTATATCTTCACTTTAATTTAAAAGGCTTCAGTGTGAGACTTGTTCTTTCGTTTTCAGGCTCCAAAATTATTCTTTTAATGATAAATAGATATTTTTTGAGGTTTTCAACGTTCTATTTTGCTACTATTTCGTAACAATCACTCTTCCAAGTTTTCATTTTCCACTTACTAATAGCAGAAGAAGAAAAGATAGTGTAAACTTTAGGAAATTAGATATATATTGACGATTAAAAACAGGAACAACAGGGAGAACGGTGGCAATAATAGTAGGAGGAACAGCAGGAGTTGGGTTTCTTGTCATTTGTTTGCTTTTCGTCAAAAACTTGATGAAGAAGAAATATGACGGTACCTATTTTTGCTTCCTCCTCTCTTCTTTTTTTATATCTTCTTCACACATACTTACACCAATACTTCATACACATGCTTTTATTTATACGTAATCTATACGAATTCTCATTTTTTCAATGATGTTATTTTATTGCCAGATTAGTCAGTATTTTTTTATAAATATATATATATATATATATATTATTATCCTTCTAATTGGAGCAAATTGATTTCCTAGATTTGGCTGTAAGATTCTTCTATTTGATGTTCCAAATCGAAATATTAGTGGGGAAGTGCATGCATATAATAGGCATACACATGCACATGTTGAGGAGAAGAATAATGGCAAAATTGATTGAGTCTAATTATTTAATGTTTTTTTTGGCAGATTATTGATAATAAATAGGATGAAGACAACAAAACGAATCCAAACCCGATATATTAATGTGAACTCCGAGGTGAATGCAACTAAATTCACGATTTTTAAATTTCTTGAAATTGTTACTCTATTTTAATATTTTTGGTAGATGGAAATTGTGGTGTGATGGATAGAGAGCTGGGGCCATTAAAAAATGTTAGAAGAGAGACAAGTACTTCAATTTGTTTTTAAAAATGTAAATGATTCCTTTTATCATCTCAAGTTCCTTGAGTATTTTGTCTTTTATCATCTTAATTTCCAGGTTTTTATTTAAAGCATGTCTATTGGAATGCACAATGCAGGAACATAAGCTAGTTTAAAAAATGGTTAAATCTTCAATTGATATTAATTTTACTTCCTATACTAGCAATTACTTACTAAGGATGTGAATGTAGTAGGTTTTTGTATTATATTGCAGCAGGTTTAATTTTCTTACCATAGCATATCACATTTTCTGTTCGAATAAGGTTATACAATTTTCCATTCGTATGTTTTTATGATATTTTGTTTTCTACACTGTTAAGTTGCTTTTTGAGTTTCTGTCAACTTGTTTTTTCTGCCAACTTGTTTTTGCTACTTTTTTTTTTTTGAAAAAAAACACATTCTCGTTTGATTAGTAAACTTTATTGATACAACGTGGCAATTTTTATTTGTTTATTTTGTTTCTTGTAATTGTGTAGGATTCCACCGCGTTTTGTATTATTGTGGCAATTTGCATTATTCAAATCTTATTTTCGGCATATTCAGTTTTTTTTTTTTGTTTATACTTCAGAAAATAATCGTGTGCATTTAAATATCTGGAAATACGAATATTGACTTCACGGGTTCTGTCTAAAGTTCTGAATGTGTGTGTTGTTTATGTTGGTAATATCATATGCTGTCTCGAGTGAAACTAAGAGCATATAGTATCTAAGAAGAGTTTTTAACTTTAAATAATAGAAAATAATAGAAAATAATAGAAAAATATGATAGAGAATAAGATGGGGTTCTTATTTAAAAACCTTTGATATTTTGGGTAGAACCCTATTTGACACATGGACATACATAATTGGACAAATTTTTTATTTATTATTTAAAATCTAAATAAATAATTAAATTATATAAGAAATTATTAAAATACTATAAATAAGATACGGGTTTGAAAATGCCCTAATGTAATTTTTTTCTATGTTACATTGTTCATGAAATTTCATAGAAAAGTGTGAGGCCTTTATGATTTTGGGAATAGAGAAAATTGATACTTTTTGGGATCAAACATCAATACTCTCCGCACAAGTTTTGATGAATCTTGTAGTAATTTTGTTTTGACATTTAATTGCATAATATGAGACGGGGCATAGAGTGGTCCATTTGTAACTTTTAATAGAAAAATTAATATTGACGTTGGATTTAGCCCATGAATGTCTCAATTTGGGCTACAAATCAGAAAAGCCCATTAACAATAACACATGAATACATCCAGCTTCTCAAAATTGTGATAGAAGCAACAATCACATAGATAAGAAATTGGGAAAATTTCACAGTCATCACTAAGGTAAATCATGAAGGTAAATCTGAGTTTAGAGCTAGGTGTAATCATTGCAAAAAAGATTATGCATATGATTCACACAAGCAAGGAACTAGTTCATACAACCGACACTCTCTGATTTGCAATAGAACGCCTAGGAATGGTGATGTTGGTGATATGATAGTTAGTGTGGAGGGAAAGCTACAATCTAAAAAGATTGACCAAACAGTTTTCCGTGAGATGGTAGCAAAATGTATAATCGAGCATGATCTTCCTTTCTCCTATGTTGAATATGATAGAGTTAGAGCCATTTAGAAGTATTTGAATGCTGATGTGAAGTTCGTAAGTAGAAATACAACTGCAACAGATGTGTACAAGTTTTATGAGAAGGAGAAAGAGAAGCTGAAGATAGAATTGTTTGAAATTCCGGGTAGGATCTCCTTTACATCTGATCTTTGGACTGCGATAACTGTTGAGGGTTATGTGTGTTTGACAACACATTATGTAGATAAAAATTGGAAGTTAAAGAATAAGATTTTGTCATTTTGTGTTTTACCTCCTCCACATACAGGAATAGAACTAGCAATGAAGATTGTTAAGCTGTGGGAAGCCTGGGGTATAGAGAAAAAAGTGTTCTCACTTACCCTTGATAATGCAAGTAACAATGATAGCATGCAAAACATATTGAAGAAGCAGTTGGTTATACAAAATGACTTGTTATGTGGTGGTGAGTTTTTTCATGTTAGATGTTATGCACACATCCTTAATCTTATCGTTCAAGAGGGGCTGAAAGTGATTGGTGATTCGATTTATAAAATCAGGGAGAGTATTAAATTCGTTCAAGCTTCAGAGGGTCGGGAAAAACTGTTTGCAAGTTGAGTAGAATCTGTTGGTCTTCAACTTAGAGCTGGTTTGGCAATGGACGTGCCAACACGCTGGAATTCAACATTCAAAATGCTTGATAGAGCTATCAAGTACCGTTCTGCATTTGATAGTTATTAAGGTATTGATCCAAGCTACAAGTTTCTTCCTACAAAAACAGAATGGGAACTAGGGATAAAAATTTGTGAATTGCTACAACCATTTGATGAGATAACCAACTTGATCTCTGGTTCCACTTATCCAACCTCTAACCTGTATTTCATGCAAATTTATAAGATTGAGTATTGGCTGAAAGCGCATGAGAATAGCAAAGAGAGTGTTATTGTTGAAATGGTTAAGGCTATGAAAGGCAAATTTGATAAGTATTGGCATGATTATAGTGAGGTTCTTGCAATGGCGGCTGTATTTGATCCTAGGTTTAAGCTATCACTTTTGGAGTATTGTTTCTCAAATCTAGATGAGAGTACATGTCCACAAAAGGTGGATCATGTGCGGGCTAAACTGAAGCTTCTCTTTGAAGCATATAAGAGCACTTCTAAGCATGAGGCTGAGAGTTCATCAAAGCATGAAAACTCAAATGAAAACTTTGGCAATGGTGGTTGTGATGGGAATGGTATAAACTATGATGTAAGTTTTCTCCCTCTTGTATCTGTATATATGGTTGTCTTTTGCTAAAATGATTTTAAACTTAAATTGTTTTCAATGATTTAGGACTTCCATAACTTTCGCAAAAAGAATTTTAGTGCTAGTGGAAAATCAGCTTTGGATTTGTACTTAGAAGAACCACGAGTAGACATGAAGATGTTTGCAAGTTTAAATGTTTTGGATTATTGGAAAGATAACTCTCATCGATGTGGAGAGTTAGCTACCATGGCTTGTGATCTTCTCAGCATACCTATCACGACGGTAGCATCTGAATCTTCTTTTAGTATTGGATCTCGAGTTTTGAACAAGTATAGAAGTTGTCTTCTTCCACAAAATGTCCAAGCCTTAATTTGTGCTCGCAATTGGTTACGCGGGTTCGAAGCATATGACAATGGTAACACATAGTTTATGATATTGCAGTTATGATTTAATTGTTAGAATTGATACTAATTTTTTATTTTGTTGTTGAACTGAATTAGTAGAAGATAAATCTGGTGGTGACATTTTCTCTGTTGAGTTTACTATGTCTTCAACTACGTAAGTATGTACTGATTTATTAGAGATGTTTGTGTATCTTATGCATTATTAGAAAATTGTTAATCTTTTTCATGTTTAACCTATGCAGGAAATAGTTTCAGACTTTCACCATGATTCTTCAGCTTTCTCTTTAAGTTTATTTTGCTAAGTTGGACTTGTACTTAAAACATCTTTTGCTAATTAAAAAATATATGTAATGTCGCTACTAATATTTGCTATTTTGTTGAATGAATTTCCGAGTATCATTACCATATTTGTTGACTTTTGACTTTTCTGCGGGTTTCCCGCGGGGCCCGCATTTTTGACGGGGCGGGTGCGGGTCTCTAGTAATAGGTCCGCAGATTTTGCGGGGCGGATTTTTGCGGGTATGAAAATTATTTACCTGCTGCGGGGCGGGTCTGGCGGGGTGGGTTTGACCCGCTTGACACACCTAGATAAGACCTCCCTCTTACCTAATTAGCCTTCATAAATTATCTGTGAACAACTTTGCCATAAATATTAAGCTCTGGTGTCTATCATCGTTGTGCATAAAGAGTTATTCATATCTAATATCTCTGAGCATATCTCTAAGAATTTGACAATTTGATCCTATTAACTCCTAATATAGCAAACTTCTACACAATTTACTAAAGAATATCACATTACCCCTAATTTATCCTTTCTCTCTCCTTTCTCAGCTTCAAAGGTTAATAAAAACATGGGAAAAAATAAGAGATAGGAAGCAATGGCCAATACCTTATCCATACCATTCGGAGATTTGCCACCAAACGAATAACAATCTAATGATGTATCCAATGGAGAATCGTTCACTCCTTAGGGGGATAATCAAGAATTCGATTTTTCAATTCCATAGCTCTTTCATTTCTCCTAATACCACCAAATGTGACTGATTTGAATCATTGTTTCCACAAACAATGTCGATGTTTCCTTCTTTCCAATTACTAGAGCTCAACATAATCTCTGCTCAGGATCTAGCTCCTGTCTCACGTAAAATGAAGACCTACGCGGTGGCTTGGGTTCACTCCGAACGCAAACTCACCACCCGCGTAGATTACACCGGTGGAGCAAACCCAACTTGGAACGACAAGTTCGTCTTCCGAGTCAGCGAGGATTTCCTCTACGCAGATACTTCAGCTGTCGTCGTCGAAATCTACGCCTTACATTGGTTCCGTGATGTTCACGTCGGCACAATCCGTGTCCTCATCAGCAACCTAATCCCCCCAAATCGTCGACCTGGATACCGAAGCAACGACGAGTACCGCCGTACACCGCCTCCTGGAATGCGATTCGTCGCGCTTCAAGTTCGCCGACCATCAGGTCGTCCTCAGGGAATATTAAACATCGGTGTGGGAATACTTGACGGATCAATGCGTAGTATGCCACTCTACACGAATATGGACTCATCTGCAGTTGGTTACAGAGATTTGCTGGGAGAAGAAGATTCACATTTGCAGAGTTTGCATCTTAATAGCTTCAAAGGAAGCTCAAAGAATCCACAATCTCCATCCTCTAAACAGTACCAATCCGTATTTTCAAGACCACCAATGCTCCGCCGTACAAAGAGCGATTCGAGCTCAATGGTTGTGTCTGATCTTCTGAGCAGAACTGAAAGGAGCCGTGTGGCCAACAGGAAACCAGCAAGCGCGTTGATGAGCAGTGAATCGGAAACTGTACCTACGACATTGGAAACTGTACCTACGACATCAGGACATGATTCGACGACGTCAGATTCCGATGCTACCAATTATGTGCATCCTAATCAATCCCCCAAGATCCCAAGTCAAAGATACGATTCATACGAGCCTGATTTCGTAGATCAATCGCCAAGAGAAAGCCACAATGTGATGCGGCCGAAATACGTAGAGTCACCTTATCATTCTTACGATCATCGTTCACGCAAGACTCCGAGAAGATCGACACCGATGATCGAGAAACCAAGACCGCCGAGAGACTACGGCCGCACCAGCAGCCGCGCTTCACCGTATTTGTCAAGGCACGGGACACCGTTGAGATCAAACATCGTCGCGTCAACTCCGATAAGATCTAACATGGTTACATCTAGCCCGATGCGATCCACCGGCGTTGGATCAACTCCAAGGAAATCTAACATTCTCGGCTCAACTCCGTTACGATCCAACATCGTCGGATCAACTCCGATTCGATCTAACTACATGGCTACACCGATGAAATCGCCTCTTCATTTCGGTACTCCGATGAGATCTAATTTAGCAGGACGACCGATTTTAACAGAATCCGAATTAGGTCCGTCGCCATCAGAAGTAGCACAGAAGATGGCGAAAGAGAGAAGAGAAGCTCATGAAACAGAGAGTTCTATTCTCAGCGAGTGGAGCTTAGACGACGATAGTAACATCGAAGGTCTCCGATCGAAACTTGAGCGGTGGCGAACGGAGCTTCCGCCGCTTTACGATCTGGGATCGAGTCATCAAAGCAGCGATGTAGGAAGCGGCGCGATTGTTGTTGCAAACGCAGGTGGAGGAAAAAGCTCGAGGAAGAAAACTCCGGCGGTGAAGAAGAAGCATAATCGCCGTCATACTGAAGGAGGTAACGGACTTTTTTCGTGTTTCAGTAATCTGTGCGGCGTGGAATGCACATTCGTGTGTGGAGGCGGGTCGGATCCTGACGGGTCAAAAAAGAAAGGTGGGTCTGGGCGTTTGCCCCGCCTAGGCTCTGCTGATGATTTGAGTTATTTGTGATTTTTAATTTTTCAATTTTTAGATTGACGTTCAAGAAATCGCAAAAAGCCTCTTGAGGAGTTCCAATATTCTTTAATTTTTATATTTGGTTTGAGAATGAAAATATTTGTGAATATTTTCATATAGTCATCCCCTTTCAAATGTCATTGAAAAAATATCTCATGGTCTTTTTCTTTCGTTTTGAAAATTATTAGAGAAACTAAGATGGTTCTAACTCACTGTAATTAATATTTTTGCGTTTTATAGTTTTTATGTAAAAATTATATAATTTCTTTTTCTATTTAATCATTTGATAAAAAATTTATTAAATTATTATGTAATGGTTTTGATTGGTAACTCCGTATCCTTGTATTATGTTATTTGTTACTTTAATTATTTCTAGTTTAAAAAATCATATTAACAAAGATAATTGAACAATAAGACATAAGATTGAAAAAAAAAAAATTAAAAGCGAAGTGACAAACCTAAAAATAAAAGACTCTTCAAAACGTAGTGAAAAGGTAAATTACCTCCGGTTTTTTTTCGCAAATTTTGTTTTGTTTTTCTCTTCTACCATTTATTTTGTTTTTTTTTAAAAAAAAAATCGTTAGATTGATTGTATCCCAAGTTATGATATTTTAAATTTATTTATTGGTTAGTGTAATAAAATTCGATGACTGTTTTATATATAAAATTTTGGCGAAATGTGATCACGGCGGCCGATGAAAGGAAAATAGGATCACTTTTGGTGGATTCGTTCAGAATTTTAAATAAATTAATTGTCACTTATTTGTATAGTTTGTTTGACAAATGATTCAACTTATTGGAATAAAAATAGCGCGTGTAAAAACATGGGGAAAGGCGCGTGAGAGCAGAAGTAATAGAGAGGCGCGAAAAAGGGAATTTGTGTCTTGCACTAAACGGGTAAAGCATCCGGGTGGTCCGCAAAAACCATCGAACAACGTGTCGTTTTAATAATAAATACTTTGGTTTTGAACCACGCGCCCTTGTCGTTTTGTCCCCCTAAAACGACAGCCTTTTTCCTCCTTCACAACCATTTTTTTTTTTTTCCCGTAATTCGTCACAGCATTTCTCCTTACGTATTTTTTTTGCGGATCCTAATGGTTAACTGGTAAAATTTAAAACAATGAGATGATTCTACTGTTTTGTCATTTCATCATTTTAGTGATATAATTGTCATTTTACTGTTTAGCATGTAACAAGGTTAATTTTTACTGTCTATCGTCGTTCCAGAATATTACTAGTCAAATTCTGAGTTTTTGTTTTTCTGTCTTACTCATATACACTTAACAATAGATATGGCATGTAATCATGTTAGTTCATATATACATGATATACCAAATATATTTTAATTCATTGAACTTAAATTACGTACAGAATCGGAGTGAGTATAGTCATATACAGAATCAGAGTGATCAGTATAATCGAACTTAACTTTTCTAATATTGATTTTAGTCTAAAAAAGAGTATTATATGAAAGTATTAACAATTTATCACTTTCTAAAATCATGACTAATTCTTGATCTTACTTTACAGAATACAATGCTCTTACAAAGTAACACCTTATCATACTTTTATTCCTTAGAATAGTCATATATTACTGTCGCAATGTTATAAACTTATAACTAATAATATAAGATCAATCAAATCAACACAAATATATATTTATATCTTACAAGCGTGAAAAGTCATTTGGAATGTCATATATGTTACAATTTTGAACGTTTTTACTTTTGTCAATATATATTTACAAGCGTGAAGTCATCTCCATCATTTATCCTCAACATTTGATTACAAATTATATATCATGAATCTGCTTTTGTCTTTTCCTTATGATTCCAAATGATATTGACTCTCAACTTGCTGCATGTTCTCAAGAGACAAACACAATTCACGGTACATTTGGTAAATTTTAATTCGTTGAAATATACACGAACTAGATCGATTAGAGTTTCAGGATGTTGCAAAAGCTTTACAAAAGAAAAGAATGTATAAATTTTCCTTTACATTCAATTCACGAATAACAAATGAGAAAAACTCGCATCTACGTTTCTCCTTACCGAGTTAAATTATTATTTAAATCACTGTTTTAGTATTTAGATCTAAGTTTTATTTTACGGATATACACTGATGTCTAATATCAAAAGATTGTTCCTACACGATGAGAGCCGAAATTAAAGGTGAATTGTGTTTAATGAACTTAGTTGTTAATTTTTACGACTTTCCGACTTTACTCTAATTTAAGTATCATTTAAAGTTTTTCACACAAATTTTTTTAAAAAACAATTTTTATACTTTATTAATACACTTAATAAAAAATTTCATTAATTAATACATTAAAATAGTGAAGATGAAACTGTTATTATTATTAAAATATATATCGAAAACTTAAAATGACTCTTACAAAACAATTTTTAGTCACTAAAACGACACTTAAATTGAATTGGAGTTAGTATTAAATAGTTAATTTTCAAATAAAAATTTAGCAAATTAGGTAATTAACATGAGTTTGACAAAAAAAAGAAGGGTAATTAACATGTAGATTGGTGCAGCGAAAATTGATTAGTCATTAACAAATGTTACATGCTCTAGGTTTATGCATAATGAAAACCTTGTGTCATGATTTGATATTGTTCATTGTTCATATATATAAATTATCCATTTTGAATTTGAATCATCTCTTTGTTTGCATTCCTTCTTCTTTGTTTTCTTGTTTCTTACTCATATGCCTTGCTTTTTATTAGTGCTTTTCACTTGCCTAGCATTTAAACCATTAATAATTTTACTATTCCATCGTAGTTTGAACCGTTTTTATATCCCTAGTGTCCATCAACACCATCCCTAAATGTCCATCAATATTTAGAACCGATCCTAAAAATTTGAAAACTACCAAAAAAAAACCAATTAATATACTATATATAACATATTTGTAAGTGGGTATTCAAAACCAAGACTTTTTACCGATTTTGTTTTTTTCATACGAAGAGTTAAATTTATACTTTGATTGAGGATATACAAGGATGGGATACGGTTTTGATAAACGAAGCCGGCAAAGGTAAAACCTCTGCCGGATAAGTTAATAAAACCTACGAATTCTCTCTAATTCATAATTTTTTAACAACATTCATTAATTTATGATAGAATTAAGCGGATATTTATTTATTAACTGTTTCGTATCATCTATTTTCTTATTTTACCTTTTTAGAAAACCCCACAGCCCACTTGGCTTTTGACTTTATAGTTAAAGCAATGTTCGTGCCTTTTGTCCTATAAAGGAACGACACAGAGAGCCCTAAAGAAAGATAAAAAACGAAGAAGTAAATAAGATTGCAAAATTAGTCGAAGAAAATTCGTGAATATTAAAATTACACGCAATTCTAAACAAACGTAGATAGCGTGAAAAACATAGAATCAAATAGTATATGATATTGACTAACTGATATATAGTACTTGGAACTGAGAGAATATAGATCGCTTTGAAGTCTAAAGAGGTTCAGGTGTCCTGAGTTTCTAAGAAAAGATAAACACAGTTGTAATTTTTTTTTGTTTGTGAAATTTTAACAAACTTTGATAACAATCTATTATGTTCATTTAAAATGATTTGTTGAGATTTAAAATTATTGTTGCAAAATATAAACTTTAAAATGATGATACAACTTAACGTCAAGTTTTAAATGTGGCTAAACGTTAAAATTGCAAAACTGTATGTATAGAGATTTAATGCAAAGTTTACGCAAAGATACATTTTGACGATCCATAACTTGTCTGCCAAACTTCGCAAATTTTGTTTGTATTATACTAATAAATTTTATTATGTAAGAAGAGCTTTATGATCTTTGAATCGGGAGATTTGAAACTGCATGGAATCTGCAAAATGCAGTCGTTAACCTCTGCTATGGTTGATGAAGGTGTTGTATGAACTTCCCTGTGAGTGGAGATCATAATAAGGAAGAAACCTGCATGTTGGAGATAGGATTGGCAATCCAATCAGCCCGGCCCATTAAGGATATGTAGCCCATTTGCTGACCAATTCAGCCCAAATTCGAGCAGGTCAATCCCGAGCAGGTCGATGACGAGCAGGCCAATCCCGAGCAGGTCGATGACGAGTAAACACGGCCCATCCGACTAAGCCCAAAACATTGCCGACTTACCAGAAACACTCAAGTGCGACTCGGCGTAGGATTCAAGTCACCGCGCACGCGCTGAGCAACAAAGGCGGTTAACATGGCCAATTGATTCCCTATAAATACCCCTTGTACCTCATTAATAAAATGATTCGAAATATTTCACGTGAACAAACACTTGAGTCAAACATTTATTTCATTCCGAGCTGGACTTTTAACCTATCCCGAACTCTTACTAATCACAAGTGTCTTTGAACTTTTCTATTAAACGGAAATTTCGCATCCACGTTTATCATTAATCGATACTTATTGAACCATAATCAGTTCGTTTATATTAGTCTTCTTCAAGAATAACACTGCAGTGCATAGAACACAAGTCGCGAAGACATTCATATCCCATTGAGTAAGATGGTCATTTGTTTACAACAAACATATGTTACAATAAGCTATCGATTAGTGATTAAAATTTTACTAGCATAACCAATAAAAGTTCTTTTAACAATCACAAAATAGTGTCGAGATAAGTAACTATCGTTTAATAAATTTGACATTAATCAATATATATATATATATATATAAAATTTTGTGTTTATTTAATTTTAGATCGTTAACATTACTAATTCTGTTGTTAAAATATAAAATTAAAAAAAAAGTTTTCTATTCTAACAAATCCATCAATAAATCTAGTACGAAATACAATGTTCTCATTTAGTCATAATTTCGATCAAAAGAGAAATTCCCACACATCAATTGCGATTGAAAAAGTTTTCAAAGGATCATCATAGCATATCAAGAAACATGATGATGAATAATCTCATCACCACTATTTATTTAATAATTTCCTATTATGAAAACCAATTTTTTCTCACTTTATTTGAAACTCATCATAGTCCTCCACGAAAAACGAAAAGAAAAGAAAAGAAAAGGGCATATACATTATTTATTGAAATATTTGTTTTTTCCAGCAAGTTAAATATTTGTTAAATTGCATAATATAATAATAAACTAAAACTTATTTGATTAGTGAAGTAAGAATCATATCAAAAAATGTTATACTATAACGGAATTCCCTATTAATCAAATCCAAATTATTATTAACATCTTTAAGTCCAGACCATAATAACTTAACTGATGAAAAAATATTCGAAGACTAATATAATTTTAAAACAAAATGATTAGTCATTCCAATCAAATTTTAACTGTAACATATCCCTATCTTCATATACTCCAACATTGATCCAAAATTATACCCAAATTCAACTTTTTGAAAACTGGAACAGTGAAAGTTCTATAAATTTACAATATCAGGATTAAGATATTTTATTAATATATAATGGTATTAAATTATCGATAAACTAATAACTATTAATTTATAGAGAGATTTGTTTACTTTCATAATTTTCATAAAAAATCAATTTAGAAATATTTTTTTTACTATAAGAAATATTTTTATACAACCAATTATAAATAAAAAAAACTTAT
Source organism: Crucihimalaya himalaica (assembly GCA_004349715.1). Classification (NCBI taxonomy): domain Eukaryota; kingdom Viridiplantae; phylum Streptophyta; class Magnoliopsida; order Brassicales; family Brassicaceae; genus Crucihimalaya; species Crucihimalaya himalaica. The sequence goes on from SMJT01000028.1 coordinate 1,251,574, forward strand.
CATGTATAGAAGACGATACCAGAATTTTTGATGCAGTAAAAATACTAGTAGAATTGAATTCTAATGAGAATTAATGCAAAATCAAGAAAAAACAAACAACACTAACGTCATATTTCACTAAAGTCATATATTAATAAATTTATATAATTATTAATTTAAGACATTAATTAAACCACATATTCACATATGGTTCAAAAGACAATTGGATTAATATTAATGAAATATTACATTGATCCAACTTAAAATCGATTTTTTAAAATTAATTTATGGTGATTATAGGTTTATAGAGGTTTTATTGTAATTAGCTATATACATTTGCACATATTCAACGGTTGCTATGAACATGATCGATATATAGCATAGCTAACAGATAAGATCAAACGAATAAAAATAAACTCCATATAGCAATCATCAAAACGAATACAAATTCTTGCAAAAATAGAAAAGAAAATGAGATGTAAAAACAAAGCTTTCCACGAATATAAACACACAACACAAAAACTAAGAGTTTTTAATATAGTTTAATAAGATAGTTTTTTGTTCTGTTAAACATTTTATAAACACAGGAGAAAACAATAACGCAAACGGGAGCACGACAAGTTTGATAATGTCGGGAAGAAAAGTTAAAAGATTTTTATAATAAGTTAATAAAAATAAAGAAAGGACTTTAAAGAAGAAGAATGGCATTGTTGTTGGTATGGCCACTACCAGACATATGGGTCCTACACTTCTCATCACTCTCTCCACCACCTAATCCTCTCTCTCTTCTTCCTCCTCAAACTCTCTCTTTCAGATTTCAAGAAACCCTTAAAATCCTCTCTCTGTCTCTTTCTGTTTGTTTGTTTTCTTGTTTCCTCCTCTCTCTCTCTCTTTCTTTGTCTACTTTCCCAGGTTTTCTTTTTGCTCTCTGCCTTCTTGACTTTCGAAAGACTCTCTCTTTCGGGTTGATTTTGGATTCTAGGGCTCTTTCTTTTGGTGGGTTTTTGTTGCTGTTGTGGTCTCTGATGATTACTGAACTTGAGATGGGGAAAGGTGAGAGTGAGCTTGAGCTTGGTCTAGGGCTGAGTCTTGGCGGTGGAACGCCGGCCAAGATTGGTGGTAAATCAAGTGGTGGTGCGTGGGGAGAGCGTGGGAGGCTTTTGACAGCTAAAGATTTTCCTTCTGTTGGCTCTAAACGAGCTGCTGATTCTGCTTCTCACGCTGGTGCATCTCCTCCTCGTTCGAGGTTCGTCTTTTAACTAAATTAAGAGGTTAAAGAAACATCTTTTAAGTTTTTATTCCTTTGTGACTTTGTGTGATGTGAAATTGTTATTTTCAGAACAGAGTTTGTTTAGGAGTTTCGTAAAGATTCTTTAGTGTTTAGCTGTTGTTAAAGCTCAATCATTCAGAAAGAGTTAGTGTATTCTTGATCTGAGTTTATGTAGGAACAAGGATCTGTTTTTGGAATTAGGAATCTTGAATAGCTGAATCTGTTCTTGGTTGTTCTTGAGATCGGTCTTGATCCATTTGGATATTTTACAAGTCCTGAGTGATGTTTGCTTTGGTTGTAGCAGTCAAGTTGTGGGATGGCCTCCTATTGGGTCACATAGGATGAACAGTTTGGTTAATAACCAAGCAACAAAGTCGGCAAGAGAAGAAGAAGAAGCTGGTAAGAAGAAAGTGAATGATGATCAGCCTAAAGATGTGACAAAGAAAGTGAATGGCAAAGTGCAAGTTGGGTTTATTAAGGTGAACATGGATGGAGTTGCTATAGGAAGAAAAGTGGATTTGAATGCCCATTCTTCTTACGACAATTTGTTGCAAACACTAGAAGATATGTTCTTTCGCACTAATCCGGGTACTATTGGGTTAACGGGTCAGTTCACTAAACCGTTGAGGCTTTTAGATGGATCATCTGAGTTTGTACTTACTTATGAAGATAAGGAAGGAGATTGGATGCTTGTTGGTGATGTTCCGTGGAGGTAAGAGATCTAAAAAACCACGAGTTTTTCATCTCTTAAAATCTGATAAATGTTTTTCAATGATCTAAAATGTTTTCGTCATCTTTTTAGAATGTTTATCACCTCGGTGAAAAGGCTTCGGGTGATGAAAACCTCTGAAGCTAATGGACTCGGTAAGTAAACTATCTTGTCTTGAAGTCTCTTATTATTTGTTGAAAAGATGGAAAGAAGAGGTTGGACTGAAACATGTTAATATATGCAGCTGCAAGACATCAAGAACCGAAGGAGAGACTACGAAACCAGCCGGTTTAGATCACTTTTCGACAATACGCTGTTACAAGTTTTATATTTTGCAAGTCTGAGATACTTCCGAAGCAAGCATAAAAAGGAAGAAGCATAAGCTAGATTGATCTTATATCCAGTTTGTGTTTTCTCTTAGGTTCGTCTAATGGGTTTGTTCCTGGTTGTCTTTAGGTTTCTTTTTGGCTGTCTTTTAATTTTCGGTTGCGGTTTCACCATATACTATGGATCGAAGAGAATGCTCTTTATTTCTTTTACTACACTGTAAATATTTGAAGCACTTATCTAATATCTCTTAAGGGTTTTTGTTTATGAGTTTGCTCTTATTGATCCGATAAACTATGTCATTTGTGGATACTTTTACTCCTCAAGTTTGCTCTTATTTTGGTTCAACCACCGATTTAGCCACCGGAATGCGGTGGCTACGTTTTAGAAATACCGGCAAAATTTCCTCAAAACTAATTTCAACTTTTTTTCATGGCCACCGATTTAAATTCGATGGCCATATCTAAGATCTAATTAATAAAACCTAGGTCTAAGAATTAAGTACGTACATGATCACTTCATATTCACAGGATCACTTCATATTCCACCACTCTTTATCAGCCTTTTATGTGCATGGAACAATAATTTCATGAGTTAACATGACTTCACTCTGTTTTCAACTAAAATTTAAGTATCTTCTCCAATTACAAACAAACTAATGTCACTATTCCGTAAAGCACTAAGATAACCAACTCTTTGAACTTTGACTGGACTGAGTCTTCTCGAATCCACAAACAAATCAATGTATACATACCAAGTCAAAGTTTTGTTTTTTCTGGTCTTGGTGAAACTCTTCAATTCAACTTGTGTTCGGTGAATGATAAGTGACGGCTCCAATCCAAAAACCACACACGCACATGTATACATACCAATCTTCTACGTCTCTTTGCTTGAAGATATTATTATTCTGCTTCAATATTCATGATGTCGGAATCGCGTCTGCGTTTTCCCTCGTTACTCTTACTCTACTGTATCGTTTTCGTTTCAAGCTTCTTAGTGATCAACGCTCTTGCTTGTCGTCCCGACCAGATCCAAGCTCTTCTGAAGTTCAAGAACGAGTTTGAATCCTGTGGTTGCAACAGCAGGGACTACTTTAACGGTGTCTTGTGCGATAACACGACTGGCGCGGTCACGAAGCTACAACTCCCAAGTGGCTGCTTCACTGGAATTCTCAAACCCAACAGTAGCCTCTTCGAGTTGCATCAGCTTCGTTACCTTAATCTTTCACACAACAACTTCACTTCCTCTTCACTGCCTTCTGAATTAAGTCATCTCAATAGATTAGAGGTCTTGTCTCTTTCCGCTAATGGCTTCCTGGGTCAAGTTCCTTCCTCATATAGTAACCTAACCTGGTTAACCCAGTTGGATATCTCACATAATGAGCTCACTGGTAGTTTCCAACTTGTCCAGAATCTCACAAAGCTTTCCATTTTAGACCTTTCCTATAATCAATTCTCTGGAACTGTCCCTTCTTCTCTGCTTACTATGCCTTTTCTATCACATCTTAATCTCTGTGGAAACCATCTCACCGGCCCCATTGAAGTTCCCAACTCTTCTTCGTCATCAAGGCTCGAGCACTTGTTCCTTGGGCATAACCATTTCCAAGGAAAAATACTAGAGCCTATCTCAAAGCTAATAACCCTCAAAGATCTCGACCTCTCTTTCCTAAACATAAGCCACCCAATCGACTTAAGAATCTTTACCTCTCTCAAATCTTTGCTGAACCTGGAGCTTTCCGGTAACAATTTATTGGCTGCAAGTCTAAGCTCAGATTCTGATATTCCACCAAATTTGTACCGGTTGATGTTAAAGAAGTGCAACATCAGCGAGTTCCCAAAGTTTCTAAAGACCCTACAGAATCTAGGGCGTTTAGACCTTTCCAACAATAGAATTAAAGGGAAAGTTCCAGAGTGGTTATGGAGTCTTCCCCGATTGAGCATAGTGAGTCTTTCTAACAATTCCTTCAACGGCTTTGATGGTTCCGCAGATATTCTCCTTAACTCATCAGTTACAATGTTAGATTTTAGCTTTAACTCCTTCACAGGATCACTCCCTGCTCCACCACTCTTGATCAACCTCTTTTCTGCATGGAACAATAGTTTCACAGGAGACATACCTCTTTCAATTTGCAACCGAAGCTCTCTCGATGTTCTTGATCTATCCTACAACAACTTCAGCGGCTTAATTCCTCAATGCCTGAGTAAGTTATCAACAGTCAATCTTCGGAAGAACAACTTGCAGGGAACTCTTCCCGACACGTTTTATAGCAATTCTCTGCTACAAACACTTGATGTTGGGTACAATCATATAAGCGGCAAGCTTCCAAGGTCTCTGGTGAATTGTTCTTTTCTTCAGTTTCTGAATGTAGAGCACAACAAAATAACGGACTTGTTTCCTTTCTGGCTCAAGGTTTTGCCGGATTTGGAAGTCCTTACCCTCCGTTCAAACAGATTATATGGTCCTATATCTCCTCCTCGAGGACCTTTAGGATTTCCCAAGCTGCGGATACTTGAAATATCAAATAACAACTTTACTGGAAGTTTGTCACCAGATTACTTCGTAAATTGGAGTGTATCATCAAACAAGATATATGGAGATGGGCGGATGTATATGGGAGACTATAAGAATGCTCTCTATCAGTATTTTTATACTTTAGACTTGCAATACAAAGGTCTAAATATGGAGCATAAAAAGGTACTTACTTTCTATGCTGCCATAGATTTCTCTGGAAACAGACTTGGTGGACACATCCCAGATTCTATAGGTCTCTTGACGGCACTTATTGCACTCAACTTATCCAACAACTCTTTCACCGGCCAAATTCCGTTGTCTTTTGCCAATGTTACCGAGCTCGAGTCACTAGACCTGTCCCAAAACAAACTCTCGGGGAAAATTCCTCAAGAACTCGGGACCCTCTCGTTTTTGGCGTACATAAATGTATCTCATAACCAACTCAAGGGTGAAATACCAAAAGGCACACAGATTACTGGGCAACCTAAGTCCTCATTTGAAGGGAATGCAGAGCTTTGTGGTCTTCCTCTCCATGAGACTTGCTTTGACTCTAGTGCGCCCCCAACACAAGGAGAAAACCACGAAGATGAGGCAGAGGAAGAAGAAGTGTTGAGCTGGAAAGCAGTAGTGATAGGGTATGGAGCTGGACTAATGCTTGGATTGGCAATAGGACATGCCATTGCTTTATACAAGCAGCAGGGGCTGGTCAATAATTGGTCCGGATAAGCGCAGATGTTTCGTTCTTACGCTTTGATATTTTAGATCTCTGTCAAGTATAGTAGTTCATGTGTTTGTCATCAAAGCATCATATGTATCAAAGATACTTGTTCTCTTCAGCAGCATTTCCTGTATCATTTTCAATCTCAGCCAGGTCAGTGTCGCTCAAACTCTCATCATGGATTAAAGACATGGTGTTCTCATAAAAGACAACAACACATGAATATTTTCAATGAGAAAATGGTGGATTAAACATGGCAAATGACAGACAGAGAATTCCAGCAAATAGAGAATAAGTCTTATACTTCATGTCTTAACTTTACAGAAGAGGAAAGTGCTTAAACAGAAAGAGAAAATTCAGACAGGACTAAAACACTAAAAATATCAACCCAAGTTGTTAAACCCCTAAACCCTAGAATCCAATACAATGGATTAATTGCGCTTCATAATAGTTTCCTTGAGTTGGTGTTCTTAACAAAATCATCAGAATAAAACAAAGAAAATTACGCAATAAATTAAATTACCACCAAAAAAATTAGGACGAGAGTGACGGTGATCACAATCGCTCCGCCGTTGTCACGTCATAAAATCGCCTTCCCGAATTGTTTGCATAAGAGGAGGACTTCACCAAATATAACAATCTGGTTCATTTGGAAATTAATGTATATCGGTTTAATGTAAACCGAATTGTAGTCGTGTGGTCTAAATTAGCTGACATAGTTCTGGTTTGGCCTCTTCGTCGCGTATAATAAACTCCGACACTCCGACGTCTAGACAGACATTTTGAATTTACGAAAACAGAAAAGCTTCCTGGAAGATCATTTGAAGATCAAGCTCCGTTCTATTTCTTGGAGATTCCGCAGAACTCGATTCTGTTGCATACGGTGTTATGGGATATTAGCTATAGCTGTTAGAATTGTGAATCCTAGATTAAATCCTGCAAAAGAGAAAGCTTCATGAGTGAAGCGAAGAAGGAGAAGCAAGAGAAGAATGAAGGAGACGAAGAAGAGGGGTCAAAGTAGGAGGAGAAGTCAACACACTAAATGTGTATTTGTCAATTGGGTCATCGGTTGTGCAAGGCCCAAATTGTTAGTGTTTTGTGTTGCTTTAGTTAGAGCCCAACAGAAGAAAAGCTTGTGCTAACTAGATATAACTAAGTGTCTGGTGTAGGAGTGATGATTATGTCTAAATGCAAGTGGACAAATGTGTGTCTAGTGTAGCAGGTGGAGAAACTTCTATATGTCTGTGTGTGTGGAGATGTTGTAAAGCATCCAAGTTATTATCAATGTAGACAATTAAATGTGAATGTCTTCTTTGTTTTTCTCTCTAAACAAAGCAACCAAAGAAACGTGAGAGATAGAGAGACAAAGAGGAAACAAATCAAGAGAGTGAAACAGAGAAGAGAAGTGGGATCTCCATCAATAGCTAGTACTTTAAATTGTAAATAATCTAAAAAATCAAAAAATCAAAATAAAATGTAAATCTGTTGTGAGATATTTTCCTTAGATCTTCTTGTAATCGTTTCTTTGAGTGATATAATACACTAAAGCACTTTCACCAGTGTCAGCTTAAACATTTTATAGGTTCAATAGCGAATTTAAAAGATAGATTCCTAAAATTTTATATAATTAACCGTTTTAAAATTTTATATGCTATGGATAAAGAAAAAAATATTATAGGCTCTTTTGTTTTACAATTTATTTTTAGTCCCTTTTGTTTAATAAATTTTATTTTTTTGTCCATATATATAAAAAGTTTCTAAACATTTTTGTCTTAAAAAAAATTATGGGCCCAAATATAGGGTGGTCGCACTGCTCATTCCTATGGTTAAGCCAATCCTATCCGAATAATAAGCACATTATATTAGATTTTCTCGATACGAGTGTGGGACAATGCACAACTATATCAAAAATATCACAACAATACGGACCACTTGGAATGTGAAAAACCATTTTTGTGGAATCACGTCTATTGGATCTACCATGGGACTCTAGTAAAAATTATTGACTTAACTTCTAATTCTAAACCGATTAGCAATAGTAGAAAAACTCATAAACTTTATATACTAGTGTAGAAATGTCCAACATCTGATGCGTAACATTCTAATACAAATTACACGTTAAAGATATCGACGTGGATCTCACTTCATCACTTGCGTGGCTCTTAAGCTCACTTGAGGTCTCAGAGAAGTATATGCAGTCAATCCGGAAACTTTAACTCCTGAAAAAAACTTGTAAAATTTCTGCAGTAACATTTACAATTGAGACATGAACTTAGATCCAAGTTTGCAAAGATAAAAAAATTTGGTGAGGTGATTTGCGATTTGGACTTTTTTTCTTTGTTCAAAATCGTTTTGGAAATTTTAGAACCTAAAGTCAGGCTTCTTCTTTGAAATTGTTACACAACTTTGGCGAATAAACTCCAATATACTGAAAGGCCGTCAATCTACCGCAGGGCCTATTTTTAATTAACGCAAAGCTTGATCATATTTCTTTCGTTAATGAAAATTGTTCACTGTTAACAACACAAAATTTAACAATTGTGAGAATTTGGATGACTTATTTTTTTATACATAACTATTTGGATGACTTATATCTCCATAATCATATATATGTGTTTTTTTTTTGTATGTCTAGCTATTGATATTACTAGAAAATATCCGCGCTACGCCACGGGAATTTGTTTAAATAATTTATTTAATATTTATTTATATTATATTTATTAATTTAATATATTTTGTTTTTAAAAAAAATTGTTTTAGACACAAAAACAAAAAAAACAAATACATGCAAAATTTGTTATTTTTGTAATCAAAACATCTTAAAAATTAATCTTTCTGATATTAACTTCTCTAAAATTACTTTTTAAAATGTTTTTAACCTTTCTCATTATCTATATCTTTTCACTCTCTCTCTCCAAATTTATTTATTTTGAACTCAACCTTTCTTTTTATTTTTCTCTTGAGTTTAAGTCAATGTAAAATATTTTCTCTCATTAACCTAATCGGAATCATCCATGCAAATTTCTTCCCTAAATACTGAAATCATCATTGCATAACTCTTTCTTACAATAACTTCATCGGAAATTTACCAAAGTAATACTTTCGTAGAATAAAAAAACTATGAATCTTTGGTATTTCTTACAAGAAAATCGCCAATTCAATCTCCATGTTTTCTTTATGCCTGCGATTCTTTGTCGTATCTAAATTTTTTTGGAACTAATATCTTAAGATTTATCTTGAGTCTCTCATCAATTATATCAACATCAAAATCTTGAATTTTTTTTACAATAACTTTGATGGGAAAATTTTGAAATCTTTATGTGAAATTAAATTCTAAAAAAGTTTAGACATTTCCCATAATCGACTCACATATTGGATCAAAATTGAGTTTGGAGACGTTTCCCATTCATTACAATTTTTTTGAATTTTACAACAATCTAACTAGCGTAAGCTCTAAGTCGTTGTGTTCTTCAGTTTTGCTACAAATTCTTGATATTTCCAAATAACAACATTTTTTGGTCAATTCTCAAAAATTATTCTCTTGAGTTTTGAATATCTTCAAATTTTGTTTCTCACATCCAGAGAGTTTTTAAAATTAATATTTGCTTGTAAGAACTTGAGACACCAACTTTAGCTCAACACCTCTTTTTGAAATCATTTTTCCATGATTTTACCTCTCTTGTTCTATCTCTATTCTCAATCTCTTTACAAATTTATTCGTTTTGAACTCAACCTTCTATTTTATTCTTCCCTTGAGCTTATGTCACCTTGAAATATTTTCTTCTGGTTAATTCATGAAACCATAAATGAAAATTTATTTCCAAAATACTGAAATCATATTTCCACCGCTCTCTTTTACAATAATTTTATTAAAAAATTTACCAAAATAAATTTTCTTAGGAGCAATAAACTTCAAAACTTTGGTATTTCTTACAACAATATCGCCAGTTCAAACTCTAGTTAAATATTTCTGTATTCTTGTGATTTTTTGTCGTATCTCAATTTCTCTGGAAATAGTATCTCCAAATTTATCTTCACTCTCTCATCAACTCTACCAACATAAAAATCTGATTTTTTTTTACAATAACTTGTATGGCCAAATTCTTAAATTTTTGTGAAAAAAATTCTAACAAAATTTGGATTTTCACATAATCGACTCACATATTGGATCACACTCGAGTTTGTAAACTTTTGCCGGTCATTAAAAGGTCTTTAAATTTATTACATAAATATAACTGTGTTGAATTCAGTTCAAGGAGCCCAAGGACTCGGAGCACATCTTTTGTTATTTCCACTGCTTAAAGTGATTATTACGACCACGAAGAAACAACAAATCCCAACTACGGATACATAAGAGCCAAAACTGGAAAGGGCATTCCATCGAGTGTAAGCATCCGGATAATCTGGAATACGACGTGGCATACCTGAAAGCCCTAAGAAATGCATAGGAAAGAAGGTCAAATTAACCCCAAAAAAAGTGATCTTTGAGTCGTTGTCTTTTTTATCTTTGCTAAAGAAATTTTGGTATTACGAACAACATCTTTGATTTGTTCCCAAAGAGTATCTTCTTGAGTTTGGGATCTTTTAAATTATTGATTATCACCTACAATCTCACATACATAGAGTTTCCAACTTTAATATCTGCTTGTAATAGTTTGAGATGCTAATTCTAGCTCAAACTAATACTTTCGCATGATTTCAACAGATTCATATATGTTCTATAACATATTCTCTTGAAGAGATAAAAATCAGTTATATGCCGCATATATTTACCAATAAAATTTTTATAATAATTATTTTTAAATATTTGTATTGATTCAATGTTAATTTTGTATATATGATATACATTTTTTCATTTATATATGATTTAGTTTGAATTTTAAATACATTCTATTAAAAAAATTAGCTAATTAAATCCAATATACTCTATTATATTTTTTAAAACATCACATAAATCTCAAATAGATAAATAATATTATTAAGCTATATTGTATGAGGTTATATATAATTTATTTTAAATTATATATATTTTAAAATTATATATGACTTAGTTTGAATTTTAGATACACTCTATTAAAAAAATCGGCTAACTAAATCCAATATACTCTATTATTCTTTTTAGAAAATGAAATAAATCTCAAATCTAGATAAAAAATATTAATAAGCGATTTTAATGAGTTTATGCATAACTTATTTAAATTATATTAAAATTAGTTAGTTTATTTTAATTAAATATACTCGATTATTATTTTTAAAATATCAAATTAATTTCGAATCTACCTATTTCAAATATTAAATATTCAATATAATTGTTTTTTATTTTAAAATATAAAATTAATTTCGAATTTAGCTATTTCAAATATTAAATATTCAATAGAATTGTTTTTTACATTGTTTAAAAAATTGGAGAATTAGAAAATGTGATGTGCTAAATGAAGTATGATGTGTATTAATTGAAATGTTTTTATTGATTACTTGTTTTAAATGATGTATCATATAGAGGATGCTTAAAATTGATTAGGTGTCAATCAATAGAAAGACTTACAAATTTTATTGTATTGATTACGTTAGCTTCTATCGAACTACTTAACTACTCAAGTAACTACTCAAACACATTCGTTTCGCTGCTATATATATATATTTATAAGAATGTGAATATTATTTAAAATTCAAGTTGAGGTTTTACTAAAGTGGTTTAACCTATAGAGCGTAACCTTGCCAAAAAAGAATAAAAATAAGGATTACAATGAAAACAAAAGCGTTGAATGTCAATCAACCCAGAGTTATCGGATCCAAAGGATCATTAAGTACTCCTTGAATTTCTTCATGGACGTTTTAGCTGTGATTGAGTTTCTCACCTCCCTGTCAACAAGCCTGAAGATTGCTAAAGGGGAGAGAGATATGCTGTTGTGCAGTTCATTGTTTCGTTGCCTCCAAACTTTGATAGATCGTGGCTTGGGCGGCTATCTTCCGGAGCAAAGGGGGAGCAGATTCTGTCTTCAAGTTCATCCAGGCTAAAAGGGAAGGCCAGGTGATGAAAATGCAGGGCGGCAAACACAGACGGGTCTGGAGAAATTGCCTAACCTGGGAGGTGAATCCACAACGCAGTAGGAGATGCTCCCTTGATTCCTCAAAATCTGCACACACAACACAAGCAGGAGAAATGGAGACCCCAAGAGACCACATATGGAAGGCATTTTTGGCGTAGCTCCTTTGAACCAAACTGAAGATGCCCAAGCCTTTGATGCTTTCCTTGGTCGCACAGAACCCCACGTTTTCGCTGTCGGGAAAACTTGGAACCTCTTACCTTTGGCTTTTATCACCCAGCTATAGGTGTCAACCACAAGAGGATCAAGTCTAATGGAAAGTAGGTGAGCCTGGAGCATAAGAGCTTGAGGAGAGGCTGGGGGAGTGTTGGTTGAGCTTAGTTGAGTAGAACCTGAAGACACAATGGTCTTATGAGAGATTCTCAGAACAGCTGGACCGTTATTGCCAAAAAGTTTGATTAAGGCACCAAAGGGAGCCCAATGATCGAACTAAAAACTTGCTGCTTCTCCATTTCCAAGTGTGCACTTGATAAAAGGTTATGTAATATGCCTTAGTCTCAAGATACTTCTCCAACTCCAATTCTGCTATATTAGTTGTATGAAACACTAAATAAAAATTAGAACCATAACCTTATAACCAAAGGGATATATCGTGGCCTCATGGCAGTAATAATTAAGGGTTTGTTTCTTTGTGCTCCAGGTTCAATCGTCTTGATTATTTTTTTAATCTGAATATATAAAGTCTGACTTCAGGTAGTAGAAAAGATTATGTACCGAAAGCTCGAAACTATCACCTTCAAAAAGAATAATTAAAAGATAAACTGAGAATGTAAAAGCCCCTTGCCCCAATGGTCAAGGGTTTAAAGTCTTCTATTCCAAGTCCTGTAGTTAGATTCTATAGATGATTAATTAGATCATATATTTTTAATGATGATGTAATAGATGATTAGAAAAAAAGTAGGCAACATTTTCTCCCACAACCGTATGTTTTCGTAAAATTTAGTATTTGTAGCTGCAGCTTTTGAACGGAGCCCTAAATTTTCTCCAATCCACAAACATATTAACGTTATTTCATTAATCTTATGCTTTTGTAAACGTATGCTAGATTCGTTCAAACGGATGTGATTGTAATATAAATTTTACGTAAGAGATATCAACATCAACGTGGATTTCACTTCATGATCTTATTGGGCACTTGTATTTTCTCCGGTCCCCTCTTCGAAGACTTTTAGTAAGCAGCCTCCAAGTCTTCTCTCTGATTTACAGTCACACCAATAATTGTTGGACTAATATTCCCAGCTACAACTAATCTGTGGGTGGTTTTTGAAAATCGTGTATAATCAGATATCTGTGGACAATTAGTAGAAATCTTAGATTAGAATCCGTAAAAACAATAAACTTAACATTTTTAGTAAATATGATACATGAAAAGAAATAGTATTAGTTTCATTTGTGTATTTATGTAACATGTAAAATTATTATAATACTAGATTAGGCCCTGCGTATACGCGTGATTATAATTTAATATTTTAAAATTTATGAAAAAATCTGAATAGAAAATCTAAAAAAATAAAATTAAATCACCCGTAAAAATAATTATATAATAAAATATTGAAAACGTCTATACGAAATCATTCACCAATATAAAATCTAACAAAGTTACAATTAAATTTTTATTTTGATTATATATAGGTTGATTTATTTATATTTGAATAATATTTATTTATTTTTAATCATATTGAATTTTTTTTTTCAAATCGACATAAAAAATATTTAATGTTCTCATTCTGAATTTCTTTGCTCAATATCTTTTAGAAGATATACATTTTCTGAAAAATATAAGAAAAATCAACCTAAATTAGAGGAAATATTATTTTTTTTATCATAAAAATATATAAATCAACTATTTTTACGACAATCTCATAATAATAAATTAAAATAATTTTTTCTTAAGAATAGAATAAAAACAAACCGAAATTAGAAGAACAATTAATAATCACAAACTATATAAATATATTTTTTACGACTAACTCATAATAATAAATTAAAATATTTTTTAAAAATTAAAAGAAATAGAAATTTTACCAATAGAATGAAGTTGAAGGTACGATGGTTTTGAAGAAAAGTGTTTTGTTTGTTGAGAAAATATAAAACTACTTATTTTTTTATATAGAGTTCAATATTTACAATTTTTTTTTAGGATTAAAAATTTTCTTAATTATGTAAGTTAATTATTTTTATAATTTACTTTATATAATAAGATTAGTAATTTGTATAATTTCCTTATAGAATTTCTATTTTCTGAAAAATGGTAGTTAATTATTTTTTTGTATAGTTTCTTTATACTAATTTTTGACATTTTTCAACTTTGACACATGTCGAAATCTTGAATTTAATAACATGACACGTATCACCATCGTATGAGTTACTAACTTTTGAAAACCCTTTTTTATATATTAAGATTCGTTAGTATAGCTGATTTTGATACGTTTCGATGGATCCAAAAGTTACAATCCGGGATCCAAGATTATAGTTTCACCATAAAATATTGTGAAAGCATGCAAGATAGTTTATTAACCAAGGTGGTGGTCAAGAGGTAAAACTTTTTAACTCCCTCTCCCTGAATTTAATATCTAATGGGAACACTTTCACTACTCACTCCTATACATAAAAATGGTACAAACTATTGCTAATCTAATACATACTATAGGTTAGGGATATATCAACATCAATGGGGATTTAAAGACATGATTTTGATTAGCTCTTACGAATAATTACACCAACGCCCACTACGAAGACTTTTAATAGTAAACTCAATTTCTCCGGTCGCTACGAGCCTACGGGTATATATATATATATATATATATATATATATTTAAACCAACCTCATCTGATTGGCTCTTACATGTTACGAAGACCTTTTAATAATCTCCACGTCTACAGTAAACACGGGGTATATATAAACCCATCTTCAAGAATATTATTGTTCTTGAATTTAAAAGACCAACCATGTCCCAATCGTGTTTGCATTTGCATTTTCTCTTGGTTTTTTTTATTTTGTTGCGTCTTTGCTTCAAGTGTCTTACTCTTAATGACAAATGGTCTTGTTGTTGAACTTGCTGGTTGTCGCCCTGACCAGATTCAAGCCCTCATGGAATTCAAAAGTGAGTTTGATTCCAGCGATTGCAACTACAGTGACTATGTTAATGGTGTCTGGTGCAATAACGCAACGGGTGACGTCACGATGCTACAACTTCCAAGTGGCTGCCTCAGCGGAACTTTGAGGCACAACAGTAGTCCCTTTGAGTTGCATCAGCTCCGTAACCTTGATCTATCTCACAATAACTTCGCCTACTCTTCACTCCCTTCCAAATTCGGCAATCTCAACAAAATAGAGGATTTATCTCTTTCCTTTAATGGCTTCTTAGATCATGTTCCTTCCTCATTTAGTAACCTAAGCCAACTTTCCTTTTTAGACCTTTCACATAACCAGCTCACTGGTAGTTTCCTACTTCTACAGAATCTAACCAACCTCTCCTTTTTAAGGCTTTCTTATAATCACTTCTCTGGAACCATCCCTTCTTCTCTATTCACTATGCCTTTCTTGGAATATCTTGATCTGCAAGTAAACTATTTCACCGGTTCTATTGAAGTTCCCAACTCTTCTTTTCCATCAAGGCTAGAGTTCCTTCGCCTTGCGAATAACCATTTCAAAGGACAAATCTTAGAGCCTATCTCAAAGCTCATCAAACTTGAACGTCTCGACATTTCTTCCCTAGACATAAGCTATCCAATTGACTTGCGCCTCTTTTCCTCCCTCAACTCTTTGGTGGATCTTGATTTTTCTGAGAATAGTTTTTCACCAGCCAGTTTAAACTCCGATTCAGGCATCCCATCGACTCTGGAGATCTTGATCTTGTCGCGGTGTAACATTACTGAATTCCCAAGCATCTTAAAGACCCTTCAGAACTTGCAGCGTATAGACATATCCAACAATAGAATCAAAGGGAAAGTACCTGAGTGGTTCTGGAACCTTCCTCGTCTCCGTTCCGTGGATCTTTTTAACAATTCTCTCAACGATTTTGAAGGTTCGAGGGCAGACATTTTAGTGAAGTCATCGTTAATTTTTTTGGATTTGCAGTTAAACTGTTTCACAGGAGCATTTCCTGATCCGCCACTCTCTATCAACATCTTGTCTGCAAGGGGAAATAGTTTCACAGGAAGCATACCACTTTCAGTCTGCAACTGCAACTCTCTCACGCATCTTAATCTACCCTACAACAATTTCACCGGTCCAGTTCCTCAATGTTTAAGCAACTTGACATTACTGAGTCTCCGGAAGAACAATTTGGAAGGAAGTCTTCCAGATATGTTCTATGTCGGTTCCTCACTGCGCACACTTGACATTGGATACAATCAACTAACTGGGAAGCTCCCGAGGTCTCTTCTGAATTGCTCCTCTCTAAGGTTTATAAGTGTGGAGCACAATAAAATCAAAGACACGTTTCCTTTCTGGCTCAAGGCTTTGCCTGATTTGCAAGTTCTTATCCTGCGTTCAAACAGATTTTATGGTCATATCTCTACTCATGATCAAGGCCCTCTTTCATTTCCCGAGCTGCGAATACTTGAGATATCAGATAATAACTTTACTGGAAGCTTACCGCCAAATTACTTTGAGAACTGGAACGTATCATCACTCAAGAAAAATGGGAGAACGTATATGGGAGACTACAAGCAGCCTTATTATATCTATATGGATTATATGGATTTGCAATAAAAAGGACTAAACATGGAGCAACAGAGGGTACTTACTTTTTACAATGCCATTGATTTTTCCGGAAATAGACTTGAAGGACATATTCCTGAATCTATTGGTCTATTGAAGGCATTAATTGCACTCAACTTATCAAACAATGCCTTCACAGGCCATATTCCTCCATCTTTGGCAAATGCTACGGAGCTCCAGTCTCTAGACCTGTCAAGAAACCAACTCTCCGGCACTATTCCTAACGGGATCAAGACACTTTCGTTTTTGGCATACATAAATGTGTCTCATAACCAGCTCAAAGGTGAAATACCACAAGGAACACAAATCATTGGGCAACCTAAATCCTCCTTTGAAGGGAATGCAGGGCTTTGTGGTCCTCCTCTCGAGGAAAGTTGCCTAGACACTAGCGCGCCGCCAATACAACATCATAAGCAAGAAGACGAAGAAGTGTGGAACTGGAAGGCAGTGGCAATAGGATATGCTCCTGGAGTGTTGTTTGGATTGGCAATAGCACAACTCATTGCTTCATACAAACCGGAGTGGCTAGTCAAGATAATTGGTCCTGAAAAGCGCAGGAAACCGTTAGGATTGTTTCGGTTTTGTGTTTGATCTTTAAATTTTTGTCAAGCAGGCCCGGTTTCTGTAATAAAGTATCAAACATTATTTTTTTTGTAATAGAATATACAAACTTCAAACAGAGCTAACCAGAGAATATCAAACCGAGTTGCTACACCACTAAGCCCAATTCAATAAATTAATTTTCATTTCATGATTGTGTCAATCAAAACTAATGGACCTTGAGTTTGGTGTTCTTAACTAAATCAATGTTGTATAGAACAAAGAAAATTAGCAAACCAAAATCGATTGTTATTGCTTATGAGATCATGAGAAAAAGGCAGAAATGAAATCACCTGGAGCTCTTGAATCGGAAGCTTCCACCAAAACTTCCCCCACTTGGAATAGAGTGGAGTGACAATGATCGCAATCGCTTCACCAAATATACCAATCTGGTTTAGTTGAATTATGTAATTGAGTGTAAACCGAAATGTAGTCTTGGTCTACATCTCTAACCGGAGCACCAGGTGGGATCTCTCTCATCATGATTATTATTCTTCAACCCAAAGAAACCTCGAAGTCTTCTTCTTTGTAAGCCACTAATTAATGCCACAACAGACCATCTCTCTAAAAATTTGACCAAGTCTTCTCCACTTTTATAAACTGATTAATGCCATTTCCCTCATTGTTACGCTACCGAATGCAAATCTAACACGTAAGAGATATCAATATCAACGTGGATTTTTCTTAAAGATGTATATAGATGTATCTCCTCTGACTCTTTGCTTAAAACATATTATTCTTCTTAAAAGTTTTCATGATTACCATGTCATGTCTGCGTTTGCATTTTCTCTTGGTACTCTTACTTTGTTGTGTCTTTGCTTCAACCGTCTTAATGATTGATGCTCTTGTTGTTGGACATGCTGCTTGTCGCCCTGACCAGATCCAAGCCCTAACGCAGTTCAAGAACGAGTTTGAATCCGGCGATTGCAACCAAACTGACTACTTCAATGGAGTAGTCTGCGATAACGTGACGGGAGTGGTCACAGAGCTACAGCTCCCACGTGGCTGTCTCACTGGAATTTTTAAGCCCAACAGTAGCCTCTTCGGGCTGCATCATCTCCGTTCGCTTGATCTCTCCTTCAACAATTTCAGTTCCTCTTCAATCCCTTCCGAATTTGGCAATCTCAACAGATTAGAGGTCTTGGCTCTTTCCACTAATGGCTTCATCGGTCAAGTCCCTTCCTCAATTAGTAACCTAAGCATGCTTGCCTTTTTAGACCTTACCTATAACGAGCTCACTGGTAGTTTTCCACTTGTACAGAATCTAACCAAGCTTTCCGTTTTAGGCCTTTCCCATAATCACATATCTGGAAACATCCCTTCTTCTCTCCTTACACTGCCTTTCTTGTATACACTTGAGTTGACCGAGAACCATCTCACAGGTCCTATTGACGTTCCAAACTCCTCTTTTTCATCTAGGCTAGTGAACCTACGCCTTGCCAATAACCAATTTGAAGCACAAATCCTAGAGCCTATCTCTAAGTTTATCACCCTCAGAGATCTCGATCTTGCTTCCCTAAACATAAGCCACCCAATTGATTTAAGGCTCTTCTCCTCTCTCAAATCTTTGAAGAACCTCCGCTTATCCGGAAACCAGTTATCATCTGCCAGTTTAGGCTCACATCTAGACATCCCATTGAACTTGAACTTGAAAAATCTGGCCTTGTCGGGCTGTGGCATCAGTCAGTTCCCAAACTTCTTAAAGAGCCTTCGAAACTTGGAGCTTATAGACATTTCCGACAATATAATCAAAGGGAAAGTCCCTGAGTGGTTTTGGAACCTTCCTCGTCTGAGTATAGTGACTATTTCCAATAATTCTTTCACAGGTTTTGAAGGTTCTGAGGAAGTTTTAGTGAATTCATCAGTGAGGTTATTAGATTTGGCTTTAAACAAATTTACAGGACTATTTCCTAAACCACCACACGCTCTCAACCTCTTATCTGCATGGAACAATAGCTTCACAGGGAACATACCCCTTACAATCTGCAACCTAAGCTCTCTTTCTGCTCTTGATCTATCTTACAACAACTTCACCGGTTCAATTCCTCAATGTCTGAGTAAATTCCATAGCTCTCTCACTGCTGTGAATCTCCGAAAGAACAACTTGGAGGGAAGTCTTCCAGACATATTTTATGATGGTGCCTTGCTTCGGTCACTGGATGTTGGTTACAATCAACTAACTGGGAAGCTTCCAAGGTCTCTTCTGAATTGCTCCTCTCTCAAGTTTCTAAATGTTGACAACAACAGAATCAAAGACACATTTCCATTCTGGCTCAAGGCTTTGCCTCATTTGCAGGTCCTTACCCTGCGTTCAAACAAATTTTATGGCCCTATATCTCTTCTTGGTGAAGGTCCTCTTGCGTTCCCTGAGCTGCGCATACTTGAAATATCAGATAACAACTTTACAGGAAGCTTGCCACCAAATTACTTTGTGAATTGGAAAGTATCATCACTCCAGATGAATAAAGATGGGAGAATCTATATGGGAGACTACAACAACCCTGAGTATCACTATGAAGATACCACGGATTTGCAATACAAAGGTCAATTCATGGAGCACAAAAAGGTCCTTACTTTCTACAGCAACATTGATTTATCTGGAAACAGATTCGAAGGACAGATTCCTGAATCTATAGGTCTCTTGAAGGCACTGATTGCACTCAACTTGTCAAACAACGCTTTCGCAGGCCATATTCCTCTATCTTTGGCAAATCTTAAGGCGCTCCAGTCACTAGACCTGTCAAGGAACCAACTCTCAGGGACCATTCCTAATGGACTAAAGACACTCTCGTTTTTGGCGTACATAAATGTGTCTTATAACAAACTCACGGGTGAAATACCACAAGGAACTCAAATCACTGGACAACCTAAATCCTCCTTTGAAGGCAATGCAGGGCTTTGTGGTCTTCCTCTCAAACAAAGTTGCTTCATGACTAATGCACCGCCAATACAACAACCAGAGCAAGAAGAAGAAATACTAAACTGGAAAGCAGTGGTAATAGGATGTGCGCCTGGACTGTTGTTTGGACTGACATTAGGACATGTTATAACTTTATACAAGCCGGAGTGGGTCGTCAAGATGATTGGTCCGGATAAGCGAAGAAACCGTTAAGATTGTTTTTTTAGTTTAGTGTTTACTCTTTGAATGTCTGCCCATTCTCTTTGTAATCAAGCATCAAAAATATTAAAGATACTCTCTTCACCAGCTTTTCCTATTTCATTTTCAATCTCAGCCAAGGTCAGCATCCCTCAACCTGCACAAGTAGTGGAAGAGGGAAACGTCAACTTGGATCAAAGACGGCAACAGATGAATATTTTCAATCATTGCCCACAACATTATTCAATGATTAAACAAATGCAAATGACAAAGAATCAAGAGATAATCAGTCTTAAGGTATAGTTCATAGAAACTAATACTTCATGACCTAGATTTACAGAATATACAAACTTCAGACGGTCCTAAACCCTAGAAGACCAATCCGAGTTGTTTCAGTCCTTAAACCCAAAATATGAAAGAGCATATTTACAGGAGAATTTGATCGTTCTCACCAATGAAATCAAGAGAAACTAAGCACAAATGAAATCACCTGGAGGTTATTAATTTCGGATTCCTCCACCGATACTTCGACGAGAGTGACGGTGGTCGCAATCCCTCCGCCGTTATCTGGCGAGTTTCCTTCGTCGAGTTCACCAAATACTAACAATCCGGTTTAGTTAAATTTGATATACCGGTTGAGTGTAAATCGAAATGTTGTCCTGGTATTAATCCTGGTTTAGCTCCTTCTTCTTCTTCTTCTTCGTTGAGTATAAAATATAAATTAATAAACAAAGAGACTGATGAGATCAATGGATGTGTTTACAAATAGTGATGATACTGATTAACTTGTAGAATAAAAAGCAAACTTTTAAAGATAAATGAATAAACAACTTCAAAACCCTTTATACAAAATTCTTTACAGAATGTTTTGTTGGTTTGCTATTACATTTTGTTTTTCAGCTTTAAGCTCCATCATATGAGCGACAGAGAAACATACAAAAATTTTCAGTACATTAATAAAAGAACAAAGGTTACATTGACAAAGAGAAGTTTTTTTACTACCCCCCAAAATGGATGCATAACTCTCTCCGACCATGCCTCCCGTTCTTGATTCACAGAAAGGTGGGGTGACGGAACAACAAACGAGCAGAGAAAGGCTTTGTCAAAATTTTCTCCATCTGCATCATTGTCGTAACAGATTAATGCCATAGGAGTAAGACAGAGAGACCAAGGATATCACAATATTATGATGAGCATTTACCTCGAGTTATTGCACAAAAACAAACTTTGTAAACTAATTGCAGATGGCTAGCTTTCCGTTCACTTCATTGGCCAAGCCATAGTCCAGGCTTAGCTCGGCCAACGGTGAGATGTTTTCCAGCGCAAATAACATGACGCGGGGGAACATCAGATGGTTATGGTCGTACAAAACAAACTGCACCATCACATTCGGTTCTTTGCTGTGACTAATGTAGCAAGCCACGTTCCTCATCTTTGAAACATCCATTGCAAAATCCAGTGGAGGGAGAGATGGGTGATTCGGCCTAACATATTCCGGGTATACTTGAGATAAATCACCCCAGTTAACCCATTTGTCTGTGAAGTGACCAGGATAGACCATAACATCCCCATTCATTGACATAATCTCAGCTTGATGTCTTGTGACAACAACACCTGCATATTCGCATATGAAAGCACCAGCTTCAATTAGATCGAGTGTCCTGACACCCCAACCAGTTTCCTTCGATCTGAAAACCTCTAGCCTATTCCTCAATCCCTTTTGTGTCACACGGCTCTTACAGCTCGGACCACACTTGCAGAATTCCCCACATTCAAATACCACATGCTTTCCTTTCAATAGATGCCCGTTATCATCATAAGCAAACTCACCACCATTCTTCGTTGCACAGAGACAATCATCAGTACAGGAGTTATTACAATCACAGCCAGTCCTGTTGATCCCCCCTTGACCAAAAATTCCAGGAGGAAAGACAGATTTTGCAATGTACTCATAGTGTATCGGTTCTTGATCACCATCTATGTCATTATACAGATACACGGGGACATTTTCCTTCTTGTTAGAAATGTCAAAACTAACATACCCAGTAGGTCTAACCACCAACGGCGTACTTCTAAGTGTTCGTGCAAACCTCATTACCGCGCTACCCATCATTGGTTGCCCTTCCAATCTAACTAACCTGAATTTGAATACCCCAAAACCGGACTTCCCTACAGCAAACCACCAATCTACAATCCTATACAGACCATCATAGACATACACCTTGGAGCTTATACTGTTCTCATACTTAATACCTCTAATAACCCGTACCTCGATGCCATAGTGCATACTCCTCTCCATTCCCAGATTGCCACCTACTAGCCTCTGGTTCTGACACTGCCTGTGTTGCTTATCCTGCCCACCGTGACCAGTATAAATCAGAACATCTCCTGTATCTTCATCATCCTCGTAACCACCTGAGACAATAATGCTTGTAGCTAAAGGCTCTTTAGTGGCGCTCCTTTCAGCCGTTAAACAGTCAATTCCGGCTTGTGTCATGCCGTGTAAGCCCACCACACACAATTCCATACGGTAAAAAAACGTATCACCAATCTCAACCCCAGTGATTGGACCAACTATGTGCTTATCGTAATTCAGCCACAGTCCACGATCCCTCATCATATATGCAGCCTTCATATCGCTCCTAGGTTTACGCCCTTGACCAAGGACAGGATGCTTCTTATCCTCCGCCAGTAAATGAACCCGAAGAGATTCATAAGTCATCCGAGTTTGTTTCACGACTTGTCGGAGTTGCTTCCGTTGATCATGACCTAAAATTGCAATTCTCGCCAGCTCTTTCGGTCTCTCGAATCTCGGACGAGGAGGCGAGACAACGACGGAGGAGACTCGATTATCCCCAAATCCTGGAGGTGGCTCAATCAATTCCCGGTTATCTTCATCCGGTACAGCAACGATCGCGCCGGAATCCAATCCGTATACGGAGACTTCGTCTAATCTTTCGACCTGCTGCGGCTTGAATGCGGAACGGAAGAGCTTGGAGATGCGTATAAACTCGGCGACGAGATCGTTACTGGCTGATTGATCGGAGGAAGATACTGGTGGATTTTGCCATTCCTCAATTGGCTCAGACTTAACTTCTAGCTTTCCGGTGACAACAGTGTCTTCTCCGGCTGTGGTTCCGGCGGTCGACGATTGAGAATCTGGCATTAGGTTGAGGTCAGGAAATGGCACCACTGTACTCATCCTTCCCAATGAACCGAAGACAGTTGCAACACCCGGGCTCCGAGTCCGGAAACTATTCGGGTCACGAATCGGACCCGGCCTTAAAGTGTTTGCATCATTTCGAGGTTGGCTCAACTTGTCCACGGAACTGTTCGTGTTTGTAGAAAAAAATAAAATTCAAAATAAGTTAGTTCATTTGTAATTTATTCGTACAATAGTCAATAGGCAGAGATTACAAATGAAAAAGATGTTACAACAGAATGAAAGAATGACTTTGAAATATCACAAATCTTATTTTCAGAAAATTCTATGTATTTGATAAATCTTAAATCTATTTGTAATTGTAATTAAAATACTTTCAAAAATACGAAAAGGAGTTTTTTCCATTGTATGTTTACAAATCTTGTTGTTATTATATAAAATTAGTTTTTATAGATGTTTTATTGGACAGAGACATTTATCTTAAAATGGTTTATGCTCGTTTTATTCATGTGTCTTCATCCAATTCAAATCAGCATAATATGTTATGTTAGTAAAAATGTTTAAAATGTCATCTATTTCCATTTGGACAGATCTTTGGAACATTGTGTTTTAGATATTTTGTAATAAATATTTGTTAACACAAAAATACGAAAAGTGTTATAAAGTGTTACCTTTATTTACCTGTATTTATGGTGAAAGAATTTATGAGAATCGGTGAAATATTTTTGTACCCGTAGAATAAACTATCTAGAGAGAGAGCTATGGAGAGAAAACAATGAGAGCTTATATTATGTTTTGATTTTTCTGTTTTCTTACCCTTCTTACAACATGAACAAATGAGCCATTATATAGGCAAGTAAAATGATTTCTTTAGTTGACATTGGGCTCCATTTAGCTTGACATGTTTGACAATATAATTCCTAAAGGTGGTGCTTCTAGAAGGGATTTATAACACTCCCCCTTGGAGACCAATGTTGTATGCAAGCTCCCCCTCGAATGATTATGATGTCAAAACTTTGTCTTAAGTTTTTAATATCCCCGTTAACTCCTTATATCGTGTGTCTTGTACTGCCTCATTAAAAACCTTTTCATGGAAAAACCCAGTGGGATAAAAACCATGATAAGGGAAAAAGAGTGCAGTCCCTTTTATAGATCACGTAGATGACGCATTCCTATGTTTTGAATATGTTTCTTGAATGTTGTGGTAGGAAGCGCCTTAGTAAAAAGATCTGCTGCATTTTCACTTGAGCGAATGTATCGGATATCCACTTCTTGATTTTTCTCGAGCTCTTGAGTGTAAGAGAAAAATCTTGGCGGGATGTGCTTTGTTCTGTCGCTCTTAATATAGCCTTCTTTTGTCTGGGCAACACATGCAGCGTTATCTTCATACATGATTGTTGGTCTTTTGTTGTTGATTATTCCGGCGGCTTCTTGTATGTGATGTGTCATGGATCTCAGCCATACACATTCTCTACATGCTTCATGAAGCGCAATAATTTCCGCATGATTTGAAGAAGTAGCGACCAATGTCTGTTTCTGAGAACGCCACGAGATCGCAGTACCTCCCATAGTGAAAACGTATCCAGTTTGTGATCGAGCTTTATGTGGATCTGATAAATAACCTGCATCTGCAAATCCAACTAGACCAAGATCAGAGTTTCGAGAATAGAATAACCCTAAATCAATTGTTCCTTGAAGATAACGGAAAATATGTTTAATTCCGTTCCAATGTCTTCGCGTTGGACATGAACTATATCTTGCAAGCAGATTAGTAGCAAATGCTATATCTGGACGAGTACAATTTGCAAGATACATAAGTGCACCTATAGCACTCATATAAGGTGCTTTAGGGCCTAATACTTCTTCGTTATCTTCACAAGGTCTAAATGGGTCTTTATCAACATTTAGTGATCTATTGACCATCGGAGTACTCAAAGGATTCGCTTTATCCATATTAAAGCGTTTTAACACTCTTTTAGTGTAATTTGATTGATGCACAAATATTCCATCTTGGAAATTCTCTATTTGAAGTCCGAGACAAAATTTTGTTTTTCCAAGATCTTTCATTTCGAACTCTTCTTTCATATGAGTTCTTGCATCATCAACTTCCTTTTGAGTTCCTATTATGTTCAAATCATCAACGTAGACAGCTATGATCACGAATCCGGTTTGAGATTTCTTAATGAATACACAAGGGCATATCGCATTATTGGTATATCCCTTTTTCATCAAATATTCACTTAAGCGATTATACCACATGCGTCCGGATTGTTTCAATCCGTATAGTGATCGCTGTAATTTGACTGAACAAATATTCTTGGATTTTTCTGGGATTTTTGATCCTTCCGGGATTTTGAATCCTTCTGGGATTTTCATATAAATGTCACTATCTAGTGATCCATATAGGTATGCAGTCACAACATCCATAAGGTACATATCTAGATTTTTTGATGCCGTTAGGCTCATCAAGTACCTAAATGTGATTGCATCCATAACCGGGGAATATGTTTCTTCATAATCAATTCCCGGTCTTTGAGAAAATCCTTGTGCCACAAGTCGAGCCTTATATCGTGTGACTTCATTATTCTCATTTCTTTTTCTTATAAAAATCCATTTGCATCCAACCGGTATTACATCTTCAGGTGTAATAACAATAGGTCCAAATACATTTCTCTTATTAAGGGAGAGTAATTCATTTCTCATGGCTTCTTGCCATTTCTCCCAATCGGGCCTTTCCTGGCATTCCGATACGGACCTTGGGTCTGGATCCTCATTTTCATTATCAATTTCTTTGGATACAGAAAAGGAGAATGTTTCATCCTCATTATCAATTTCATATCTAACCCATACTTTTCCATCTTGAGCATAATTAATAGAAATTTCACATCTTTCTGTATCACGCTCGACTTCAAGACTTTTCTCTTTCTCTGGTTCTTCTTGAACTTTTTCATAAATGTCTTCTTGACATTTTTCTGTAAGTGGTTCTTCTGGAACCTTTTCATTTTGTTCTCCCAACTTCTTTTTCTTTCGGGGATTTTTATTTTTCGAACCCATTGGTCTCCCCCTTTTCAACTGCATTTTGGGTTCATTAGCTTTATTCTCATCAATTTGTTCTTCAGGAACATTAATTCTTGATGGAGCATTTGCAGCAGGTATATATGATTTTGTTACCCTTTTTGTATCTGTGAATGCATCTGGTAACTGATTTGCCACTTTTTGTAAGTGCACAATTTTCTGAACTTCGAGTTCACGTTGGTTTGTAGGGGGATCTAGATGCAACAAAGATTGTGTGCACCATGTAATATCTTTTGGAACCTCTTTAATTCCTCCCCCTAATGCTGGGAATTCATCTTCATTGAAATGACAATCGGCAAAACGAGCCGTAAACATATCACCAGTTTTCGGTTCAAGATACCGAATTATACTTGGTGATGTATACCCAACATATATACCTAATCTCCTTTGTGGCCCCATTTTTGTTCTTTGTGGTGGCGCTATAGGAACATAGACCGCACAACCAAAAATACGGAGATGTGATACATTTGGCTGCTGACCATATGTTAATTGCAAAGGAGAATATTTATTATATGCACTTGGTCTTATTTGGATCAAGTTTGCAGCATGCAAAATAGCATGACCCCATATAGAAATTGGGAGTTTTGTTCTCATTATCAATGGCCTTGCAATTAATTGCAGCCGTTTTATCAAAGACTCAGCCATGCCATTTTGTGTATGAACATGGGGGACCGGATGTTCCACATCAATTCCCATTGACATACAATAGTCATTAAAGGCTTGTGAAGTGAATTCACCAGCATTATCAAGCCTAACTTTCTTTATGGCGTAATCAGGGAATTGTGCTCTCAATCTGATTATTTGAGCAATAAATTTTGCGAAAGCCGTATTTCGTGTTGTCAATAGATACACATGTGACCATCTGCTGGATGCGTCAATCAATACCATAAAATATCGAAATGGCCCGCATGGTGGATGGATAGGTCCACATATATCTCCATGTATTCTTTCTAAGAATTCAGGAGATTCATTCTTAATTTTGGCTGGCGATGGCCGAGTTATTAATTTTCCTTGAGAACAAGCATTACATGAAAATTCACCCGATTGAAAAATCTTCTGGTTTTTCAATGAATGGCCATTAGAATTTTCCACAATTTTCCGCATCATGACTGAACCTGGATGTCCAAGTCGTTCATGCCAAATTTTAAAGGTACTAGTAAACTGCGGGTTTACGGTAACATATGATTCAATCATATTTATTTTTGTGGAATATAATCCAGAGGATAATGCTCGTAATTCCTCTAATACAACTTTTCTTCCAGAAATTGTTGTTGTGATGTAAAGATATTCAATGCCATTTTTGTTCATAGTTTCTAAATGATATCCATTTTTGCGGATATCTTTAAAACTTATTAAGTTTCTCTGAGATTTTGGGGAATATAATGCATCATTTATTTCAAATTTTGTTCCCCTTGGCATTTGAAAACTGACTCTTCCAGAGCCTATAACAATCTTTGCATTTCCAGATATTGTATTCACGCTTCCGGCGGAATTATTTATTTTGAGGGAGGAGAAGTATTTTTTATCTTTAAGTATCGTGTGCGTTGTAGCACTGTCTGCTAGACATAAATCTCCATCCCGAATTTCAGATCTTGACATATCTGTATTTGTAATATTCATAAGGGATATATTAATAAACACTCAAATAAAGCAAACACTGATATTATAAGAAATATTTAAAAAAAATATATTTTACAACACACTTTAGAAAATGAAAAAGCACATACAACATTATTTTATATAATAAAAACGATGGTAGTTTTAAATCATCTTAATCCACATCTTGTGCGTTGATGTCTTCAGGACCAACGAGGAAATCAGAAATATCGAGATGTGCATCATCATTTAATCCATGGAAAGAGGGTCCGGCTTCATCAGAGACAAAGTTGGTTTCACTATCTCTTTCTTTTCTCTTTAGAGATTGCTGATATAAATCAGCCAAATGTTTCGGCGTACGACAGGTACGGGACCAATGTCCTTTCATTCCACATCTGTGACAAACATTCTCAAAATGTTTGTTTGTTGTACCGCCAACTTTGTTTTTCTGAGAATTTTTATTAATTCTTCCGGAATTAATATCATTTGGGCGGAATCCTCTTCCTTGGCCTTGTCCACATCCTCGTCCTCGTCCACGACCACGACCACGGCCTCTACCGTGCCCATGTCTTTGCAAATTATTGTAGTTGGTTGTTGCAACATTCACTTCGGGGAATGGAGCAGATCCAGTTGGACGAGTCTGATGGTTTAACACCACAAGCTCATTATTTTGCTCTGCAACTAGCAGAGTTTGCATCAGCTCCGAGTAAAGAGTGTACCCTTTTGCCCGGTATTGTTGTTGCAGGATTACGTTTCCTGGATGGAACGTTTGGAGAGTTTTCTCGATCATATCATATTCTTCTATTTTTTCTCCACACAACGCCATCCTGGAAGTGATTCCGAACAAAGCGGAATTATATTGGCTTACACTTTTGTAATCCTGAAACCGCAAATTTAGCCACTCATGTTTGGCTTTAGGTAAGATCACATATTTTTGGTGATCAAACCTCTCTTTGAGCGATTTCCAAAGATCTGCAGGATCTTCTTTTGTGATGTATTCATCTTTTAAACCATCATGAATGTGGTGGCATAAAAATATCATGGCTTGTGCCTTTTCCTCCTCCGATGTCGTTTTTATCGATTCATCGATGGTATCGAGGAGTCTTTTTCCTTTAAGATGTCTTTTTGCTGCTACTGCCCATGTCATATAATTTCTTCCGGAAATATCAAGGGCAGCCATCTCGAGTTTTACCAAGTTTGACATTATAACTGTAAACATAAATTAACAATTTTTATTAATCATAAATTTTAAATAATATATTGCAATTTCAATTATTATTATTATTATTCATAATATCATTAGGATTTTATTTAACTTATTTAAAAAAAACACACACATAAAACGCCTTTATATAAAAAGCGCAATTACAAGAAATACAATTACATAAAACATTAAAACAATATTTATGATAAATTCTCCGGGAGTATATTCTCCAACGGAAATTCCATAAATAGAAATAATAATAAAAATTACACTTAAAAGAAATAATAGTCGAGGCATATTTCTTGAAATCTTGAAAATTCTTCTTTCGAAATCTTGAAAAATCTTTGAGAGTAATTTGAGAGAGATGAAATTTTGTGTGAAAGGATGAATGAAAAAGAGTATATTTATAGATTGTAAAAACTATTCACTAGCCGTTATATAACCGTTGGAAAAGTTGAAAATAATTAAAAATTTTATGTTATTTTATAAATATATCCGTTGGAAATAACGGTTATAAAATAATTAATCTGAAAATATTTGAAAATTAATCAGATAATATTTATCAGTTCAAATATAATTTTATGAACATATGGTGATAGAATTAGTCATAACATAAAATAAACAGAGATTTAACAGCATAATTATGATGACAGAAATAACCATATTAAAAACAATAAATTATTAAGGCGGCAAGCCGACCATGAATTTAAAAGGACAATTAAACAAGTAAATAATTTTTCAGGCGGTAAAACCGACCATTGAGAAATAATTATGGTGACGGAGTCATCCATATTAAAACAGTAAATAAACAGTAAGGCGGCAGAGCCGACCATGAACAGAAAATAAATAATCAGGCGGCAAAGCCGTCCATTATAAGGTATTATAGTATACATATAAAAGTTAAAATTATAACCGCTTATCGTGCTGATAACGTGTTATAAAGTGTTACCTTTATTTACCTGTATTTATGGTGAAAGAATTTATGAGAATCGGTGAAATATTTTTGTACCCGTAGAATAAACTATCTAGAGAGAGAGCTATGGAGAGAAAACAATGAGAGCTTATATTATGTTTTGATTTTTCTGTTTTCTTACCCTTCTTACAACATGAACAAATGAGCCATTATATAGGCAAGTAAAATGATTTCTTTAGTTGACATTGGGCTCCATTTAGCTTGACATGTTTGACAATATAATTCCTAAAGGTGGTGCTTCTAGAAGGGATTTATAACAAAAAGGAGGTTTCCCACTATGTGTTTACAATTTTTGTTAATCCTATTTAAATGTAGTTTTTATAGATGTTTTATAGAACAGAAACATGTATGTTAAAATGGTTTATGTTCGTCTAATTCACATGTTTTCATCCAATTCAAATCTTCATAATGTTTTTTATGTTGATAAAAAGTTTTTAATTATAGAAAATATAATGTGACACATTAGTTTAAAACATGATATTGATGGGCTTGAACCTAATATTTATTTAATAAAATTAAGTTACGGGGTAATTTAAAATGTGATATTTATGGGCTCGAACCTATTATGCAATTTGTGGTTTAATCTTCATTTAAAAAGAATAAAATTGTAAATTAGACTAACTTTTTCCATCTTCTTATAGTTAAAAAAACCCTAATTTACAGTGGCGGTGACTCTATGTTTTTCCTTCATTATTTTGGTTTCTAACCATATTTTTACAGTTAAAACCACAACATCAAAGATCTTGTAATAATACACTTAGTTATAATTCAAAAACCTTTTTAGAAAAATTTAAATGACATCTATTTCCATCCTCAAAAATCCATATCGTGATGGTTCTAGGGACAAAGTTTTTGAATATTGTGTTTAAGATATTTTGTAATAAAATATCTTTAAGGATTAGTTTTGTAATCAAATCAATAATTTTTAACATTAATATATATATGAAGTTTAAGATCGGAATTCATCATAATCGATAATATGAAGGTTTGGAGAATACCTCATTTCCTCTGCTAGTTGGATGTGTTAAGAGAAGGCAAGATCTTCACACAAGTTTTGTTTTTTTTTCTCTCTTTGCATACGAGTTTTATGATATTTTGACAATTGACGAAATTATGTATTTATAGGGTAGATGACAATTTTTTAACTTTAATCTCAACCGTCCACGTGAAATTCAAAAGATAATCTTATTATATAAAGTATGATTTTAAAAGTTAGTAACTTACAAGATTTTGATACGTATCGTGATTATCGATTCAATATTGACAAGTGTCAAAAATGAAAAAATATCAAAAATCTTATTACAAGAAATTTATACATAAAGATAATTAATTACCATTCAGAAAATAAAATTCTATAAAGAAATTATAGAAATTAGTAGTTCTTAAAAAGAATAAAATTTCATCATTAAGAAAATTTCTAATCTTAAAAGCAAAATTATTGTAAATATTGAATTTTATATAAACAAATAAGTAATCTCACCTCTTCTCAACAAACAAAACACTATTCTTCAAAAACACCAGCCTATCTTCAACTTCATTCTATTGGTAAAACATCATAACTTTCTTTAAAAAATATTTTATTCTATTATTATGAGGTTATCGTAAATTTTTATTTTTTTATTTTATAATTATTAAATTTTCCTCTAATTTTGGTTGATTTTTTTTTCTATTTTTGGAAAATGACTATCATCCAAAAGACAGTAAGAAAATAAGTTCAAAATAAAAATACTAATTAAAAAAATCAAATATAATTTAAAATATATAAATTTTATTGAAATAAAAATAAAAATAAACCAAGCTATATATAATCAATATAAATAAATAATTATAACTTTGTTAGGCTTTTTTATTTGTGGATGATTTTGTTTAGACATTCTCAATATTTAATTATAAATTTATATTTATGTGTGATTTTATACTATTTTATAAAAAATTTAGTTAATTTTTCTCATAATTTTAAAATATTAAATTATAATCATGCGTATACACGAGATATAATTTAGTAGTTCACAAACTATAAATGTAAATTGTATTGTCATAAAAACAAATGTTGTGTATATTAATTGAGAAATATATTACAGAGTAGAACTATAAAATGTTAAGAAATTACCAAAAAATGACATTATAATCAAATACAATATCTTTTTAGTATATTACTTTAATTTAAATAAAAATGTCTATATCATTTTTTTGCTCAGAAAATATTCATGTTTTAATTTATTTATTATAAAAAATATTAATTTAAAGAAGTTCTTCCGAGCTAAAAAGGGAATATACATTTATATTTAAATTAAAGAAAGATATACCAAAAGATATTTCATATAATTGTAGTCTCATTTTTTTATAATTTCCTTAATTTTTAAGGTTATACTCTGAAATATACTTCTCATTTAATATATAAAAGATTTGTTGTTACGATAATACAATTCACATTTATAATTTTTTTTGTGTTATTACTAATTTAAAAATTATTTAAAATTTAGGAAATATGATAGTGAGAATTCTCAATATTGTAATATTGTTCTAAACTGAATTATCATATTTTTAATATTTTTATCAAAAACTATTCTTAATATTATATCTTTTCGTGTGATAACCAAAGAAAATATTTTCTAGTAGTTCATACAAAATCAAAACATCCATTAATAAAATATGAAATTCATATCCTATCTATTTTTTAAAAAATAAGTTTTACAAAAAATGCATGTGTTAATGCTACATTCATTTGCACAGGTTTTTATGAAAAGACATTGTTTTGTAAGTAATGACAGAATATGAATAGAAACATTAACATTTTTATATATGTTAGCATTTTTAATTTTTCTTTTTAAATTTAGATGCATTATTTTAATTGGTAGCATTGATAAAACAATTGTTAAAATGAACTTTAACAATAAACGCAATATCATTTCTTTATTTTTAAATATTTTATAAAACATTAAATAAATTGCATTAAATATGATGCATCCAAGGCTCCAATTTTTTTATTTTACATTAGTTAAATAGAAAAAAAATACTTCAAAATAACTCAATGTTGAATACTCAAAACTTCTCTTATATACAGGTGAAGTAGATCAAATCAGCTATCATGGTCCATGAGTATTCAAGATTGAGTTATTTTAAAATTGAAGTCTTTCCAAAGATTTCATATATCAATAAAAAGGTAATGTATATTTTTATGCTAGAAAATATTTTAATCAGATAATATTTTATGTGGCATGTCTTGATTTGTCACTTTTTTTTAAAGAGAAAAAATATTTTGAAAGATTTCATATACTAATATAAGAAAATGTATTTATATCTTACATAACATGTTATATCATATATATATATATATATATATATATATATATATAATATGTTTCCTTACATTAATATATGAGATCTTTGGATGTCATTTTTTTCCTCTAAGAAAAATGATGAATCAAGATATGCTAAGTATGTTACAAAAATATATTTTATAACATGAACTAATATAAAATTTATTTATAGTATTATAATCACTTTCAAAGATTTCATATATCAATACAAGGAAGTGTATATGTTCCTTTATGTTATATATATTTTTTTACTCAAAAGTTTTTTAAAAAATTATAACACAAAATATATATATACAATTTCTTATACTTGCATTTGATCTTATTACATGCATACATGTTCCTATATTGATATATGAAATCTTTGAATACAGTAAAATTTTTATAAATTATAATACTGTTGGGACTATGATATTTTATTAATTTATCTATATACTAATTGACCTGAAAAAATTTTAGAACTGAAGAATTATATTGATTTATCAAGATATTAATTTATCGAGTATTAATTTATAGAGGTTACACTGTAATAAAAAATATTATAATATGTTCTGCAAGCTTTAGATGTAGAGGATGGTTTAGACGTGATATGTGTTAGAAATCTTACCTACTCGGAACGAATGAACTTTGACGGGTTTAAAGGGATTCTGATGATAGTTTCTCATATTCTCTCTGTTATCATGTCCTACATGATATGAAAAGCATGATGAATGATCAAAATTATTGAATAGAAGAAGAGAAGACTCGAATGAGGAGGAGAAAAGCTTGTTATGGTAGTTTAGGCAAATCGATGGCAATGAGAGGTGATTAGAGGTAGAAGAGCCAAGGAGGAAGAGAGGATTTAGAGAAATCAATAGAGAAATCAACTGTGCAAACACAAAGCAATAATAGTGTTTATCTAAACCCTTCATGCAAAACCATTAAGCCCTTAAATCACAACCACAAGATCATTGGAATCTTTAATCTCAGCCACTGAAATTCTAATTGCCTTTAATTTTCTTATTCAATTGTATGATAGTATAAGAACTATCACGCACAAACTTTCTAAAAACCGTAAAATGTTTACAAAATAAAATACCAATTTCATTAATTAATATTCAAACTGGTTTAACCCAAACTTTAATTCACATCCTAATTCAGTATTCTTGAAATTGTTAATATTATTTATGCGTACTTCTCATAAATATTAATGGAAATTTACGAATTTAAATTCACTAAAATTTCTCAAATGATACCTAAGTTGAAACTTTTTACATGTCTTGTTTTATTCTAGTACGAGCTGTTACACTTATTAAGAATCAATCATCTTTCTAATTACTTCTTTTTTTTTTTTTCATCTTTAATTACTTATTTCAATCTTCCAGTTATGTAAAGTATAACTTACCTGCAATACCCTAGCTAATCCCTGTATGTATAAATATATATATATATATATATATATATATATATATATATATATATATATATTGGTGTCTCTCTATTCAATAAATGACCTTTGAATAAACATTCATAGCACTATGTGCATTGGCTTTCCGCAGTAAATCAATTCCAACCGTATCCTGTCATAAGATAATCTCGTAATGACACCTTTGGTTATTTTCCATAGCAACCGGACTTACCAACATTGACCATTTTGCATAGCTAGCAAATTTATCAAAATATTATTCGGAAAAAAAATCAACAAATTTTGACCAATTGATTTAGCTAAACTGAATATTTTTTTTAACGACGAAAATCAGTCTAATATCCTCATAATCTGATTAAAAGAATATATATATATTTTGCTTAAACTTTTAGAAATGTCGGGTCTCCTCTGCATGCAACACGTACCGATAATGTTGAACAAATGAGGCGCTTGGACATCTGCGGTAAACGATAAGTGTGAACAAATAAGATCTAATGTATCCAAACCAAGAACATGAATGTTGCTGAGTTGCTGCAGCAAGATTGGTGTGGACTAAAAAGAAAACAATGCTTTTTCATCCATGTTTTGATTGGATATTTGGATTTATCAGATTCTTGACAATCTAGTATCATCCATGACAACATCAATATCCATCCTCTTGGTCCCTAGAGACAATGAGACTGCCATATCTGAAATCTTTCATCTCACTGTACCAGCTGTGAACTATCTCTAACTGTAACTGAGACTGATTCTTGTTTATGTTTCTCTTTCTCGACGGTATACAAAAACATCCTGACCTATGACCCTACTCGTCTATTCTTTCGGCTTTTCTTACTCATAGCTCTATTTCCTTCTTTCTCAGAACCAATCTCTGACATTGGAACATAGTGAATAAACCACAAAGGCACCAGAGCTGCCAAAAAACACATAGTTGAAGCAAGGAAAGAGGTGATTGACGTACAGCTTTGTTGTCGTTACAGCTGTAATAACCAGACGTATGTGTAACTTTGGGTCAAGAATATGTTGGAATCCTTGAAGAGGAAGAAAGCAATTGCTGGTGGTAGAATTGGAGGAACGGGTCAAGAATATGGAGTTGACTTTGTTGGAATTCAAAGTTGAACTAAACGAGGATAAGGCCAAATCTGCTGCTGCTGCTTCTAAAGTTTTGTTGTTTACCGACATTATTTGTCTATTTGATGTTGAAATCAAGTTTTTTGTTCATATATTTATCATAGAAAACTCACTACTATGTTCATCCTTTCATTCTCTGTTTTGTGCAACTCACTATTGATTTGGCAAGAGGCATTTTAGCTAGATGTAATGGTAGCATAATAGTACAATTTCCACTTTGATAATTGAGATAGTAGCATAATAGTTGGGTTTTTAGTAGTGTCTGGTAGAGCAAATGGTAATCAATCCAATGATCAGACCACTCCAATCAAAGGCATAGAACCTTTGATATGTTTTCAAAACCAATCCAATCCTTTTAATTAGACCAATTCCTCATGTCTGGATTATTAGACAAAGCCATAAAGACTAAAGAGGTATCTTCTTCACACAGAGCCATTAAGATTCCAAAATCAGGTCTACTTGACAGAGAATCGCGTACTTCGCATCAATGGCTCTTCCTTTGCGCCAACATTCTCTAGCTCCCATTTCTGCATCTCCCACAGTTTCAAAATCTATTCTTTTCCCCCAAAATGTCCTTTCTCGTACACTCTCTTCTCGCCGGAGTATTCCCAAGTTTTCCGTCTACAATTTTCGGAGTTCGCCTCTGACGCAATATGCTTTAGTTCATCGGAAACACATTTCCCAGAATGGATCTCTCTACTCACCTGTAGTTGTCAAATGCAGAAACCATGATGAACCTCGGTCAACTATCATTTCTTCTGAGCTTGCCCATGATGAAAAGTCGGAAACTTTACAGCAAATGGATGATTTGGAGATTACCCACGAAACTAAAAAAGGAAAGAGTTTTTGGGCTGCCGTTAGTTTGATCATCGGAACCGCCGTTGGTCCTGGAATGCTCGGCCTCCCAGCTGCAACTATCAGATCCGGATCAATCCCATCGACCATCGCTTTACTTTGTTCTTGGGTTTACGTCATTTCCTCTATTCTTCTCGTGGCTGAGCTCAGCTTTGCAGCCATGGAAGAAGACAATGCGGCAGAGGTTAGTTTCACAGGGCTTGCAACCAAATCCTTTGGGAACAAATTCGGGGTTTTTGTGGCTTTTGTGTATGCTTCACTGAGTTTCTCTTTGATGGTTGCTTGTGTCTCGGGTATTGGCTCTATTGTGTCTCAATGGTTTCCTTCCATGAAACCCTTCTTGGCCAATGCTATAGTCCCTCTACTTTCCGGAATCTTGATTGGGTTTTTCCCTTTCGATGCCATTGATTTCACCAACAGGGGTCTCTGCTTCCTCATGCTCTTCTCTATAACTTCACTTGTGGCCATTGGTTTATCTGTGGCTAGGTCCAATGTGTTAGCCTCATTTGGTCAATCATGTTGGAAAGTCTCGACGGTTTTACCCGCGGTTCCTGTTATGGTACTGACACTAGGGTTTCATGTCATCACTCCTTTCATATGCAATCTCGCAGGGGATTCGATTTCAGATGCTCGGAGAGCCATTCTTGCAGGCGGTGTTGTGCCATTGGCTATGGTGTTGTCATGGAATCTAATTGTTTTGGGGCTTGCTAGGATCACTGTACCTGCTGTACCTTCTTCATCCATTGACCCAATCTCTCTTCTTCTATCTGTGAACCCTTCTGCTTTATCAGCAGTTCAAGGCTTTGCTTTCTCAGCCTTAGCTACCAGTTTAATAGGATACGCTGTTAGCTTCCCGAAACAGCTCCTTGATACATGGAAACTTGTGTCTAAGCAATCAAATAGAAATGGAAATGGAAGAGCTCGTGATGGATTTGAAGCAGTAGTGATGCTATTTGTCCTTGGAGTTCCAGCTCTAATTGCAACATTCTATCCCTCAACGTTCTCGAGAGCTCTGGATTTTGCTGGTGTTTATGCGAACTGTTTCCTCTTTGGAGTCCTGCCTCCTGCAATGGCTTATATTCAACAGTCTAGAAAGAAGCTCAGGTAACTTCACCTTACTACACAAAACATTCTATGTAGTTCTCTGTTTCTTCATTTGAATTATCTTTGGGATTGATATGAAACCAAAATCTTCTGATTTTGCAGGTCATGGGTTCTTCCCGGAGGCAACTTTACCTTGTTGATCTTATTTGTAATCGCCATTATATTGGGAATATGGCATTAGATTACCGTCAAATAGAAATGTTTTGTTTGTATCATTCTACACAGACATTTGCCATGATCTAACTGTGCTAACGGACCTAAGGGAAGAAACTAGACCCCACTAGGACCTTCACGAAAATATATGCGTTCTTTGGTTCCTTGTTGAAACACTATTAGCGATTGAGAAGTCTTTTTCACATAGCAAGATCACATTTCCCACTGGATGAAAAAGAATAATAGTATTGGCTTACCTGTGGTTGTAGATTTATAGAAATCAGATATAGAGCTGAGATGACATAAACTGAAATTTTAGATTTAACAGACAACAATGTTTACCCTCACACACACGTTCGCTAGATGACAGTGCAGGGACACAATTGTGCAACTTAAGATAGCCAGTGAATATAAACTCTGTGATTTGACATTTAAGGATATCCTGAACATAATGCGTTGACTACTTTGGTCACTGAGGCTACAAGATGAATAACTTGGAGAAAAGAAAACTATGGGTTCAGGTCGAAGTTCGTCTCCAATAGATTCTGAATTTTGGACAAGGAATCAACCTTAAAATCAGGTTGCAGACCGGAGACAGAAAAATCATCTGGTCCATACCTTCCAGTTTCATCTAGCAAGCAAGTGAAGGCTCCAGCTCGTTTTCCACATGCGATCTACAGAATCGAGTGAAGAAAGATCAATTACTAGTTGTAATCTTCAGTTAAGATGTGAAGAAATAGTCTTAGAGTTGGCACACATCCTTCCCACATAGAAAACCCTTAAGCAATGGCATAAGAAGATCCATGTTTAAGCTTCTTTCATGGGCTTAAACGTGGGCATTGCTTTAGATTTGATATGCAGAAGGTTTGACCTAAGACTTGTTATCATTTCTGTCACTCACATCATCTTTTAAGCTGTCACCAACCATCATGACTTCATTAGGTTGGATGTCCCATGTAGAACATATATGTAACAGCGGGTCTGGGTTTGGTTTATATGGACGAAACTCTCTGCCTAGTGCTGGAGAAAAGATAACCTACACAATGAAAAATAATTGTAAGGAACTGCCTCAGATTTCTTCTCTCTGATAAACAACAGATCAGGCAGCTGGTTAAACCGATTTGTCAAAATGTTTTCACTTCTAGTATTTGAGTTAAAGCTTCAACATGCTTACCTCAAAACGCTCATGGAAGATATCGATTGCCTTCTGAACATTGCGTGTAATTAGCCCCCTCCTATAAAGTATATACAAAATTAGTTATCTTCTTATCATTGAGTATGGTTATCAAAAATCATAGACAGAAGTATGTGAAAACCGACTTTATCTTTTTGGAATCAAGAAAGCCACATAGTTCAGCAGCACCTGCAAAACATAAATTATCACATAGCAGAAGAGAACTAAACCTCTACTCACCTACTTCATCAGATGATGTAGATATTTTACTTCATATACTTCATCAGTTAATTTTATTGTGCTATCTAGATTTTCAACTGCATAAAGTCAATGACCAGGAAAGGAAAGATCACAAATTGTGATGTGGTGAAGTAAACTTCACAAAAGACAAAAGAAGCATTAGATTTAATCAGAACAACAAAAGTCAAACCTCCATAGACTAACACATCAAGATTCACTTTTAACAAATGTTCATTTTCTTTTTTCAGCCTTAAAATTGCAATCTTTTCTCAACTGTAACTCTACGAATTCTCAATCTTTAACTCATTCTTGGGGGAAAAATCTCAATTTCTTATACTAAAGATTAACAGAAGAATACCGAAATGACTAACACTTGCACTGCACAAACACAAACTGAAAAATAAAAATCCGTACCTGGCATGATTTGGAGTCTATCTATTCCCTGTTTCTCATAATCGGCAATGATTTGATACGCTTTCTGCTGTTTATCAGGACTCCACGACTCAATATGATGTAGAATATCAATTCCAGTGGGACTCTCTGCTTTGATTCGCTTGTACGCATCTTCACCAAGTACAGCTCTATACATTGCTGCGAAATCGATGACCGGAACTGTTAGGGTTCCGTCCATATCAAATACAACGCCTCTGAGGCGAGCTTTAGCGTTCATCGTTAAATTCGCCATAGAAATCGAACAAGAAGGTCTGAGAGTGAGAGAAATGAATGATCTTGATAAGAGAAAAGTCATGGAAAAGAAATGGTAAAGCTGAACCTGAAATTGAGGTACATACATACGTTTTCTTGAACGGTTCATAATTATTCTCTATCTTTAACCAATTTCGGTTCGGTTTGATTTGAACAACTTGGTTTGTTTTGGGTTTAAGGGAAATGTTCTTTGGTTTTTTTCACTTGAGCATGTTTGTGTAAGAGCTTAAGAATGGAAACAAAGACACCAATAATCTCAACAACAATGGTTCTGCTGCTTTTTCTCTTCTTACTCTCTTCCTCTTCGCTAACGGTTTCCTCTTCAGTTCGCTTGTCGGCTGCTCGGGAACGGTCCAACGCCCGTCTAACTCATCCCACCCACCGAAGTTAGAAGCCATTTCAGCTGAACCACGGTTAACTTCGCGGCCATTGACATTGTTTCTAACCATTGATGGGTTGTATCGAACCCTGCTCCTTCTCCTCTCCACTTCTTTGTCTTCCTCCTCTATCCCAAATTGATTTGCCATTGATGTTCTTCTACGTTTATCCCAACCAATCAACTTCTGGAACGCATAAAAGAACAATGATGGCCCAATGGCTACGGCTAGTGACACGAGGAATGCCTTAGGCCCGGTGCTGAAAAAAAGCGACAAGATGATGAACGGGAGGAGATATCCATACGATCTGAATGCCTACAAAGTGAACAATAACCAAATACAATAAAGAATCATAACTCGTAATGATTCACACCAACATAAAGAAGCCATTTTTTTCTTAGCTTTGAGCAGGAAGACACAATCTTGGTTTATTTACATGTACCAATACCACCCTAAAGTATGAACATTTTCAAGTATCCACTCATTTGAAATCAAAACTAGTGCAGATTCACTTCAATGATCTCCATAACCTATTACCAGTAAACAATTTTGATACCTTGAATAATCACATCTTGAAGTAACAGCAAATTTAACCAGCAAATTCAAATGAAACTTCTCGAAACTAAACTTACCTTTAAAATCCAAACATTGTCTATAATTTCTTCTAAGATCTTCCACAGGTCAAAACTACCACTACCATCACCTTCACCATCATCGTCGTCGTCTTCAAAATTATCCTCAAAAAGTTCCTCCCAAAGCTCCCGCCGTTTCCTTCCCCTTTTCCCTCTTTCCACTCGTCCATATCCACCACTTTCTTCCGTGACGGCGCAGATTTTATAGCTGAATCTCCGGCGATTTAGCGGAACTACTTTAGAGCGTGAGGAAGAGACATAGAGATGATAAGAATCGGAAGGAGATAATATAGGGTTTTGGAATCGCCATAAGTGGAGGCTTGAGAAGCTAAGGGAAATAGACATTCGCGGTGGTGACAATGGACGAAGAAGCTGAAGAGCTCCTCTATCCGCCATTAACGTCTGGCGAAGAGAAGAGCACTGACGAAATATTCTCCTCAATGTAATAGACACTCTACTTGCGCCACGTTGTCATCATCTCATCCATTGAAATCGAATACCATAAACCGGATTGGTCCACGAGAAATGTTCGAACTAATTTCCGGTTTAATGTTAGGGGTAATTTCGGAATCACAAAGTCAAATTTCTGACGCGATACGCCTACGTGGATTCTCTGCTCTCTTCCTTTTTCCAGAAACCAGGGAGGGAGAGGGAGAGAGAGAGACGAAAAGCATCAAACAAGGAAAAAAAACAAAAACCAGGAGAGAAAATTCCGAGGGAAAACGCGAGAAAATTTCTTAGTTTCCTGCGAAAATCTACAGCGAATCACTGGAAACGGAAAAGCCAAAGGGTTTAAGGTCTCTGCTATCGTCGGGGAAATTTGAAATTTCGTGTGCAAAACGTGAATGTAGCCTTTAATCTTTCACATTTGCGTCGATCAGAGATTTTGAAGCTTGTATAGAGAGAAACGTTCTTGAAATATTTTTGTTTGGTTTCTCGTTTGGATCCATGGTGTGGAAACACCTTTTGAATGAGTTCCCAGGGAATTTTTTTAATGTTTCTCCCGTTGGAAATCTTCATTCGGGATCGTTTCTAGGAAAATCTGACCAGATTTGGCCGTGATAATGGTATGAGGCTCTCTTCTCTAATCTGCATTGTGATTTCTCCGTCTTGTTCATCTTTACCTTCTTATGCGATATACGTGGTTTGAAATGTTTATATCTTTACTTATAAGTGTACAAGAGACAGATTTTTTTGCAGATTTCATTATAAAATGTGTGTAAAGAGAACAAAAAAAAAACAGCTAATGGAGATTGACACAGCTTTTTTTTTTTTTGGACGACTTTTATCAGGCCGCTTCAGTAAAGGTAGCTTTGGGGTCGCATGTCTGGGTGGAAGATACTGATGAAGCCTGGATAGATGGAGAAGTAGTGGAATCTAACGGTGAAGAGATCAAAGTAAACTGCCAAACCAAGATGGTTAGCCTCATTTCTCAAAAGCTACCACACAATCTTTTAGATGTTGATTTCTAAAGAATTCAACATTAGCAACTAGTAGAATTGAGATTTGTTTTCTACAGGCTACATGAAGATGGGTAGTGTGCTAACGTGTTCATATTTGTGATGCATTTGTTTGTAGGTTGTGGCAAAGGTTAATTCTGTCTACCCCAAGGATCCTGAGTTTCCTGAACTTGGCGTGGACGACATGACAAAGCTTGCGTATTTGCATGAACCAGGGGTTCTTCTCAATCTAAAATCCAGATACAATGCAAATGAAATATATGTATGCTTCAGCATGTAACTCTTGTCAGTTTTCCTTCTTTCATTTTACACCTCTCATTAATTCTTTCACTAGCTTTCTAACATTGCTTTGCTGAAAATGACTTCTTATATTTACTATTATCATTCCCACGATCTTAAGGTTTCGCACAATTATAGCTACATCATCAATATGGTTTTTCTGAAATGTCTTTAGCAAGCCAATTTGTTCTTGATGGTTACAGACATACACGGGGAATATACTGATAGCTGTAAACCCCTTTAAAAGATTACCCCACCTATACGGAAATGAGATCATGGAGCAATATAAGGGCACAGATTTTGGCGAGTTAAGCCCACATCCATTTGCAGTTGCTGATTCTGCGTATAGGTAACCTTCTGTTGTGTAGATGAAACTTTAACTAATGTCGCACTACCATTTGTATGGGCCTGACAATCATCAAGAATATAAATTTAGAAAAATGATCAATGAGGGAGTAAGCCAGGCGATCTTGGTGAGTGGAGAAAGTGGTGCTGGGAAGACAGAGAGCACAAAGATGCTCATGCAATATCTTGCATACATGGGTGGAAAAGCTGAGAGTGAAGGACGGTCTGTAGAACAGCAAGTTTTGGAGGTAGATAGACTGTATAAAATGCATCTACATTCTTACTATCTTACTAAAGATAGACTCTCTGAGTTTCCCTCTGTAGATATGTTCTTATTCTTCCCGTGTTATGTTCCTG
Organism: Crucihimalaya himalaica; assembly: GCA_004349715.1. Taxonomy (NCBI): domain Eukaryota; kingdom Viridiplantae; phylum Streptophyta; class Magnoliopsida; order Brassicales; family Brassicaceae; genus Crucihimalaya; species Crucihimalaya himalaica. The sequence goes on from SMJT01000028.1 coordinate 1,295,163, forward strand.
TTATGCAGTCAAATCCAGTTCTAGAAGCTTTTGGTAATGCAAAAACTGTCAGAAACAATAATTCAAGGTGGAATGTCATTCACATCTCTGGATTTTTTCAGTTTACATATTTTCTTGAAGCCAAAAATTGACTTATATAGGCAACCCTCATATTGCAGTCGTTTTGGTAAATTTGTGGAGATTCAGTTCAATCATATGGGAAGAATCTCAGGAGCTGCTATTAGAACATACTTGCTGGAGAGGTCACGAGTTTGTCAAGTTTCTGATCCTGAAAGAAACTATCATTGCTTTTACATGCTTTGCGCTGCGCCAGAACAGGTAAACATGGTCCCTTCTATGGGTACATTAGGTTGATCATAAGAAGTTTCTGCATGTCCAATGCTTGACCTTTTATGAGATTCATACTGAAAAAGATGGCTTCTGCTATGAGATTTCAGGAAACTAAGAGGTATAAGTTAGGGAAACCGAACACATTTCACTACCTAAATCAATCAAATTGTTATGCATTGGATGCACTTGATGATTCCAAGGAATACCTAGCTACGAGGAAAGCTATGGACGTTGTTGGGATTAGTCCTGAAGAACAGGTACTTTCTGGTTATTCATTTACATGATCAGCAATGAGGACAACTCTTCTTACATTTTACTATCGTAGGATGCAATCTTCCGGATAGTTGCTGCTATCCTTCATTTAGGAAACATCGAGTTTGCTAAGGGTGAAGAATCAGATGCTGCAGAACCAAAGGACGATAAATCCCGGTTCCATTTAAAAGTGGCTGCAGAACTTTTCATGTATATGCTTCTCTATTCTGTGTTCTCGGATAACATATTTCTTGTCGAGGGGAGTTCAAACCCTGATTGCTCTTTTATGGTAGGTGTGATGAGAAAGCTCTAGAGAACTCCTTATGCCAAAGGGTGATGGTGACTCGTGGTGAAAGCATTACAAAGCCTCTTGATCCCAGTAGTGCAGCACTAAGCAGAGATGCTCTTGCCAAGATTGTCTATTCTAAATTGTTCGATTGGTAGGTTAAAAATAACAGACTCTTTCCAAAGGACTTATTATCAACCTCGGGATTTGAATTTTTCAGAGGTTACAAATTTATTGCTCTCAGGCTTGTGACTAAGATCAATAACTCCATTGGCCAAGACCCAAGTTCTAAATACATAATTGGAGTCCTGGATATTTATGGATTCGAGAGTTTCAAGACAAACAGGTGCTTAACTGGTACGCTTCTTGTGTTGCTTAATCTTCTTCAAAAACACTGAGCAGATGGTTTCTTGTAGCAGATAATTTATTGTAAAATTTCCTAGTTACTTAGCTAGAGACTCTTTTTTTTTTTTGGTGTTTTGGGACCAATATTAATGTTCTCGTTATTGGTTGTTCCTAGAAGTTATGAGGTTCAATTGATAGCAGTTTTAATTCTCTTTTCACATATATTTTGCAGTTTTGAACAGTTTTGTATAAACCTGACAAACGAGAAGCTGCAACAGCATTTCAACCAGGTTGGAAACTGATGTTCTTTTCAGAGTTTTGATTCTTGATTGATCTAAAAAATATGCTGATCCATATTCATGCAAATGTTCTTCTCTTCTACAGCATGTGTTCAAGATGGAGCAAGAAGAGTATACTAAAGAAGAGATTGACTGGAGTTATATAGAGTTCATTGATAATCAGGATGTCCTTGATCTTATAGAAAAGGTAAGTAGTATAACATTGACTGGTGTTGGAACCTTTAATCCGTTTTACAGTAGTTCAGATTTTCAGACATTGTTTATTGATTTTCAGTACCTAATACACAATTATTTCTTGTCAGAAACCTGGTGGCATTATTGCCCTTCTCGATGAGGCTTGGTAATGTATCAAAACATCAATATATTTCTTCGATATTTCTTCAATAAGTTTCTGAGTTTGTGTTTACCTCTACAGTATGTTTCCAAGATCAACACATGATACACTTGCGCAAAAGCTATACCAGACATTTAATAACCACAAGCGTTTTACCAAGCCAAAATTGGCTCGTACGGACTTTACCATCTGCCATTATGCTGGTGATGTTAGTGATTTAAATTACCGCAGAAGTTTGTGCTTGAAATGCATGTCTTGAAGTGATGAAAAGAATGTAAACTTGGTGTGATGACTGTGTTCTTGTTGAATTTCAGGTCACCTATCAGACTGAACTGTTTTTGGACAAGAACAAAGATTATGTTGTTGGAGAACATCAATCTCTCATGAACTCTTCAGATTGTTCCTTCGTCTCATCGTTGTTTCCAAAATCGCGAGAGGAATCCTCCAAAACATCAAAGTTCTCATCGATAGGTTCTCAGTTCAAGGTCTGATAATAATGATAAATTCAACAAATTCTACTTATATACATTGATTCTCATCATGTACTAAAATACAGCAACAACTACAATCTCTGCTTGAGACGTTGAACACCACAGAGCCACACTATATACGTTGTGTTAAACCAAATAACGTTCTTAGGCCAGAAATTTTTGAGAACGTTAATGTTCTACATCAACTTAGGTGTGGGGTAAGCTTAATGTTTCAGAGAACCTCATGCTTTCATTTTTGCAACTGCAACATTTATTCAGTCTTTACATGATGTTGTGAAACATCCCTTTCTGACCTCAGGGTGTCATGGAAGCCATTAGGATTAGTTGTGCTGGATATCCTACTAGGAAGCCTTTCAACGAATTTTTAACCAGGTTCCGGATTTTGGCTCCAGAGGCTACGAATAGAAGGTAGATTTACCAATGCTTAAATTCGCTATTTAATTCTTACATTAATGCTAAATAGACGTCAAGGTATTAGACTCATAAACCTTTTCCCTATGTTTATAGCTTTGACGAAGTTGACGCTTGCCAAAAACTACTAGCAAAAGTTGACCTTAAAGGTTTTCAGGTGAGTTTTCATATTCTTATCTCACAGTTTCTGTATTGCTGCATTTATATTGTGATCTCCAAAAAAGATATAAAGGAAACTTGCAACCACTTCGTATATGTTTCATGGTTACACTACACAAGACTCTTATATGGGCTTTTTTTCTTGTTCATATGCTACGAGAGATTTAATGAAGTTGGTTACTACATTTATTTTGAAAATCACAGATAGGGAAGACAAAGTTGTTTCTTAGGGCAGGTCAGATGGCAGAACTGGATGCTCACCGAGCGGAAGTTCTTGGCCATTCAGCAAGGATTATACAGAGGAAAGTCCTTACATATCAATCTCGCAAAAAATATCTGCTGTTGCAGTCCGCTTCAACTGAAATCCAAGCCTTTTGTAGAGGTAATTCATGTTATATGCGATTCCAGGTTTAGTAGATTGTTGGCTTCAAATGTAGTTTCAAGTCTTATTAAGCTTCTCCCAACTGATTGCAGGACATATTGCACGCGTTCAGTTTGAGGCCACGAGAAAAGAAGCTGCTTCTGTCAGAATTCAGAAGCAGGCACGGACATATATATGTCAGACAGCCTTTAAAAAGTTGTGTGTTTCAGCTATTTCTATTCAGACTGGGTTGCGTGCAATGGCTGCTCGAGTTGAACTTCGATACAGGAAGAAGAGAAAAGCGGCAATCATTATTCAAGCAAGTTTCAAAATATCATATTGATGATAAAGATCTTTCCTTTTTCGTATTCTAAAGATGTTAGATACTTGAATTTGTTTGATCATTAACATGCAAGTTACTGATTCCACAGAGTCAAATCAGAAGATGTTTGTGTCGATGGCGGTATTTGAGAACCAAGAAAGCAGCTATTACTACTCAATGTTGCTGGAGAATGAAAGTTGCACGTCAAGAACTGCGGAAGCTTAAAATGGTGACATTCTTTCTTAATTAACAATGGGAGCTCTTAGTTTCTCTAAACCTAATTTATGCGATCGACCATCCATGAGATGTACAGGATTTATCAGCATGATTTTCATCAAGATGTTGAAAACTTGTATAATCGTGGATTGGAAGATTCTATCAGTATATTCGTATCTCCTAATGTCCTCTTTTGAGAACTCAAGTTGATGATAATTCTAATTTTGAAGTGATATAATCATTTTTATTACAAATTCACTGGATCATATGTATGCGGAGATTTCTGAGATGTCTTTGTCTTCCAGGCTGCTAAAGAAACAGGAGCCCTTCAAGATGCTAAGACTAAGCTGGAAAAGGAAGTGGAAGAACTCACTTCATGCTTAGAGCTTGAGAAACAAATGAGGGTACACATCACACACAACTTGCCACAGTGAATATTGATATATTCTACACCATAATACTAGATCTTGTTGCTGTCCCTTTTCTGTGTGAGGCATCTGATTTTACTACTGATGCAGATGGAGCTTGAGGAAACCAAAACTCAAGAAGTGGAAGAGTTGCGGTCAGCTTTAAATGAGATGAAACTTCAGCTCGGGGAAACTCAAGAAACCAAAAGTGAGGAGATTTTGAAGTTGCAGTCTGCCTTACAAGACATGCAACTCGAATTTGAAGAACTTGCTAAGGAGTTGGAGATGACAAATGATCTTGCTGCAGAAAATGAACAGCTCAAGGTAAAGTCACAAAGATATTAGATAAGAACCTTTTGCTCCTTGGTATACTTTCGTTCATGGGTTGAAGGTTATAGATTTATAAAAATTTAAAGATATGATTGTGGTTGCTCTGTCTTATTCATTTTCCTTCTAACTTCTAAGGATTTGGTGAGCTCGTTGCAAACGAAAATTGATGAATGCGAGATTAAATATGAAGAAACAAGTAAGCGAAGTGAAGAGAGAGTAAAACAGGAGGTTCCCGTCATTGACCAAGGTGTAATCAACAAACTCGAAGCTGAAAATCAAAAATTGAAGGTAGGATCTCTTGATATTGACATTTGATTCGTGGCAAAAGATGTTCATTTGAGATTTCAATGTTTTCTATCGACAATTGATATCTTATCAAGCACAACATATCGTAGGCACTGGTCAGTACATTGGAGAAGAAAATCAATGCATTAGACAGAAACGACGAAACAAGCTCAAACATCTCAGATCAGTTGAAAGAGAGTGCTTCATCTGATTATGAGATGTTGAGTAATCTTGCAGCAGAAAATGAACGTCTCAAGGTAAAGTTATACGGACGTATCTCTAATAATGTCCTTTTAGTGTTTTCAGGTTTGTTTTTCTCATTGATATGATGTATGACTCTTCTCAGAAACTTGTGAGTTCATTAGAGAATGTAACTAATGAAAACAATGAATATGATTCATCAAACGAGCAAAAGGAAGGAACAGACATGCTGAAAGAAGATAGATTAGCAGAAGATGTTTCGTTTGATAGTGAAATGACCAACAAGCTTGCTGCTGAAAACAAAAATTTATATGTAAGTGTTTCAGAAAATGTATCCTTCTCCAAAAAACAATTGTGGGTTATGTCTGTTTTAAATTTATTGAAATTCCACAGGATCTGGTTAATTTGTTGGAAAAGAAAATAGAAGAAACAGAGAAGAAGTATGAGGAAGCAAGTATACTTTGTGAAGAGAGGCTTAAGCAGGTTATAGACACAGAGACAAAACTTATCGAGTTAAAAACATCAATGCAAAGGTTATCGATTTGCAATCTCCTTTTGTCCAAAGTTTCCATCTGTTATCTTTTCTTTATATGTTTGCTTTTGCAACCGCTACTACATATGCATTACTTATTTACTATTATCTTTAGGCTCGAGGAAAAGGTCTCTGACATGGAAACAGAAGACAAAATTCTTCGGCAGCAAGCATTGTTTAATTCAGCTTCCGGGAAAATGTCACCCCAGGTGTCATTTACAAGACCCCCAGTAAGATTCCTCTATGAAAATTCTTCTTATATATTTTCTTTTCAAGAAAATTCTTGACCTCTTCTTTTTTCACGTACCTCTTGCAGCCAGTGGAGAACGGACATCATGTAAGTGAAAAACTAAATGAACTGTTCTTGTATACACTTAATCATCTTCGCAAGTTTTTGTTACTAGAGCTTTGTGATAGAAATATCTTTCTTACAGGAATCGTTTGCTCCTATACCATCAAGAAGGTTTGGGGCAATGTCTTTCAGACGATCTCAAATTGAACAACAACCTCATGTATGTGCCTAATGAAAACATCAGTCATTATATTGTGATACTTGTTTGCATTGGTTAACTACTTTTGTCATGTCGTTATGATGCAGGAATATGTCGACGTCCTTCTCAAATGTGTATCACAAAATGTCGGTTTCAGCCATGGAAAGCCTGTTGCAGCATTTACAATATACAAATGTCTCATACAGTGGAAACTATTTGAAGCAGAGAAAACCAGTGTCTTTGACCGTATTGTTCCTGTTTTTGGTGCAGCTATAGAGGTAACCTGAAGTTTACTTATTAGTCTCGTTGTAGTATTTATGGCCAAAGAAACAATGGAAACATGTGAAAAATACTTTTTAGATAATCTGACAATATGAAACATGAAAGCTTGAATATCGTTTCATAATTTTCCTGACACGGCTTAGACGTGATTTAGATTGAAAGTTGACATTATGTCATCATGCTTTGCGTTCTGTCTACTTTCAGAACCCAGAAGATGATAACAATTTGGCTTATTGGCTAACAAACACAGCTACGCTGCTGTTCTTGCTTCAAAGAAGCTTGAAATCCCATAGTACAACCGGTGCAAGTCCGCAGAAACCTCCTCAGCCAACTTCATTTTTTGGGAGGATGACACAGGTAAAAAAATCCTGTGTATCGACTCTAAAATACCTTAAGCATACTTATTGGCCAAAAAGCTTTAACTTAGAGTTTCTGTGTCTTGTGGGATTTCCTCCAACTAAAACTTGAAGATTTGACTTCTACATGTTTTAGGGTTTCCGTTCAACCTCCTCGGCCAGCCTTTCAGGTGACGTAGTGCAACAAGTAGATGCTCGATATCCTGCTATACTCTTCAAGCAGCAGCTTACAGCCTACATTGAAACTATATATGGAATATTTCAAGAGAATGTGAAGAGAGAACTAGCACCCGTGCTTTTGTCCTGTATTCAGGTAGACCTATTTATGGTTTCCAACAAAATAAATCATGATCTCTGCAAGACAGGGTCATCTCACTTATAAGTCCTCAACTAATGGCTCAGGGACTGAAAGATTTATCACATGAGTCCTCTGCAGAGACTTTATCTGCTGAGTCATCTGAACAGAATTCACCAGAAAAGCCATCTGAAGGGAATCCACCGGCAAAGCTGTCTGAAGATAATTCACCAGCAAAGCCATCTGAATATAAGTCACCAGCAAAGCTATCTGAAGAGAACTCACAGGCAAAGCTATCCGAAGAGAATCCACAGGAAAAGCTATCCAAAGAGAATCCACAGGCAAAGCCATCCGCAGAGAATTCAACGGCAAAGCCATCTGAAGAGAATTCACCCACGAAAACTTGGCAAGACGTCATAGATCTTTTGAATCGGCTTCTCGTCACATTGAAGAAAAATTACGTAAGAAATTTTTGGTATTCAAGATTGTGTTTGCTTCTGTTGACTCCTAAATGTTTACTCTGACCAACTTCTTCTTTCAGGTTCCTCTGTTTCTTGCTCAGAAGATTTTCAGCCAAACATTCCAAGACATCAACGTTCAACTCTTTAACAGGTAAACTATTAACATTCCCCCATCAACCTTAAACGGAGTGAAATTTACCTAACCCACCGTCAGCTAATAAACTTTAAGCTGTAATCTAACTAATGCAGCCTTCTGCAACGTGAATGCTGCACATTCATCATGGGCAAGAAAGTAAATGCGTGGTTAAGTGAACTAGAGTCATGGTGTAGCCAGGCAACTGAAGAGGTAAGTTAGTTGTCTTGATTGATTGTGGTAACCGAACGGTTTCAAACTTCTCTTGAATGCAGTTTATAGGATCTTCATGGGATGAACTCAAACACACAAGACAAGCCGTGGTGCTCCTGGTCTGTTTCTTATGAACTAAATTACAGCAACCTTGATTAATACTACAACAATCTTTCCTCTTTCTTTTTCCTGAATTTATCATCGGACTCCTCTTCCAGGTTACAAAACAGAAGTCCACAATTACATATGATGATCTTACAACTAACCTCTGCTCGGTAACTCCTCTCTGCTTCGGATTTGTTTAATAATATTATAAAACATGCCTGGAAAATGCTTCTGATCCTTCTATCTCTATTTCATCTTCCAGGCTCTTAGTACTCAGCAATTGTATAGAATATGTACCCTCGGCAAAATTGATGATCACGAGTATCAGAATGTATCTCCAGACGTATGTTTCCTCTGAACATCTCTCATTGTCCAAATCTCTATATCGGCTTCATATTTCTGTGGGTGCAGGTGATTTCCAACTTGAAACTTCTAATTACAGATGAAGACGAAGCGAGTCCTTCGTTCTTGTTAGACAATGATTCCAGGTATTGAAACTTTCATATTACAAGTAACTTTCTCTAAATTGTTCAAACATCACCACCATAACCTCTTGAATATTGTCTTTTTGAAACTCAGCATCCCCTTTGCAGCTGATGAAATCTCCAACTGTATGCAAGAAAAAGACTTTGCCAACGTAAAACCAGCTGTGGAACTCGCTGATAACCCTAACTTCCACTTTCTGAAGGACTGAGACCTATTTGATTCTGACTAAATATGTTGCGATGAAATTGTATAGTAATCCTTTGCATAGTTATACGTTTTGTAGAATCTTGATCGGTTTCGTCATCTAGGCTTTAAGAGGGAGTTTTGAGCTCAAGTGTAGGGTAGTGGTTAGGTGAAAGCCAAAAGCCAAAAGCCAATACTTTACTTATAGGACAAGAAACTTCTCTATGTAGAACAAACATTAGAAATCAGTTTTATAACCTTTTTTTTGGAGACACCCTTAGTCCCATAATGGGTCAGATATTCAGAATTGGCCTTGCGAAGTAAATTGACAAATATTGAAGATAAGGCAGGCATCCTTCAATCACGATCAATTGAAGGTTTCTGATTTATTTTGGTATTCTTATTGAGTCCAAATCTTTGGAAAACGTTTGAGAATTAATAATGTCCCAATACTGTGAGAGAAAATGGTATCAGTATTACAATTCTGATGCATTATACATGTTTGAATTAACTTAGATAGTGACGCAACGATGACATATCATAATATCAGTAGATTATATGTACTTGTTTTACAACACCTGATGAGACTGAGGCTGACAAAGAGAAACATGTGAATCTGATCACATGGTCTTCCCATACCCTTTCAGTTATTACAGTTATGGAGGTTTGTTTGCATTTATCATCCTCTTTCTTTTGTCCGTTTTCTCCATTCTATTATATAGCCTAGACTTTTTTAGGCGAAATAAAATAATGTGATCTAATATTTGAATAATTTATCATAAGTATATACTTAATATTTGAATTTTTTATAATAAATCTATTACAAAACTTTAAGCAAAACTTATAAGCTGATTTTCAACAAAATAAAATAAAATAGAAGTTAGGTTGATCATAAAATGTAATCTTATAATTTGTGTTAGTGTCGTTGTATTGTTACCATCCGATCGAATTCAATTAGACATAATGTATGTCGTTAACAAAAAAAAAATAAAAAAAAATTGGTAACTAATAGTATAAATTTAATATAAAAAAGGGAAGAAGGATTAACAACCTTGAGTTATTGCCTTTAACAGTGGACATTTTAGATCATAACAAACAACTTAACAAGCATTTTCGCTAAATATTTCTGAATATTGTTACTTTATTAGAGTTACTAAAGAGCCAATACTCACTAGTTCTTGTATTTAGGGATTTTATTATTACACGCTACTACTTTCCTTATTGCTTCCATAACGTGATTACTTCAATTTGATATAAACACTATTAACTAATTTCGCCTCCCAAATTCTCTATAAAATTTGATGTGGTAGGCGAATGTTTATATTTTATAATTGAATTGGCATGGCTCTGAATATACATGCATACTTATACACGTATATCTATAAAATGTGTTTGTCCAACGATTTTTTTCTTAACAAATATTGTGAACCAAGTGTTTTTCTTTTGATTTTGATTTCCTCACAGTTAAGGCGACGCCACAAATGAAACAGCAAGTAAAAACTATATTATCTTTTTCTTGTTAATGAAAATATTATCTTATCTTATCATATGGTGACTATGGTATGGATTTCTAAATTATCTATGTGTGTACGTATTCATTATTCGAGTCTTTACACTTAATATGAAATTATAGTCTACCGTCTTTAAATATCAATGTTCCATAACCAAAAGAAAAATCGATGTATTTATAAGTTGGTCAGATGAATGTTTTTCAGTATTTAAACTAAAATTATACAAGATTATATAAGTCAATTTGAAATTGAAATAGATTTTAAACCTTGCACGTAATTATGTTTATCTTTTTGATTACCAATTAAATTTACAAATTACAGTAGAAGTCTATATATATGATCATTCTACAATGTCTAAACGGGAAAATCAGTTCCGCTCCGAATTAAATAACCAATAACGATTACCATTTACCACCAATTTAGTTAGATTTATGTTCATCAATTCCGTGGATTTATATTTTTATGATCACGCTTAGGGTAAAATTTTGAGTCTTTAACTGTTTAAAACGTAGTAATTTCGAAGGCTAACTAATTTGCAATTGCAACCATTCAATAATATGTTGGTCAAACAAGCCGTAATCCACATAGAGAAATGCTAGTTTTGGAATATTTTCATGTTACCCATTTGATATTCGAAGCATAAAATCAGTAGAGAGATAAAGAAAATAGGTATTGTGTTATACTATGCATGAAATCAGGTTGGTGCTAATGGGCAAAATTGAAAACAGTAACATGGGGTTTGGCTCTCTTAATTAACTAGATTTATTTAATCAAGAGATTCAAGATACTTGATTAAGAGAAGCTGACTACGTACAGCAGAATCTGACTGATTATTGTCAGAAAATAAAACAATAATGGCCATATATACAAATATTTTGGAAATCCATATATATTAGCAATTATTGATCCTTTTGCACATAGTATAATATATATTTTACTTTTTGTGTCTCTTTGCTTTTGTTAAAAACTCAAATATTTAGAAGGTTAAGTGTTGTCCTGGCGGACCTAGAATTCGTGACCTTCGGCACTACTTTAGACGAAAAAAATTGATGTTGGATTATATGATGATAAATAATGTGGTGGTCGTTTCATGCAAATATTCGTATTATTGATTGCATTTTCGAGTACTATTACATTTCTTTCAAAAAACGATATATATATAGTATAACTATCTCTTGTAACTGAATTATAGTTGATATATCATGGTTTTTACCCATTTTAGACCATGATATAAATCTTTTTTATCGAATCTTTCTATTGTTTCCGTAGTCTTTTAGAGTCTTTTCAGGTTTTAGCATGTTTGGAGCTTAATTGAAGTTTTTAGAGCATTCTGGAGCTTTGTGGCATTCGTTGAAGACGTTCCCACCGATAGATTGAGCTCAAATTTGGACACGAGATAGATCAATGGATTAGCTTTCATTTGGAAGTGTTTGAAGCCATTCCAACGGTGCGATCAAAAGTTATGCCAGTTTTCGTGAAGACAGTCCAGTCGGGCAAACACCAGAAATGTCCTGGTATCGATCGATACCGACTGCAGGAAAGGATAACGCGACTTTCTACGACTTAGAAGAATCTGCTTTTTGGCCCAGAAGACTTTATTATTTACAAGAAAGCCCAGAACGTGTTTTAGACTTATAAATAGGGTTTTCAGCCACCTGTTTAGAGAACGCTTAATTCTAGGCATTATTTTACTTTGGTTCTTTAGGGAGACAAGTCTGAAACTCTGTTCGGGAGAGAAGATTTCGAACCCTTTTGTTATTTCTTACTTTGATGATCTATTCAATCATGTTGTTTGCTTCATTCTGCATGTCTGAGTAGATCCCTTTTAGGTTTAGGGATTTCTCATAAAGGATTTCATGGTTTGTTAGATAGATTAATCTGTTAGGGTTCACAATCAATTGAATTCTTCACCATAAGTTGTCCTCAAGGCTAGTTCTAGGTTGACGAATCTGGAATCTAGATTTTAGGATTGTTGATTAGTCACGGAAGTGAGATTGATAACCTGACAGAACCTAGGGTGAGCAAAATAATTATCTGCAAAGAAATTTGGTTTAATTATTTTGTGAACATATCAAACTTGGACATTAAAGCTGGTTTAGATCTTTAGAATTTGCAAAGAAATTTGGAATTCTAGGATTTAGACTTAGATTGTTTTCGCAACGAAAGTTGGTTAATTATATCTTAGTGATTTGAGTTCGAGAACAGTGCTTAACCTGAACCCTGTTGATTGATTTGTCTGCATTCCTTGATTTCCTGAGAAATACCCTAGGCCTATATCCTCTCCATTGATTTTACATCTTTTAATTCTGCATATTTATATTCTCGCTTGATTGATTTGGCTTAGCGTAATTTGATTCTTGAAATCTATTGTGTGATTCTCTGAGTCTTTGTGGTTCGACCCCTACTATACTGCAGCCACTGCTTTAGTATTCTTAGGGAGTCAAATTTCGATTGTATTATTTTTCTTAAAAGAGATTAGCTTTTTGAAATGGTATATTGTAAGTTGTTTTATATATAGAACGCATAATGATCACAAGTTTTACTCGAGGCATGTGGGAACTCTTCTAGTTTATTAGTACTTCAGAAGTAAAAATAGAACTAATCATCGATATGATAAATAATCTCGTCATCCCAGGAGCCATGAAGAGTTCATCTATGAAACGAAAACTATTAATAAGGCCAGGGCACGTCAGATGCATGCATCTATACACCTTTTCCTTATATAAAACATAAAAAGGCTCTAGATTTTGGTGAGAAAAATCTTTGCCCGATTCAACTCCACTACATATATCATCACTCTCTCGATCGAGGTTTCCTGAATAAATCTAGTTTTCATAAATCACGATGATTAGTTTCTTACACAACACGATTCTATATTATCGATGGGCGAAATATATTAAATTGTTTTACTTTACTATTTTATTTTCAGGGTGCACAACAATCAGCGGATCAAATTTATTTATATGTAAAAGCGGTTTGTAGTAGATTTAATTTATTTTTACGGTTAATTTATTTTTACGGTTTACACCTCTATAAAAATTAATTTATGAATGATAAATAAAGAACGGTTCAATACACAAACGGATTTATCCGCCCAACCGCGGGTAACTATTCGAATCCTTATGCTTTATCAATTTTCAATGATCTTTGGGGCCATTTCACTTTTTTTTGTGTATGGATTCCAATGCATATTTTTCAAACACACATACATAAATACATAGAGTTTGTTTGGATGGTCTAAAATACAAAAATGCTAAACATTAATCTACAAGGAAAACAATAATAGCAAGAGGAATTATTGTGTAGAATTATTGTATCAATATGCACTGACATTTCATCATTGCATTAAAAGAGGAATTGACTGATTTCCAACAACCACAGGGAAAAAAAGAAAGAGGAATTGACCAAATTAATTAAACATGAAGACCCAAATTTTACACTCCGGCACATGAATATATATCTCACCTTTCCCTTTGAGCCTCATACGTATCTACCCTAGATTTGGTTTGTGCATTGATCGATGAAGATCTTGTTAAAACATTCCAAATTTATAAGATTAACAGTTGATCACCGAAAAAAATACATTATCTTACTATGTTCTAACTTTAATATGATATTTTAACCCAAAAAACTTTACTGTACTATGATGTTCTTCTTCCGACGTAGCACTTTGCGTCAAATGGCCAAATTAAAACCCTCGGTTTTAGGTTTAGCTCGAATCATAAGTAGAGGTCGTTTTCACGAAGAAACAATAGAAAAGCCAAATGGACCATTTTACGATCCTGTCTCTTTTTAAAAATGTCTACTCTCTTTTCTCAGAGACCGGATTAGAGAATTTCTCATATATATAACAATTTACAAATTCATGCCAAGTGAAATCCTTATCAAATTGAAATTACCGGTTATATATTTGGTAAAGAAATGGAATGAGACATTAACTTTGTGTAGATATGGTGTTATATGAAAATTTTGAGAGGAAAATAGATTGTCAACCTTATACATATGTGATTTTTTTATTGTTGTATAAATTATTTTTTTTAAAAACGTATAATATGTAAATTTGCATTTGGGCGGTGATAAAACAATGGTTCTAACACAAATCGTTAGGATGTATGTTTTGGTCGAATTTAAACACAAACCATCAGGACACAACGATGGGGTTTTAACACATGTCATTAGCCTCAGTGTGATATAATTTAGGCAAACACTTTTCTATGTGTGTTAATTTCTTTCTTATAATCCGGTATATGTATATTGAAGTGTTGATCTCTTTATATATAGCATAAATTAATTATTAAATGCCGCTGCAAGCCAATCATTTGAACATCAAGAAGTTAAATTAAATGAGTAAAATAATCAATTAATGATCTTGAGAAATAATTTTCCAAAATCAAAATTCCAAATTGCTTAAAGCTCTTCTCTATTTAAAACCCTTTCTCCTCAATCCAAACAAGACACGAACCAAATCCTCAATCTATCATCATTACATCTTTTCTTGCCCTACAAGCAAGTATAAATAACACTAAAAAGCTCCCAATAAGATGTGTAATAACGATAACACAAGTTGTGTCAACATCTCAAGTCTGCTTCAGCCTGAGGACATTTTCTCCCGTCGTTGCATCTGGGTAAATGGGCCGGTCATCGTCGGTGCTGGCCCATCAGGCCTAGCTGTCGCCGCCGACCTGAAACGCCAAGAAGTTCCGTTTATAATCCTCGAGCGAGCTAACTGCATAGCCTCTCTGTGGCAAAACAGAACCTATGATCGTCTCAAGCTTCATCTCCCTAAGCAATTCTGTCAATTGCCAAATTTACCCTTCCCGGAGGATTTCCCGGAGTATCCAACGAAGTACCAGTTTATTGAGTACCTTGAGTCCTACGCAACCCACTTTGATCTCCTCCCGAAGTTCAACGAGACTGTCCAGTCAGCTAAATATGACAAAAGGTTTGGGCTGTGGCGGGTCCAGACTGTTTTGAGAAGCGAGCTGCTCGGTTACTGTGAGTTCGAGTATATCTGCAGGTGGCTCGTGGTGGCGACGGGAGAGAATGCTGAGAAAGTGGTACCGGAGTTTAAGGGTTTAGAAGATTTTGGTGGTGATGTTCTTCATGCTGGTGATTATAAATCCGGCGAGAGGTACCGTGGAAAACGAGTTCTGGTAGTCGGATGTGGAAACTCCGGCATGGAAGTCTCTCTCGATCTATCCAACCACGACGCAAGCCCGTCAATGGTCATTCGTAGCTCTGTAAGTAAAACTTCAGTACATTATACCCACCAAGTTACGAAAAACAGAGCATCTGATTCTTAGTAGTTCCTCTGTTCTAAAACAGAGCATCTGATAGTTATACTCTGTTTTTCCTTGTTTGTTTTATCTGATCGATCAGGTTCATGTATTACCAAGGGAGATTCTTGGGAAGTCGACGTTCGAGTTAGGTGTAACAATGATGAAATGGATGCCAGTTTGGCTCGTGGACAAGACTCTACTCGTTCTCACAAGGTTACTGCTGGGGAACACTGATAAGTACGGGCTTAAGAGGCCTGAAATTGGACCGTTAGAGCTGAAGAACACTGCAGGTAAAACTCCCGTGCTAGACATTGGAGCCTTTTCAAAAATCAAATCAGGAAAGATCAAAATCGTAGCGGGAATAGCTAAGTTTGGTCCGGGAAAGGTCGAACTTGTGGATGGTCGAGTCCTCGAGATTGATTCCGTTGTTCTTGCTACTGGTTACAGAAGCAATGTGCCTTCATGGCTTAAGGTACAGACAAAAGCATTTATCTTAGATCAAATCATTAAAACGATCCAATACCGTTAATGACAGTTAAGGGAAGTTTGATGGAGTATATACTAATATGGTGTTTGATCGTTGGTTTATTGTTGTGAAGGACAACGACTTGGCAGAGATTGGAATAGAGAAAAACCCGTTCCCAAAAGGGTGGAAAGGGGAGGCTGGATTGTATGCAGTTGGGTTCACGAGAAGGGGACTCTCAGGTGCTTCGCTTGATGCAATGAGTGTGGCTCATCATATTGCGAATTGCTGGAAAGAAGAAACTAAGCTACAGATCAAAACAGTTGCTGCTCGTCACCGTCGTTGTATTTCACACTTTTAATTCTTACTATTTACATATAAAGCATATACGACAAAAAGGGGGAAACAAGAGAGGTTGATTCGTGTTTTTGTGATGTGAAAATCAAAGAGATAAGCCCACTCTATGCAAGAAATCCCAAAAAGGAAATAACTGTGAAGTGTGTTTGGGTTTCTTTTGTTGTAAGGAGGATGTGGCTTTCCATGTATTTAGCGTATTCTTTTACATTTCCACTTATCTTTTGTTGGTTAAGGTGTTTGAGTTGTGCTTATATTTGTAAAATATAAACTTAGAGCTGATCTATAAAGTTTGAAACTTGATTAGTTTAAACAAAATTTATGAACAAGATATGTGTCTGAAACTGATTTTCGTCATTGACAAAAGGCAGAAATATGCGAATGAAGTAGATAACAGAAAATGTTCCTCAAGACCAATACATGAACTGTGTATGTATCTCTTATTATACGATGAAAAAAGGATATAACAAACATCAGGTTTCTCAAATGTTTAGATAACATTCATCATCATCAAAAGGAGCCATTGATATTACCAGACATCAGGACGAAGCTCACCAGTAGCTGGAGGCATCCAACGACCCGAGTTGTACACGTTTTCACCAACTTTCCATCCAGGAACATCCTTCATCACATCCGCCTCGTATTCTAGATACTTCTTCCACTCAGACACAAACCTATTTACAATCCAAACATGGAGATTCAATGTTGGGGTTTTTACCACAAGCGTCGTTTAATTTCGTAGTTGAATATTGGATAAGAAGCAGTAGTTCTTTTTGCTCTACCTTTCATCTTCTTCTGCTTGAAGAACAGGTAGAATTGCTCTACGTGCAGCGTATTTCTCTTCCTTCAACGCTCTATCATCACAGCAATCTAAATTAAAGCTTTGGTGCAGATACATTGTGTTTATTTTGACTCTTTTATCACCATTATACATTTGAGATTCTAAACCATAGATGACTAACACTGTGTTGTCTTATTAGTTGCAAATTACTCCAAATAGACACTTATCAAGCTAATAACTCACAATGTGACCACCTAATAACCAAAATTCAAGTAACTAGTAGTATCATCTTGCAATTTGATTGCTTTCTTCACCACAGCTCAAAAGGGATCGTTGATTAGCTATAAAATGGGTCAGTAGTACCCAATTTCAGACTGACTACACAATTTGAAACGCATCTAAGGTTATTAGTACCCAGGAAAATGTCTAGAATCAGTCCCAAATTACTCATAATTTCACAACGGAGAACAGCCTAACCAACCTAAATTCCAGGAAAATCCAAAAGAGAAAATAGTGAAATGTGAGGGAGCTATTTACGCATCTCGTTTCTTATTACCTACGAATTTTGTTGCCCTGACCGACTTGGTACATCCCCCAAGCAAAAGCACCGGAAACGGTAAGGAAAATAGCCATGGCGCTTGGTCCCGTGTTGGAGATCCGGCGAGCATATCGGACCGGCGCGAACCCACCCGGTGGTGGACCATCCTGAAGCAACGGCATATCCTTCACACTCGCCATTCCTGGCTTCTTCCTTATCATCGCCTCCGTCATCTTTTTCCTCGATCGAGCACTGATTTGATCCCCAAATCGATTCTTGATTCGTTAAACCAGTGTGTTCTAGGGATTCTGAGGAGGTAAATCAGAAATGAGTACTGAATAGAGAAAAAACATTTTTTTTTTTTTTTTGTGACTTTTTAAAAATGTTATAATAATGAACTGGGCTTTATAAGGCCCATATTATAAACGTACCGGGTTAAAACTCGAACCGGATCCTAATCGGAGGCTAAAACTCAACCAAGCAATGAGCTTGGAGAAAACGTAAAACCCTAAACCCCTACTGTTACTAGAATCTTCGACAATCTGCTTCATTTCTCCTCTTCGGCAAGTGGAAATTTTTCAAGTTAGCTTCTTTAGTTCGATCTGTTGTGAAGCAGTTTGTAATCTTCTCGGTTTAGTGAGAATCTATAACCATGTATCGGCTTGTCACCAACGTTGCTTCAAAAGCTAGGTAGATCTATTCGGCATTATGGGTTTTTGACTGTGGTTACGATTTGAGTGCTGCTTTTTCTTATGATTTTGTATCTGATTGGTTCCTCGGAGATCGGATTGGTAAAGATATATATGAGTTTTTTGTTCTGATATTCTGAATTTTGATCAACATGTTAGCAGAAATCGGATTGAATTGAATCTTAATCTTTCTCTGCCCACTGAGACTGTAGCATCTTCCATTTCTGTGTATTTCTAGAAGTTTCTTTTCATCTATTGATGGTATTTATTTTCTTTGTTTTAACAGGATTGCCAGAAAGTGTACAAGCCAGGTTCATATTCTTCATTTTGTATTTGGTTATGCTGTTTTTAGTCGCTTGTGAGTATGTATTGATGTGCATTATGTGTAGATTGGAAGCAGGCTCAATTCTACTAGGAATTATGCAGCAAAAGACATAAGGTTTGGTGTTGAAGCTCGGGCTTTAATGCTTAAGGGTGTCGAGGATCTTGCTGATGCAGTTAAAGTCACTATGGGACCCAAGGTATCAAACTTATGGTTCAGATTGTTTCTGTTCAAGAGACTTATATTGTCAGTGAATATAGTTAAAAATGGAGAATGTAACACCCTATTGACAAGTAAACAATTGTCTGTTTTTGTTACCCTCAAACTGTCTGATACGACAGTCTTAAACCATTTTCTAATTTTTCTTATCTTTTAAGGGTCGTAATGTCATCATTGAACAAAGCTGGGGTGCACCAAAGGTGACAAAAGATGGTGTCACTGTTGCCAAGAGCATTGAGTTCAAGGACAGAGTTAAAAACGTTGGTGCCAGTCTTGTCAAACAGGTTGCTAACGCCACAAATGAAGTAGCTGGTGATGGTAAGTGTTCCCTTTCATTGTATTAAAACGTTTTTCCTGTTTTTGATAATTGGGTTGTTAGTCTCCTATCTACTCATATTAATTGTTGTTATTGTATCTGACAAAAAATATGGTATGCTTTACAGGAACAACATGTGCTACAGTCCTTACTCGAGCTATCTTCACGGAAGGTTGTAAATCAGTTGCCGCCGGAATGAATGCAATGGACCTAAGACGTGGTATGAAACTGGCAGTTGATACTGTTGTGACGAACTTGCAGAGTCGAGCACGCATGATTAGCACTTCTGAAGAAATCGCCCAAGTTGGAACAATATCAGCTAATGGAGATAGAGAAATCGGTGAACTGATTGCAAAGGCTATGGAAACTGTCGGCAAAGAGGGAGTGATCACAATTCAAGTGAGTTGAATTTGATCCCTAAATGTTAAATTATTTTGCTTATTCCTTAAGGTGACTTATGTTATCACTTATCATCTTTTGATCCAGGATGGCAAGACCTTGTTTAATGAGCTGGAAGTTGTTGAGGGTATGAAGATTGACAGGGGATACATCTCCCCGTACTTCATAACAAACCCGAAAACCCAAAAATGTGTAAGGATTCCCACCTTGTTGGTTTATCAATTTAAGGAATTTCTCATTTGATTTGTTCTGCATGGGTTTGTTTTGCAGGAACTAGAAGATCCTCTCATTCTTATCCATGAGAAGAAAATTTCCAATATAAACGCTATGGTGAAAGTCTTAGAACTGGCCCTCAAGGTATCAACAATGTGGCGATTTCTTGATTGTCAATAATGTCTGATATTTATAAGTATTTTGAACCTGAAGAACGTTATTTATTTTCTCTACCCTTTTCCAGAAGCAAAGGCCGCTAGTGATTGTTGCTGAGGATGTGGAGAGTGATGCTCTTGCCACCCTAATTCTGAACAAACTTCGTGCTGGAATCAAGGTTTTTCTTATGTGCCTTTTTTCTTACAACGCCTTGTTAAAAATTTAATTTGGATTGATGTAAATGGTATTGTGTTATAGGTCTGTGCTGTGAAGGCCCCTGGTTTTGGAGAGAATCGAAAGGCCAATTTACACGATCTAGCTGCCCTCACCGGAGCCCAGGCATGCCCATGTTTCTTTTTTTTTTTATTTTCTGCCAAGACAATCACACCTGCACTAATTGCATGAGCTATAATGTGTCGCTGGTGGTTCCACTTTGTAGGTAATAACAGAAGAGTTAGGTATGAATCTCGACAACATTGACCTAAGTATGTTTGGAAACTGCAAGAAGGTTCGTTTGGTCCAATTCCTTCTACTTTCTCTCTTTCTCTCTGTACCTTCTGTTACATTGTATAACTTAATTTTCATTTGTTAATAGATAACTGTATCCAAAGATGATACTGTTGTTCTCGATGGGGCTGGTGACAAGAAAGCAATTGGGGAACGATGTGAACAGGTTAGAGTGATTTTCGCTTTTTTATCATGTAGTGGTTCAGTGTTATATTCCTTTACCTTCTTTTCCAACTGGTAAGAGTGTTAAATATGTTCTAAAATTTTAATAAATCACACAGATACGATCCATGGTTGAAGCGAGCACGTCTGATTATGACAAGGAGAAGTTGCAAGAAAGGTTGGCTAAGCTTTCGGGTGGTGTTGCTGTACTTAAGGTAATGTACACCTCTTGTGAACATCAGAATAAGAGACTATCAATGCATTATTACTAACGTCAAGATTACATACATGGGTTTTTAGATCGGAGGAGCGAGTGAGACAGAAGTTGGCGAAAAGAAAGATAGAGTAACGGATGCTCTAAATGCCACTAAAGCAGCAGTAGAAGAGGGTATTGTTCCAGGTAAAAAAAACTATCTCAAATCTCCAAAACAAAGTTCAGTTGAGTTCCTGAAAAAAAATTGCATGAGAATTACATTACGTATTGTGTATCACAGGTGGTGGTGTTGCTCTTTTATATGCTTCTAGAGAACTGGAGAAGCTTTCCACAGCTAACTTTGATCAGAAAATTGGTGTTCAAATCATTCAAAACGCTCTCAAGGTGTTTCTCTCATCACTTTGTTCATCCTCACTAGCATAAACAACTTCTAGAGTCTTACACAGAATCTTTTTTTGAGTAGGCACCTGTGTACACGATTGCTTCCAATGCTGGAGTCGAGGGTGCAGTTATCGTAGGCAAGCTTTTGGAGCAAGATAATCCTGACCTCGGTTATGATGCTGCCAAAGGTTACATTCTTATATGCATTAGAGAATTCACTTTCTATAGTTCTTGGTCCACCTTGTTACTTCCCTATATTCCGAAATCTGAACTAGCTTCTTTTCGCATTTACTTTCAGGAGAATATGTCGACATGGTAAAGGCTGGGATTATCGATCCGTTGAAAGTGATCAGAACCGCATTAGTTGATGCTGCAAGGTACACAAAGTTTGAAAATTGGTCGTCAAATTTTGTTGTTTATTGCAATGTTTTGCTAATCTTTTTTCTTGGTTTATGACTTTATTCTATTGGATAGTGTCTCGTCTTTGTTGACAACGACGGAAGCAGTTGTGACTGAGATTCCAACGAAAGAGAAGGAACCGTCTCCAGGTATGGGCGGTGGAATGGGTGGAATGGGTGGAATGGGCGGAATGGGTTTCTGAGAAGAACCATAAACTCTAACTAGGTTTCTTTGGAATCTGTTGTGAGATGCTACGGTTGCTTCATCCACAAAGCACTAATGGATTCTTTAATCATGAGTGGAAGAGAGAGACCTTCAGATTTTCCATGGTTTTCAATTCACAATTCGATTTATAAAAATATATTTTGAAGAAAAGGATTTTGTTTTGGTTCATGCAAGTGTTTTAGTTAACTTGTTCCAAAATTCTTGAGATTAGTGAGTTCTTTGAATCTTCAAAGAGGTTGCGCATGGAGATTTGTAGTTCTAACTTCTAACCAACTATAACCAAACCCTTACATCTTATTAGTAACACGATATTTACCTGTTTATAGGTGGTTCAATTATCGGACTCTCATGTCAAATAAAAAAAACACAAGGGATTATTCTTAGAACGTAACGAAGTATAAATAGTATACAATAATTGATAAATTTATCGTCCAAATATCTCGTGGTGAAGAAAGATTATGATTAGTAATCATGATTATGAACCGAAGTCTTGTTTTTGTCTTCACGTCTTTGTCCGTACCATACTTAATAGCTTTAAACCATAGTCAAGGTCAAGGATACCGTGAATTGATTAAAGCTTGGATAAACAGGTATCGAGGATGACGCGAATTGATTCAGTATGGCCAAACGCTCCATGTCCCCTAGTATACATCCACCGAGCTAGAAGACAAAAACAATTTGAGAATGTTCTTAAACTTCTAGTTCACATGTAAGGTAGCTAGTCAAATTCTTCTAGGAAAGATAAAGTAGTAAAATATAGAGCAAATGAATAAAAATACTTGGAGCTTGATGATGAATTAGCTTAACGAGATAGCTATATCTTGTGTAGGCAGGAAAATTTCATGTTACACACTTTCAAAACTTATAGTTAAACTACAAGTAATCATAGATTTACTTTAAAGAAAATTCCACGTTTTTTATCCACAAACAAACACGACGTGGCTGTCCATTGTAACATTTCCTCAAGCTCGGCGAATGTTTCTTCGTATTTTATTGTTTAAATTTACAATGTTTCAAAGTTCGCAATTAGCAAGTTTCACGATGTATGATTACAATTAAAACATTAAACATAAAAACGAACACTCAAGCGGGCAAATCCAACTACACGCGTCTCTGAATTAAATATTCCAATTCAAATTTCGATTTTATAATTGGTCAAAGCAAATAAAAATAGCGGTAATCAAATCGTACGGATAGGAATAGAAGAGCGCACACACCAAAGCATGTGCTTTTGCTTTTGTTTTTGTTTTTTTTTTTAAATCGAGTTTTTCGAACCGCTGCTTCTTGTTTACGCTCTGCATGATTGTCGTGTGAGAACATTGAACTCACACTTCAACTCTAAAGCTTTTGTCTTCTTTCTTCCTTTGCCTTCTTCTCATTCATTTGCTTCTTCGTCTGATTCAGAAACACTGTTCTCTACATTTTTCAGTATTAATTTTCTGGTTATTCGATTTCAATTTCTTGTAAGTTTTGGCCATGAATGGATCAACGGAAGCTGTTACACGGACGAGATCATTGCAGATCAGTCCTGGTGGTGATTTAGAGGCTGCTCATCTTGATGAACTCATAAGGGAAATAGAACAGAGGAGTCTCTATTACTACCAAGAGAAAAACAAATCCTTGAGAGCTCGTTATGTCTATGGAACTATCTTCTTGATCATAAATCTATGCGCTTGGTTTATCCGTGACTACGCACAAAAGGCTCTGTCCTTGCTTCCATGTAAAACTCTTTTGAGATATATCTAATGTTGAATTTAAAGATAACTTTAGTTAAGTTGAAATCATCAATGCAGATGTCAGTAGTTGCGGACCAGAAGGAAGTCATTGTTTCCATACGCTTGGAGTACTCCGCGTGAGTCTAGGATGTTTCGTATCCTGCAAAATGAACTCTTTTGCTGATAGAGTCATAATGTTAAGTACTTTGGTATGTTATATAGGTTTTATTTATCCTTAACAACTAAGATATTTTTCCTTATTATGTTCCTCTCAACATGGAACACAATGAAACTCCATGAAGCTCAAAACAGTTGGCACTCGGATAATTGGATCTTCAAGTTTTTTCTAATGGTTTTAGCCATGGTAGCTTCTTTCTTCATACCTCAGCTTTACATCCAAATTTACGGTATGTTTCATGTCTCACTATAGCTCTATAATCTTTTCTATTTGATCTGATCGGTTTGTGTCACGATGATGATGTTTTCTTTACAGGGGAAATCGCGCGTGTTGGTGCAGGGTAAAATCATCTTTCAAATTGCTCTCTAGAGAAACACATGATTCTCATACCATTTTTGTGGTTGCAGGATATTTCTTGGTCTTCAACTTGTAAGTGTTATTGAATTCATCACTTGGTGGAATAACTATTGGATGCCTCATGACCAAAGTAAGCAAAGGTAAGCAAGTTCAAGTTCAATCATTACAAAAGTGTTGTGTCTATGTGGATATCTCAACTGTTGGTTACTACTGTGCTTTCTGCAGCTGCTCTTTTGGTTTGGTCATGTCAACAATTTTCTACATCGGTTCTGTTTGCGGTATCACAGTGATGTACTACTTGTATGCAGCTTCTACTGCTTGTGTCCTCAATATGTTCTTCATCTCATGGACTGTTGTTCTTCTAATCGTTATGATGGTTATGTCCTTGCATTCTAAGGTACATTTCCTAGGTTTTGCTTGATGGTAACACTATGATTGATCTTTGCTTCGAATTCTGATGCTTTGCATTAAAGGTGAAGATTAGAGGACTTTTGTCTTCCGGGATTATGGCTTCCTACATTGTCTTCCTATGTTGGTCTGCTATCAGAAGGTAAAGAAGAAAAAACAAAATCTGACTTTTGTTTGGTTAGTTTTTCAAAACATTACTAACGTACAAGTTTTGTATCAGTGAACCTTCACATACGAAATGCAATGCGCATACTCAAAATGGTCATACCGATTGGATTACAATACTGGTAAGAGCTCAAAGACTCTTCTTGAGTTTTTGCTTACTTAGACTCAATCTCACTTCTTCTTTCTTTTTGTCTTTTTCTTTGTTCAGAGTTTCCTTATAGCTATAGGCGCCATTGTGATGGCAACATTCTCAACCGGGATCGATTCAGAATCCTTCAGGGTAAGTTTACATTCATTCTCAGCTTGAAAATATAAATATTTTTTTCAGTCACGGACATTAGATCTTTATTACAGTTCGAGTTCCGTAAAGATGAAGCGAAAGAAGAAGACGATATACCATACAACTATGGATTCTTCCACCTTGTGTTCTCCTTAGGAGCAATGTACTTTGCTATGTTGTTTATCAGCTGGAACCTTTCACATTCAGCTCGGAAGTAAGTAAAATTCCCATCTGCATATTCCCATCTGAAACAACAAAACTCAGAATCATGACTGTGAAATTGTATTATTATTTATGTAACACTTAGATGGAGCATTGATGTTGGGTGGACAAGCACATGGGTGAAGATAGTGAACGAGTGGTTTGCCGCAGCGATTTACCGTAAGTTAAAAGTGTAAATCTAAACGGTTTCAGCCCTTGATCTAACAGATGCTCCAAATTAGAGAATAAGTTGCAAACTTAGCAATCAAATCCTTATACCAACTAGATCAGTCGTTAATGCCATATTTTTGTTCTACTAATTTTGTGTGTTTTCTGGGTTTGAATACAGTTTGGAAGTTGATTGCTCCTATTGTGAGACAGCCTAGAGTTCACGAACAACCTCAGCCAACAGCAGCAGAAGTGGACAGATAGATAGATGAAGTGAAAATGA
The DNA here is from genome assembly GCA_004349715.1 of Crucihimalaya himalaica. Classification (NCBI taxonomy): domain Eukaryota; kingdom Viridiplantae; phylum Streptophyta; class Magnoliopsida; order Brassicales; family Brassicaceae; genus Crucihimalaya; species Crucihimalaya himalaica. Next base: position 1,320,612 of record SMJT01000028.1, read on the forward strand.
TCTGCATTGCTAGAAGTTTTGAAGTTAATACAGAATTCTTTATAAAGTTGTTCTTATTAAGTTCATTCATTTTTACCCTAATGTGAGTTCATTATGAACATTATCCAATGTACAACCTTTGGTGAAGTCAGGGCAAAAAGAAAAGATTCTTGAGTTCTTCAACTATGAGATACATTAATAGTCGTCATTTAGATCTTTGATTCTTGAAACTGTGCTTAATTGCACAAGTGGATGTATGTAACCAAACTTTGGTACTTGTTGTAAGTGTTATCGAAGCCATCAATTGGTGTAATAACTACTGTATGCCTCATATGATCAAAGTAAGCAAAGGTAGTACAAAAAAGTCTTGTTAATTAAACTACCTTTTACTTATCTTCAATACCAAACCCATGAGCTTTAGAGGATTGGTGTTACTTATCTTTAAACTTCATCAACAACAAAACCAAGAAAATATGCAACAACATTAAGTAAATAAAAATAGTCTAAAACAACAATACTTGATGAAATTAATAAAACATCCAAAGTCAACTTGGCTCTGCTTCAGCAACTGGTACTAAGACCTTAAGCATATCCAGGAACAATCCACCGTGGAGTATCCCAGTAAGGATCACCAACATTTTGACCCCATGTGACTGTACTTGTCGCAAGATGGAACACTCCGCAATATTTGTGTTCTGGCCAAAGATCATCTTTAACAAAAAAGATGGAACCACCATTATCAACAGATGTTCTTACTGTGACTCCATGACCAAAGATCAACATCTCATCTCCAAGAGAATATACTCTTTCCCATTTGCCACTCTCAAAATTCATCTTAAAGATTTGAAACAAATACTCGTCTTTGCACACTCTTGAGCTCTGTATGACCATAACCTCTCCCAAGATCGTGATCAGTAATCTCCTTTTCCAAATGGATTCCATAGGTGCCATATCGAAGCTGAACCGATGATTAAGATACGGGTTTTCGAGGGATTCTCTCCGGGAATCTCCAGAGAAATCAAGAATCTTGATGTAGTTATCAAAAGTTAACACATAAAGTTTATTATCCTTAAACGCCAAATGGTTACACTTTGTGCCTTGAAGATTCTTGCGCCATGCTTCGTCGCCTTTCTTGTAAGAGAACAAGATGTTTCCTTTGTAAGCCCAAGCGACAACATAATCCCTTGTTCTCTCGTTAATCCACAGAACAGCTGATATGATGTCCGTACGCACGATGTAAAAGTCGTCATCTTGTTCGAATTCGAGAAACGATAACTCCAGAGGTGGGAGATGGATCTTTTCACGTGTAAACACGTTCAAAAGATAGAAATTTAGACGAAGATCTGCCACAAGAAGCCAATTGCTGGAGATAGCAATACAAAATGGATTAAATCTGGAGTCTTCTGATAAGTCGAGTTCGGGATGTTCGAATTCTCGAGTCTTATCGTCATCTTCGGGATCGAATAACAAAGTAGAGTTTTTTCTGAATAGAATTCGCCATGGATACATAGTTCGCTTACATGTTGCGGAAACGACATACCAGTTTGAGCAAATGGTCCTTGTTCTGTGAAAATCCTTTGTGTTTAAGCTTTCGAAGATCGATCGTAAGAGATCGGGACAAAGATTTGACCAATCAGACATTTTCTCTTCGGTTAGTGTTTATGAAATCTTATAATATAAAGGTTGATTTTTAAAATTAATAACTCAGATTCATCGCAACAATTAGATTTATAAAGCTTGATTTATCGATAAACATGTGTAAAAAATTTCAACCAATTAGATTTAGACATTATGTTTCTATAATATAAACAATTTTAAATCACAAAAGATATACTTCCAAATAAAAATATATATATTTCCTTCATTTTAATATTGAGTTAAGTAAATTATGCAATCCATTACTATTTTTTTTAAAAAATAAAAAAATAATAAATCTATTTTTTCAAAAACAAAAAGAAATCAACTTAATTTTATCTGTTAATTCAGAAAAAATTAAGTTATATAAAAATTAAGAGTAAATCATATTCAAATAAATATATAAATATTTTTTCCCAAAGTAATCATAAAAACTATCAACTAATCTTAAAAAGATTAAAAAAAAAAAAGTAAAAGGGAAATTTATTTAATTTTATGTGAATTTAAAAAGAGAAAGGAAAGTTGAATATGATTAAAAGATATATCTACTTCAAATAGAAACACATAACCAATTTTAAAATTTTCAGAAATTGACCTTAAAATATGATTTAAAAAAAATATTTATGTTAATTTGGCAACAAAAAAAAGAGTTCAACATGATTAAAAGAAATTTGTTAAAATATAAATACAAATATAAATTCGTTTAAGTTTTGCATGTCACTCAATCGATCAAATTTGACATTCAGATTTGAAATGTATAAAACTAAATACTAGGAAACATGTGAAAAAAAGTTAATTGAAAACAAAATAATATAAGAAAACTAAAAGAATAAAAATAAATAAAAGAAGAAAGCACAATTATTAATGTGAGCAAAATAAATATATATATATATTAATAAATATTTTTTATCAACGTTTTCATTATAATTTTCTTAGATGGTGTCTTATGTTATGCACGAGATAAATTTTATATTTTGTAAAATAACTTTAAATTGTAACTATAAAATATTTTGAGCAAATATAAATACATAAATATATACTATTGTCACTAAGTTGTATATTTAAAGTGTACCTATTGAATATTTCATATTCTATTTATTTTGTGATAATGAATTAGAGGAATTTAATTATAGATAAACTAACAAGTATTGTAAAAACAAAAATTTACAAAACAAAATTAGTAATTTAAATTAAAACAATTCAAAAATTATTGGTACAATTTTATTGTACAGATTGTGATTATGTGTATAATTTTTCATTTAAAACTTTTTTAAATATTTGTAAATGTCAGGATTTACCATTTTTTATTATGATATATCATGTAATTAAGTATATAACAACATTTTTATTCCAAAAAATTCTTTTCAATATATACTAAAAAATAAAAATATTACGAGTGATTTGAGACATCTAGTGGGTTTGGTTTGGGAAGAGCAAATAAAACTAAAATATTTGGGCCCTTGAATAATAGGCCGAATCTCATGTTGGACCTTATAGAGTTTGTTCTATGTCATCTATCCAAATCAAATCGCTCAAATGAAAAAAAAAAAAGGGATTCAAGCAAGAGAATCCCGTATAGTGCAACATCACATCAAGTTGGATTGAAAAGAATAAATGTTCTGCTCAGCTTGATGAACTCATAAAGGAAATAGAACATACTATCTAGAGAATAATAGGTTTTTTGAGAGCTAGTTATGTCTATGTAACCATCTTCTTGATTATAAATCTATGCGCTTGGTTCATTCGTGACTATGCACAAAAGGTTCTGCCCTAAGCTGCAACAAACTTCAGATCATGACTATGAAATTGTATCCATACAGATGGAGCATTGATGTTGGGTAGACAAGCAGTTGGATGAAGATAGTGAATTGAGTGATTTGCCGCAGCGATATACGGTAAGTTCTAATGGTCTAACAGAAACTCTAAATGAGAGATAGCCTAGAGTTCATGAACAACCTCAGTCAACCTTGCTCAAATTTCTAAAATTTTCGTTCTTTATAAAGTTTTTCTTAGCAAGTTTATTCATACTTTGATTCTATTAAGAACATAATCCGCCTTTGGTGAAGTCAGAACAAAAGAAAAGATTCTTGAAGTACTTCAACTAGATTGAAGAGACCAATAATGTCATATAGATTCTATGATTCTTGAAACTCTGCTTAATTGCAGTTATTTATGTATGTAAGCAAGACATCAAAGAGTCATGAAATACATAAATAAATAACTGGAAACTAAAAAGGATCCGTGGTTGATTCATTTTTATCAGATCCTGGAACAAACCAGCGAATGTTGAACAAGTAGAAATAAGGTAGAGACCAGCGTATTTCGCTTGTTGCAAGATCAGAAACACCGGTACTACTTTGATGGACTTTGTTTGTTTGAGGCGGCCAAACATCATCAGCAACGAAATAGATGTCTCCTCCACGAATATCTTCTTTAGCTGATGCTAATGGTAATGTGAACCCATCACCAAAAACCAACATCTCATTGCCCAGAGAATCTACTCGTTCCCATTCGTCGCCTTGAAGATTCATCTTAAAGATGTAGAACGAACGTTTATCCTCTGGGTTCTCAGGGTTACAAACTCCTTTTACGCTCAGAATGATTACAACATCTCCTGAAATCGTGATCGCTAACCTCCTCTTCCATATGTATTCCCACGGTTGCGGATCATAGTTTAAGGGATGATTCAAATACGGGTTTTCTTCGATGATCTCTTCCGGGATATCACCAGAGTAATCAAAATTCTTGATGTGATCATCAGAGGTATAAACACAGAGCTTTTGGTCCTTGTAGGCCATAGCAAAACATTGTGTGTCTTCAAGGTGCCACCAAGAATCATTTCCTTTCTTGAATGAGAACAAGTACTGATCCTGATAAATCCAACAAGCAACAAAATCTTTCGTGTTCTCATCAATCCACAAAACAGCCGTCTCGATATACCTGTTGATGATAGTCTCACGATCTAACCAAGAGTTTAGGAGGAAGTATCCACCATCGTCTTTTCTTTCGAATCTCACTTTACCTCGGAGTGATAGAGACGGGAGATTGATTCTCTCGGCGGTAAACACGTTTAAGACGGAGAACTCGAGACTCGGATTCAACATCAGTAACCAGTTACCGTAACTCGCAAGGCAACGGCTCTCGGATAATTCGGGCGTGTTCGTTTCGTAGTCGCTGGCGACTGCGACTGCGACTGCGCCTGTGACTGCGACTGCGACTGCGACTGCGACTGCGACTGCGACTGCGACTCAGAAATCGCAGGTCGTTGTTCGTTTATCAATCGCGCGACTAGTCGCTGCGACCGGTCGCTGAATCCTGCGACTGCCAAACGAACAAAACAGCGACTGCCAAAATAATTTTATTATATTGATAAATTTAAATTTTTATAAAATTTTTATAACAAAATTTTAACAAATTTTTATAACAAAATTTTAACAAATTTTTTATTAAATTTTAATATTTATTTTTTATATATTTTTTGTAAAATGATATTTATAAAATTTATAGTAACAAATGATATTTATATGTAATAGTAACAAATACTATTTATAAAAAATTATAGTAACAAATGATATTTATATGTAATACTAAATTTTTTAAAAATTTAAAAATTTATTTTTTATATATGTAATAGTAGTAAATGATAAAAAATATTAAAAACTAATCATAAATCAAATTTTTTCACTTAAAAGAAAAGTTTAAAAATTACTGCCAAAATAAATTTTATAACAAATTTTTATAAAATTTTTATAACAAATTTTTATAAAATTTTATAACAAATTTTTATTAAAATTTTATAACAAATTTTTATAACAAATTTTTATAACAAATTTTTATTAAATTTTTATAACAAATTTTTATAACAAATTTTTATTAAATTTTTATAAAATTATTTTGGCAGTCGCTGGGTTGTTCGTTTGGCAGTTGCAGGATCCCGCGACTGATCGCGGCGACTGGTCGCGCGACTGATCGCGGCGACTGGTCGCGCGACCAGTCGCTATTTTTTTCAGCGACTCGAATTTTCAGTCGCTGGTCGCTGCGACCAGTCGCGGGATCCCGCGACTGCCAAACGAACAACGCGCAGTCGCGGTCGCTGGTCGCAGTCGCCAGCCAAACGAACAGGGCCTTCGTCTCCGCGATATCTTGTCCTGTAAGTCTTTCCTTCTCTAGGATCAAACAGCTTACAAGAACAAGATTCCTTGACGGATGAAGTATTAAACAGCTTCTTCTTAGAAGGTTTTTCCGGGACATCGATTGCATGGCATCGGAACACATCTCCGACCAGTCTCCAGATTTCATATTTTCTTCTCTCTGATTGTCATCCATATGTTTTTCTCTTATTAGGGTGTCCGTGTCTACTACGTTAGGGTAGACATATACAAGACCTTGATGTCAAAGTGATACAAGTTGAACATTCTACAGTAATATTTGGGCCCTTGGGCCTCACGCTCATATTATTAACAAACTCAAGCCTGTGACCGTCTTCCAATTAACCAAAGTATTTTGAAATGCAGTTTTGAAAGCTATATGTTCTACAAACGAATTTTAGAGGATCAGTTGTAAGATTTCTTGCAAAGATTTCTATAAGAACTTTTACTAACCAAAGATTCATTAAACCACACATTTCCGTAGAAAAATCGTGCTAATCTGCAAGATAAAGATAACAATAAAAGCTTACAACAATCACAATATGTGAACGAAATCGATAGTAAATCCAAAGTCAAAGTAGCCAAAACAACTTCGCTTCTGCTTCAGCTGCTGATTCTCTCTGAATCTTTAGACTAGACCAAATGAGAAACCAATCTCCTTATCAAACACTTAAGCATATCCTGGAACAAACCAGAAACTCTTCAAGAACAAAACATGTGATGGTTCAGGCCATGTGATTGTACTTGTCGCAAGATCGAACACACCGCATTTAAGTTGTTTGTCGAGATCAAAAAGATGGCTACCTGGCCAAAGATCATCACCGCGGAAACAGATTGAATCACTCTTGATTCCCAAACCATTCATATCTTTGATGGGTGCTCTTATTGGGACACCATGACCAAATATCAACATCTCACCACCAAGAGAATCTACTCTTTCCCAATTACTACTTTCCAGATTCATCTTATAGAGATAAAACAAACGTTTATCTTCTAACCCTTTTAAACTCACGATCATCAAAACCTCTCCAGAGTTCGTAACCGCTACTCTCTGCTTCCAAGTGTATTCCCCAGGTTGTGAAACAAAAGGAAAGTGAAACGGATGGTTACGATACGGATTCCCTTGGACAATCTCATTAGGACAATCACCAGATAAATCAAAAATCTTGATGCAGTAATCTAATGTATACACATAAAGCTTGTAGTCCTTATTAAACACCATTGAAACACACTTTGTGCCTTGAAGATTCGACCAAGAATCATCTCCTTTCTTATAAGTGAACAAGTAGTGTTGTTTAAAACTCCAAGCTACAACATAATCTCCTGTTCTCTCATTTATCCAAAGACAAGCCTGTTTCTTGGAAGAGATCATGTACGTACGCTCGATGAAATGTTTCCACACAACTTCATTTTCCAATCTCACTTTACCAAGAATCGATGACTCCATCGATGGAAGATTGATTCTCTCACGAGTGAAAACGTTTACAAGATAGAAACCTAAACCAGAATCAACCATCAAGAACCAATTGCTGCAGCTAGCAAGTACATACCTTTCTGAAAATTCGATTCCGGGATGTTGGATTTCGCGGGTTTTTTCTTCTCCGGGATCGAAGAGCAAAGTATAATTCTCTTTGAATAGGATTCGCCATGGATACAGAGGTCGCTTACAAGTTGTGGAAACAGTATACCAGTTTGAGCAAACGGTTCTCGCTCGATGATAATCCTTGTAGTGTAAGCTTTCGAGTATTGGTCGCAAAAGATCGTGACAAAGCTGTGACCAATCATAACGAGTTTTTGACATTGTCGTCTCTCTTCAAATCATTCCGATGGTTTGTGAAGAACAGGAGTATGTATCGATCGACGATACTACATTACAACTGGACATTAGGGTTTGGTTTTGTAGGAATGAAACAATTGATGGGCCTAAGCCCATATTAATGGGTTAAAAATAGCCCGGGAACAAAAACATGGTTAGGTGATAATTGTGCGTTTCACATAAACTTCATCAACGATCAAAAAACAAAATTTCCGGTGTGATTCATGTGGGTTATGTCTTAGTTTCACTATAGACAAGAACTTTGGTCGATGATTTAATCACATATATCCGGAGCCGAGCACAAACTTCACTGGAAAATAATGCGAAGTCTTTATGGAAAAAAACTTAAGCTAAAGAAAGCATGTTACAATCAAAATTCTTAATTCAAATTGTTGATTAAACCAAAATCAGAGACTGAGGAGAGTTTTTGACAAAGCTTATGGAAGACTAAGCATATCCTGGAACAAACCAGCAAATATTCGAAGACAGATCTTCTAATCTTGTATGCCATGTAATTGTACTTGTCGCAAGATCGAACACACCGCAAATTGGTTGTCTCTTCATTGAAAGATAAGTATCATACAAATGGTCATCATATAGCAAACAGATTGAATCACTCTTGAGTCTTCCGCCACTAATATCTTTGACCGGTGCTCTTATTGTGACCCCATGACCAAAAATCAACATTTCATCTCCCAAAGACTCTACTCTTTCCCAAACGCCAATCTCAAGATTCAGCTTGCAGATGCAAAACTTTCTATCTAACCCTTGTAAACTCAGAAGGATTAGAACCTCTCCTGCGCTTGTGACCGCAAGTCTCATCTTATAAATCGTATCTACGAAGCGAAAAGGATAACTAAGATAAGGGTTTTCTTCCGTGGTTTCTTTAAGACAATCTCCAGAAAAATCAAGAATGTTGATGTAGTGATCAAAAGTATACACATAAAGCTTGTTATCTTTATAAGCCATATCCTCACACTGTGTGCATGTAATACTCCATCGCTTATCATCACTATCATCATCATTTACTATTTTCTTGTATGAGAAGATATAGAACTGTTCGATAGCCCAAGCAACGATGTAATCTCCAGTTCTCCCGTTTACCCACAGAATAGCCGTTTTTTCAAACCTAAAATCGTTCCATGTCAAGAGAAACTTGGTGCCGTAGAGCTCAAGGAAGTATCCAAACTCGTCACTCCGTATGAATCTAAACGGACGATCACCACGAAGCGATGTTTCTAATGAAGGAAGATTGATCCTCTCGCGAGTAAACACGTTCAAAAGATGAAAATCTAGACGAGGATCTACTATTAGTATCCAATTACCGTAACTAGCGAGACAATGGATTTTGGATAAGTCGATTCCAAGAAGGTTTTTTGTGTAGATCTTGTCTTGTATTGGATCAAACAAGACAGAGTTCTTACCTCGGAATATGATTCTCCATGGATATAGAGGACATGTTAGAGATACGGTATACCAGTTTGAGCAAACGGTTCGTGCTCGATGAAAATCTAAGCAACTCAACCTTTCGAAGATCGATCGCAAAAGATCAGAATAAATCTTTGACCAACCATTATCCTCTCTAGACATTTTCGTGTTACGTTTTCTGGATAAAACTTTTAGGGTTAGTTTTTTTTCTCGTGTGAATAAAACGAATCATCAATTCGGATACTGGGCTATAGGGGTGTTCAATCCAGTTTTCGGTTCGGTTTATTTGGTTTTTCGGTTTTTCGGTTTATGAAAAATAGTTACCATATTACATCCATATCTACTCTGGTTTGGTTCGGTTTGAATACTCTCGGTTTTCGGTTTTTCCGGTTTCGGTTTTTTTGGTTAAAAACTCAATAATTTATAACTATAACTAGTATCTCAAAATAACAACGTTATATCTCAAAATAATATTAAAGAAAATCAAACCACAACATATTAAATAAAGCGATAGACTAAGTTCAAATAAAGTAATAAATTCTTAGAGTTTATTGAATATTTATATAAGAAAAGTAGAGAACACACTAAACCTAGAGGCTAGTATAAAGAAGTAAATTAGGGTTTTCCGGTTTTTTTCGGTTTAATCGGTTTATTCGGTTATTAACCGAACCATATCCGTATCCATCGGTTTCTCTAAAACTTTACCATACGGTTTGTACAGTATAACCAAAAACCATCCATATTAGTATAATTCGGTTCAGTTCAGTTTTTCTATTTTGAACAGCCCTACTGGGCTTCTAGTATTGCTAGTCTTTTGGGCTTCTAGAAATGATGTATACTTTTTTAAAAATCGATTTTTAGAGACTCACACAGTTACTTTCAACAACTCATAAGCATCAAAGTCACATTAAGCAAGAAAGATGGACAAAATGGAAGTTTAGAAATTTGCAGGACTATCATCGAGTTGCTTCTCATCTTCAATCTCAACCTCCAAAATCTCAGGGATCCTCTGTTTCAAGTAGTTTCCAATTCGAGCTAGAACCATTGCACGTGTGTGCCAAAACTTGCCTCTTAAACTTATCTTAACGAATGGTCCGTCTAGTTCCACTAACTCTACTTGTCCTGTTATCCCAACCGATGAGTCGAAGAGTTGTGCAAGCTGCCGTACATTTCCAAAACATGATTTTCGATCAAAGATTCACAAATTCGGAACTAATACTATTTCCTCTACAAAACAGTCTTTCACAATGTAAACGAGCTAGAACCGGTTCGTTACGGTTTCGGTCTGACCTCACCGATTCTAAAAGAAAATAATAAACCAAGCAGGAAGTAAACCGAATCAGAAACGTTGGTACAATTCGGTTTAATTGAATATCGGTTCTGAATCTCTCCCATACCAATCTAGAACAAGGCAAAACGATAAAAAGAAAGCTTACCTCGATACGAGCTTCGGATAGTACCATATGGATATTATCCTCCGTCAAATCCAGCGGCGGGAGCGAAACTCCGCCGCCGGAAACTGCTTCTGTCGTCGTTAGTGTTCTTGAACTTGATTTCTCCGATAAGATCGTTCCTAAATACACTGGCTTTCTCATTCTAACATTGTTGAACCGTAGACAGAGTCCGATACGGTTAAATATTGAACTCCCGGTTTTATGTGGTGGAAAATTCGGCGGAGCCGTACGGTGGTGGATCGGAAGAGCCACCAGTTCCATGGCCACTCAGTACCGCAATAATCTGCCGAAGTGGCAATGACTTATGGGTTCTGATAATGTTGATGGTGACGTGGCAAAGGATCGACTGTTCGTTTCATTTCAATATAATTCTGCAGATATATGGGCTAAAGAATTACGAAACAACATGGGCTTTTCAGTAATTGTTAAAAGGCCCATAAGATAATGCAACCATTTACATTTATAGTTTTTTTCTGATAAATTACAATTTTGTTTGACCATCTCTCTCACAAGTCCCAACTCATGTAATACAATTAAAAAAATGCAATGATGTCAAAAAAAAAAAAAGAATTGGAAAATTACGAGTTACTATTCTAATGGAAACAGTTCTACAACTTAAGAATAACGTTAAGAGTTTTGACCAATATAATATGGCTCCACGTAGTGAAAGTAAGACATTAGTTAGATATATTAATCACTCAAAAATTCATTATTTGTGACTGTAACGTTCGGGAAACCAAGAAATAAAGAATATTGAAATAAGATCTCTAGTAGATACAACAAATACAGTGATGGAGTCTTTGACAACTCACGTGGTTACAAATGGCATAGTGGAAAAAATGGGATTTGAGGTGACATGGACATGTGTGGGGTTTCATTATCCACCACCATATATAGTTCACATGCTTGTTGGTCTTACAGAGAGAAGTACGAATTCGTATATATGTGTATACATGAAACGTGTGAATCAGTATATGTATATGTATATAGGTCCATAATATATCCGTGTATACTATGTATATATCTCATTAGAATGTGAATTAAATTCTGAATAAAGATCTAAATTTTGATACTATTTCGTCTGTCTTTCTTCAAAATTCGTCATGTTTTACACATTGTGATCAGTCCACGTCTTACATTGTGAATGATTTTGCAATATAGAATGGAGCAAGTTGTTGTATTAAAATAATGCACCATTCATAGTAGATTAGATGATGCATGGATCTATTATTCTATATTTTTTGAAATACAATAAAAAACAAAGCATATCCTATTATTGATTGATAATGTATAGCTATAATCACTTTTCTTTTCAATAATAATATTTTATATGATGAATTATATATATACTTAAATTCGTGTTGATTACATAAATTATTTCTAAACAATTAATACACAAATTTCTTTTAATTTTACTAGAAAATCACTACTTGTTTATGTATATATATGTGTATATGAAGTCTAATAAGAAAAACAAGTGGGCGATGGGCTCAAAAAAGAAAAAAATTATAAAACAATTAGTAAAATCTTAACTTATTGACGCCTGTTGAGTCAAAGCTTGGTAGATCTAGACTCCGAGAGCTTCTACGCAACTTCGACTAAGATGTTCTAAGAAAACTCCCAATAACTTGATTAATCAGATTGGTTCTTCTAACTAACATTTAACATAAATTATTGTTAATTTTTAATATCATTATATTGTTATTATTATTATATTCCTATAGAATACAACGCTGCGTAATCGTTGGACTCTTGTAGTGAAAACAAGTTTTCTTTAATGAGTTTTATTGCTTGAGATTCGATAACATTTAAGTTATCTTTGGATCGAACTTATAAGATATTATTTTCTATATTTTAATACTTAAACGTACGGTTCTTTTGATTATTTTTGGATTGCAAGTATAAAACAAATTTTTTTTTTGTTATTCGGACATCTAAATTAAAAGTTTGTAATGTTAAACAATAACTTCTATTCATAATTTTAATAAAAATCATAAAATTTTAGAGTTAATAATACATTTTTATGTGTTTACAGCAGTTTTAAAAATAAAAAATAATTATAATAAATTAACATGTTTTTAAAACATAAATTAGTCCTAAAACTAGTCTTTGTTTAATTTTGACGCTAATCTCAATCGATTAGCGATATTTTGAACATAGACTAATACCAAACAACAATTGTTCATTTGTTTATGCAAATGGTATATAAAACTATAAGGAGATTTAGTATTATGGACTAGATTTAATTGATTGCTAAGATCAATTGCCATGAGTTTCTTCTACTATCAAACGACGATGACAAGAATATCACGGGAAAGATTTTAATAAATATACATTTCCATAGATATTTCATATCAGAACCGATATATAATAATATAAAAGTTTGGTTGTAAGATTTTGTTAGGAAAAGCAAATGATTTTACATCAAAAAATATTCTAATCCTAACTTGTTGAAGTGGCCAATTCAATTCAAAAAGAAACAGAATATTTTGATTTTATATATATTAAGAAAAAAGAGAGAAGGAGAAGAGTAAGAGAAGCGTGACCAATGTAGCGTAGAGGGCCTCCTAGTGCTTATCTTCTCATTTTGGCCGAACATTTAAAATAATGTCAAATATCACCTAACTGACTTTTATTGGATATACATATAGTCATAGTGGCTATGGACCAACTCACAAAAGAGATAAATCTTGTCACATGACAAATTAACGAAAGAAAATTTTGATATGCTAACTATTAAATACACAAATACTTCATCCGTTTTTGACTAATATTTGTATTTCAAAAATGTTGTTTATGAGTTAGATTTGTCGAAATTCTCTTTTGGAAGACATGTATAGAATTACTCTTTGTAGGAGATAAGATTAGCACATCTACTTAAATCAAAATAAACTGAGAATAAATCAAATCGAACCGGAATAACTGGGTCTTGAAATCTGATGAGTTCGACGCCGACTTATAAAAAAAATTAAAAAGATAGTTCAGAAGGTCTTTATATATGGAAAAATATTTATATCTTTGCTAAAATCCGAGAATAAAGGAAAACTAACAAGATTTTCGATGAAAAAATAAAGAAAATAATCTTTATCTTGTAAAAATCAGCTTCAAATATAAATAAGAAGTTCGAAGATATTCACAAGAATATGAATTGGACTCGAAGAACTCGAAAACTCCTATACTAGATTTTATACAAAGAAACTCTTATTTTCTTTCTAAAGTAAACGGAAAGATCTTTGTATTTTTTAGCTTTGTTCTTCGACAATTAATAAAAACCCTATTTCTTTTTATCTTTAATATATTCATGCTAGTTTCACCTCGAACACTCTAAACTGAAGTCTTCGATTGTCACAGTAAAATATTAGTACATATAAAAGATACTTACTGGGAAGATTCATTTGACCTATCTACCAATACATCCAAACTATCATGCTTCATGCACATGTAAAGTAACCACTTGCCGCCTTTCTAACCAGTGGGGAAAATCTAACAACTATAATGTAAAATGTTATTTACTTATACCAAAATGTTATCGAGAAAAAAAAAAGTATTGTTGGGGTCCCCGGGGAGTAAAGGCCCTTTCTGTTCTTGTAATTTAATCATTGCGTGTCAAGCAACATGAACCTCCTAATGTGTTTATATTATATTATTTAGTGTTTATCACGTTCTAAAGTTAGAACTGAAACAAACAAAAGCTTAATGTAATTTCATTTTCAAGTTTTGGTTTCAGTAATTTATGATTTTAACACGGTTAGTGGCCACTTAGCTCAATACGCTATATAAAGTTTTCAGAATTTTAGATCAGAGATCAAAGAAAAAATTTGCTTTCTAAAATAAGTTGGTATAGTTCACAGTGCTTCCGTTGACAATAAATAGAAAAAGTTAAGTAATTCACATCAGACGGTGATCATCTGATGATCGTCCCATTGGACCCATAGTTGATAGTCCCCTGTCACATCATGTTGTCCTTTATGGTTAATACGGCAGCGTATCAAGCAATTATGGAGAATTTTATTATTTGAAGCATATACTTTTGGGTCAATTCATAATTCTCCAAACTATTCGAATGGTGATGAAATCGTACGGTGCGGTGCGGATTTATTAGTAACGAAAATATCTATATATATATGTTTTCGTTACTATTAAAACCGCACCATACTTTTTCGCAGTTGTTCTGCACGTTACCATTCGGAGTCTATGTTAACTCAAAGCAATGTTCTACATTTTTAATAAATGGCTTTCAATTAAAATGCATAAACGATTTAACAGGGATATGAATTTTCAAATCATAAGTTTTTTGAATGTAAAAGATTTTCTTGCATTTTTCTGTCCTTCCTCCTCAGGTACGTTGAGAGAATTCATCATCCATCTCATACCATTTCTTCTCAATCTAATTGGTATTTCAAATAAAAATTTAGACATTATTAATAAAATTAAATTAAAAGGACAAGTAAATATAACCATGTATTATTTTTGATCACGTTGTTTCTTGGGAAATTAGATGATATGATTTAAGCAGAAAAAAAAAACATTTTTTTATCAGTAAATGGTATGACTTCGATTTTTAGTTTTGTACCATTGAATTTGACTTAAATTATTCTCACGCTGTAGTTAATTTAAGAGATGGAAATTTCTTAGTAAATTTTTTATATGTGATGAATCAGCTGCTGGATGATATAATATGTGGGATCATTAAGATACAAAAAATCCAAAGGTACAAATCTACATAAACTTCCTTCTTTTTGGATTCTATGAAAATGTTAGAAATTGAGGATTATTATTCTTTTTCCAAAAAAAGACAAGTTGATGTATTAATTAAAGAGATAGAACTTGTATATAGTGAGTTCATGAATGGATCAAAGCAATATATAGACGACCTAATGCTTCGTCCAAGACTTGTCTATTTAGATTTATCAGACAATAGATGTATCGAGTTTGGAGACATCTAATCGCCTAGATGAGTTAAATTGTAACCATGACGTTGCTTTCTTTCTACATTTTTGTTTTCTTTCTACATATTCACAGGATAAGAAAATTTAGCACTAGAAGTTGATAGGATTGACTTGCAATTCTGAATATTTGGTTTATTGAATACCGAATTAGACTAAAGTTTAAGGTCGACATGCGCATTTTTTGGACGCACTTTGAAGGGATTAGAAGATAATTTGGGATTGAAAATATTTGTTTTGATATCAAAGTTAGAATCTCCAAATTGGATGATATCTTATTTCAAACGAAACTGTAATGCGATGGCGGATAGATTAGCTCGAACTTGGATCTATACGAATGATTTATCATAATTGTTTGATTTTTACTCTTATGGTTAAGTGATTGTGTTCACCGAAAGTATGTATTTTCAATTTTTTTTTTTTTTTTTTAAAAAGGTGTTGATTGGATGTGTATTGTGATTGTGAATTTAGACTATTGTTTCAAAAATCTATTGCAGAAATTTCGAAAATGTGCATGAGACTTGAAAGAAAGAAAAATATATTTAAATCCATATAATATATCATTGGCTTTAAACTTAGTAAAAACGCACAACAAACAAAAACCAAAATTATAATTTTTTTTGTTGTCCACAAAATTTCATATATTAAATCATGTTAAGTTGATATAGTGGTTTGTCCATGTCGACAATATTTGACTTACATGAGAAAATAAAAAAACTCGTGTTTGATCTCCTTTAGCAAAGAAATCGACACAAACATTAGAACGGAAAAACGGCTAAAAACGACCCGAACTTTTTTCAGATAGTTTTTTCATACCTCAACAATAACATCAAGCATTTTTAAACCTGAACGACCAATATTTTCAAATTTCAAACCTGAACCCTAAGACCGTTAGCCGTTTTATACATCGATCCAAACGGCGTCACGGAACCGTTTAACTCCGTCAGACTCCGTTTCAACTACACGAGACTTAGTTAAACGATGTCGTTTTGTTTGATCTAAACCACTGCCTATACATGAAATTGATCGTCTCGTTTCTTGTGTTACTTTGTTGCTCTCTTTACTGGATCCGATAGGTATTTTTGTCTCTGAAAGTGCAAGCATGTCGCCTAAGGCCGTTGAGGCCTTAGGTAAGTTTCTTTGTTCCTGTGTGTCTCCGTTTAGTGACATCATTGCCCATCTCTCAGAAAGCCGTTTCTTTGCCTCTCTGTAGACAGATGAGTCTGGAGAAAGCGAGACTCGGCTGAATGAAGAGGAAGAGAAAGGACTCTCAATCCTGTTTGCACAGTCCCATGAATGCCTAGAGGATGGTGACATGATCTCTGTGGTGCAGCAGTCTCTAGACCCATTAATTTAGCAACTACATTATTAGAACTCTGTCTATCTTCAACAAGCTCTTTCGACATTTCTCGAGCAATGAGTGTTTTTATAGATTCAGATTCAGTAGTAGTCTCCTTGGATTTTCTGAAACTACTTGTCCTCAAATTAGGCATAACAGGAGTGAAAGCTTCTCAACTCAGATTCATTACTACCTCTCTCCTTAGGCCTCACTGAATCTGCATTTACCAGATTTTGAAAATCATGAAATTGAGAAAACCAGAGGGGGAGGCTTTGTAAGTTTAATCAAAATGACGTAGCACATTTGTCTTAAAACATAGACTGATTACATTTCTGTCCAAAACATAGCACATTTGTCCTAAAACATAGACTGATTATTTGTCTTAAAAACATAGCATCCTGAAAATAACAACAGCCTGAAAAGTAAAACAGCAACAACAACCAAAGTCATGCTCCAAAATCTGACCAAAGTAAAACAGGGTCAACGAGAAATTCCCCTATACCGAATCACTCATCTCGTCTTTCAAGCCTAACTATACCTTCTCACAGCAACAATAGCTTCACTACTTCATCAAGGTCAAATCTGACACCAAGAGGTGAAGGAGAGCTCTTACCATCTCCAACGCTTAAGGCCTTTACATTCAACGACCTGAAAAGTAAAACAACAACAACAACCAAAGTCATGCTCCAAAATCTGACCAAAAAACCACCCAAAACAGCAACAAAAACAACTCCTTTCCCCTGTTTCATCTAACACAAGAAAACCTGATA
This sequence comes from Crucihimalaya himalaica, assembly GCA_004349715.1. Classification (NCBI taxonomy): domain Eukaryota; kingdom Viridiplantae; phylum Streptophyta; class Magnoliopsida; order Brassicales; family Brassicaceae; genus Crucihimalaya; species Crucihimalaya himalaica. The sequence goes on from SMJT01000028.1 coordinate 1,338,127, forward strand.
AGGATTAAAAGAAGAATTAAACCCTACCTTAAATGAGATTTAGTCTTGTGGTTGTGTTTGGCTTGGACCTTGTGACTCATATCCATCCTCTAATCGTGATTTTTTATATGGCTTAGCCACACCAGCATTTTTGCATTTGGTGACATTGTGACCAACTTGTCCACAATGTCGACAATGCATAATCCTCATCTTTCTTGAAACCTTCTTTGTTGGAGATTCATATTTCCCCTTCTTTCTTTTTGGCTTCGGTTTTCTTCCTTTCATGTTATGAATTTCTTCAACCAAACTAGGAGGAGGCTTGATCACAGAACCAGACTTCTTCCAAAAACGAATACCATTGACCGGTTCTATTGTGGAAGCATAAATCAGTTTTTGTTTTGCATTAGAATACCACTCGGATGTGTAATCATCATGGTTAAGATTCTTTTTGGCAATGACCCTTAATGCATGGCGACAAGGCAGTCCACTCATCTCCCATCTCCGACATGCACATGTCCGCATTCTCATGTCCAAACTGACAGATTTCCCACAATCCAGAACCTCACACCTACCTTCTGCAGATCCTGAAACATACTTGATGAACTTTAACTTTTCATGCTCCTCAGCTATGAATTTTGCTGCTCTCTTCGTCAGTCTACCTTTATGGTCTTCTGCTATCTTCTTTCTCAACTCAATACGCTGCATTGTTCTTCTCCGAATTGTCTCCAACATCTCAACCATTGGAAAATACCTTGAAGGATCAATTGCATTGTTGAATGACTCTGAAATGTTGTTGTGCACATCTATACAATAAGTTGTTGGTGTGCAGAAGACAAGACTGCAACTCTCTAGATTCCTCTGCATGATTGCTTCAAACAGGCGGATGTCATAAGCTTTCACCCTTTCCAGATTAGCTTCATAATCAGACATAACATAACTCTCAACAACTCTCCAAAATAATCCTTTCATTTCACTCTGACATGGAAACATCTTCTTCAAGTTCCCATATATGTGTCTAGCACACATCCTATGTTCAATCTTGGGCAATTTTCTATCTACAGCATTCAACAAACCCTGTATTCATGCACCAAAAAAACTAAATATTAAAACAGAACCCAAAAAATCAAAATATTAAAACAGACCCGATTATACTCTAAAAATATTTAAAACTGACCTTTTGTCTATCAGATATGATTGTATAACCTTGTCCATCTTGAAGATTTTCACAATCAACCTTGAGCTTCTGAATGAACCAAGTCCAATTATCTTCATTCTCCACATCAACAACAGCCCAAGCAAAAGGGTATATTCCATTGTTTGCATCTCTGCCTACAGCTGCCAATAAATGTCCTTTAAGAGTGCTTTTGAGAAAACATCCATCAAGTCCAAAGATAGGACGACACCATGTAGACCACTGTCTTCTGAGATTTGCAAAGCACACATAAAACATGTGGAAGATTTCTGATCCTTCATCATCAATAACTGTGTCTACCTCCACAGTTGATCCAGGGTTAGAACTAACAAACAGAAATGAAACGAATTAAAATAGAAATAGAAATAGAAAACAATGGGAAAACAATGATATTAGGCAGATCTGCTTACCGTATCAGCTCTGTGCGGTAGTCTCTGAGCCTATAAAACTGCTCCTCATGCTCTTTTTGGATGATATACAATGCTTTCTTCTTTGCTTTTCTACACTTGTCTATAGTGGTAATCAGATTGTAAGTCTTCTCAATGTTTTCTTGCATTGTCTTGGGTTTATACTCAGGATCAGACCTTATATCATCCAGAAACAAGTTTGCAATCACTCTTGATTTCAATATCTTGCTATATCCATCCTTTATGCAAGAGTGTTCATCTTCATATGTCTTCACCAAATACTTTCCAATTGGTTCTTCATAAGAGCAATAGATCCTCCAAGCACAAGGAGAGCCACTGTCTTCTACTCCACACTGGGCTGAACACTTCAAGTTCCCCCATCGACTTAACTTAATGTTCCATGCACCTTGTAAAGAGTATTCCACCAAAGCATCTTTAAACTCATCTAAGCTTTCAAATACTTGCTGAAGCTTCAACTCACCACTTCCTTGTTTCCATCTCACATAGTTCTCCTCTTTACTTCCACCTTCATCATCAGAGTTTGGAGGAGTATTGTGAAAGTCAAAGTCTTCATCATCATCTTCATCAGCAAAAGGAGCCACATTCCTTTCAACTCTTAGTTCTTCCTCACAAGGCTCACCACCAATTTCTTCATCTTCTTCAGGATCCTCTCGTGATTCAACTAGAAACACATTAACAACCCTTACCCATCGAGCCCCATCACATATCTTCTTGAAACTATTATCCCTTTCACACAATAGCTTCCTTTCGTTACTGTCTTCAAACGGGAAAGTATACCACACCTTCTTCCCATAAAATGCCTCACCCAATTCATTCCCTAATGTTGTAAGAAAATTCTCGGGCTTACACTCTATCGTTTTCATTTCACCACCTATATACACATCTTCCCCAGCTTCAATAGTAACCCAATTTCCAATGTGATATACGTTGAATGTTGCCTCCTCTATATTACTGTAGACGACATAAGAAAATTAACTTTAAAACCAAGTATCACTCTCTTAGACATTTCATCGAACACTTGGTGGCTTAGATAAAATCCAACTCTACCCATGCAAAATTTTAAGTTCTTGAAACAAGCAAATACATAAAATGTCTAATCGAGATTCACAATTCAAAGATTCATAAGCGAAAATCACAATTTTAAACAAGCATAATCGATATGCACAATTCAAAAAACAACTCGTTACCTCACTGTTTCTTCTCAACGATTCGCAACTCTAGATTCGTGGAGACAACCCTTTCAGATTCGTGGAACAATTCGACCCAATTCGACCCTAAATCTCTAAGCTCACTCTCTGTTTCTTCGAACAATTCGTGGAACAATTCGACCCAATTCGAACAATTGGAACAATTCGACCCAATTCGACCCCTATCTCAAAGCTCTCTCTACCATATTGCCGAGCTCAATCTCTACCATATTGCCAAGCTCAATCTCACACTCTCTCTGTTTGAAGTCGACACCGGAGCAGCAATCTCACACTCTCTCTGTTTGTTAAACTACGTCGTTTAACTAAGTCTCGTGTAGTTGAAACGGAGTCTGCGGAGTTAAACGGTTCCGTGACGCCGTTTGGATCGATGTATAAAACGGCTAACGGTCTTAGGGTTCAGGTTTAAAATTTGAAAATATTGGTCGTTCAGGTTTAAAAATGCTTGGTGTTATTGTTGAGGTATGAAAAAGCTATCTGGAAACAGTTCGGGTCGTTTTTAGCCGTTTTTCCACATTAGAACTAACATGTTTGGACGGAAATAATTTTAAATTTTTTTTAGGGCTGTTATAATTAAAAAAAAGTGTATGGGAAAATTGAAAATTAAATAAATTAAAATGAAGTTAAAAATTTTACATTTTTAAAGAGAAAAATTATATCTTATACTATCAAAAACTTTTTTATTTCACCATATACCATTTTTCACAATTTTATCAAATTTTACTATTTTTCAAAATTGAAATGACAAACATAACCATAAAAACTTTTCAAATAACTATTTTATCATGTCTAAATAAATTGCATACAACTAGTCTTTCTTTCTTTCTCTTCTTAAAATATTTGATTAGTCGAATAAAATGTGAATTAGATGCACAATTTTGTCCATGATACATATATTTAGCCATCATAAAAATTGTTGTTCATCGTATGTTATTTTTAGTCGGTTAAAGAAACACAAATGTATATTCATGTCTTCGTTGACAACTTGTGGGTAATGAATATAATTTATTGGTCCACGACATACTATTTTCAGTGTTGGTGGACAATATATTATAATTGTGTTGGTGGACATATTCATGTATTCGTGGACAACATGTCGGTAATATTTTGTCCACCATAAGAATTATTGTTCATTATGTGTTATTTTTAGTCATGAATATTATACAAAATGTATACTTATGTCTTCGTGTACAACTTGTGAGTAATGACTGTCATTTATTGGTAAACGATATGCTATTTTTGTATATATTATAATCGTGTTGGTGAACATATTCATGTATTCGTAGATAACTTGTGAATAATATTGTCAATTCGGTCAACCAAAACTTTGGTGTTTGTTGAGCCAATGACAATTTCGTCTGACTTGACCACCATATACTATAAAAAAGTGGTATATCTTATGATGGTACAAGAAAATAGTAGATCTAACCACCACATTCTTCAATTTAGTTAGATTCAAAAATAACTTTATTTTAAAGTCTCAACCCAATGACCCCTAAGTTTGAGAATTTTTTGTTTGCAATGTATTATCCTGTCTAAATAATCAGAACCTAGATTGTCTCAATCGGTAAATCTCTAAAAGCAATTCCTGGGAAAAGATTTTGTCAAGAAATAAATATTCTGTCACTTTCCCTTGGGCCTAAAAAAGTTTGCCACTTTTAACTTTTTTCCACAGCTTCCTTTTCAATTACAAAATTGATGTTCTTGGCACTGAAGAAAATGGCCAAAAAAAAAAAAGCTGGAAAAAAAACCACAAGGCACACACACAAGCTTCTCACTATAAGAAAAGAGAGAGAGAGAGAGAAGGCATGCTTGTCGGCCATTAGAACTTCAAGCCAAAGCAAAACTTACTTATCCTTTCCCATTTTCAAATCCTTATTGGAATATACACTAATCGATTCTCATCACTATCTCTCTCTCTTCACTTTTTCTTTCCTTTTCTGAGTTTCTCTCTTTTTAATTCTTGGGATTGTTGTAGAGGTTAAAGTTACTGGATTTAAAAGTTCCTTTTTAAAAAACCTTTTTGGGTTTCTGATTCTGCTTGATTCCAGATCAAACCATGATCTTTCTTGATTCCATAACAGTAGCTTTTCGATTTCATTCTATCAAATAACTGAAAATTTATTTGAGGAATCGAAGGAGAAAGTTTTGTGATATTCTCATTTGTCCCCAAGTGCACAAAGTAAGCTTTGATTATTAATGAAATGGCCTTCTTCTTTTCACTTGCTGATTATGTTTTTGAAATCTCTAGTTCGTTTCGTAAAGGTTCCATTTTTCTTTCTCGCAGCTTTAACTGCCGAATGATTTTATCGGTTTTGACCTCCTGCTTGGTGGTTTCTTCTATGGATTCACATTGGTATGCTTCTCGTATTCGTTCTCTAATTCCCATTCTTTTAAATTTTCTGAAAATTTTGGTTTTTGAGCTGGTAAATTTGAACATTTCAAACCTATTGGTACTTTTTTCAGATCCATGTTCATAACCAATCATAGATCTAAGGTTAGGGTCAGTCCTTGTTGCTCAAAGCTCTGAGTTTTGCATAATAGCGTCTCTGTTAGATTGGAAAAATTTGATTTTTTTCACTTTGGTGTGAAGGAAATGTGAATCTCTGTACTTGCAGGTGTTGAGATATATTATAAATACAAGAATGAAGTCGAGAGGATCAATGGGTTGGACCTCTGAGTTTAAGTCAGAATCAAAAACTATGTTTGTTGGAGTTTTGTTTATCTTGACACTTTTGGTTTGGACTTCAGAGAGTTTAAACAGCGATGGTCAGTTTCTCTTGGAGTTAAAGAACAGAGGATTTCAAGATTCGTTGAACCGTTTGCACAATTGGAACGACATTGATGAGACGCCGTGTAAATGGATAGGTGTAAATTGCAGCTCACAGGGAAGTAGTAATAGTAATCTGGTGGTGACATCTCTTGATCTGAGTTCTATGAATCTCTCTGGGATATTAAGCCCGAGCATTGGCGGTTTAGTTAACTTGGTGTATCTTAACCTCGCTTATAATGGGTTAACCGGAGATATTCCTCGGGAGATTGGAAACTGTTTGAAGCTGGAGGTTATGTTTTTGAACAATAACCAGTTCGGTGGTTCTATTCCTCTCGAGATTCGGAAGTTATCGCGGTTGAGAAGCTTTAACATTTGCAATAACAAGCTTTCGGGTCCTTTGCCGGAAGAAATTGGTGATTTATACAACTTGGAAGAGCTTGTGGCTTATACTAACAACTTGACCGGTCCATTACCTCGTTCTATAGGAAATCTCATCAAGTTGACGACATTTCGAGCAGGGCAGAACGATTTCTCTGGGAATATACCTGCTGAAATCGGTAAATGCCTTAACTTGAAGTTGCTCGGTCTTGCGCAGAATCTCATTTCTGGAGAGCTTCCTAAGGAGATTGGGATGCTAGTTAAGCTTCAGGAGGTGATTCTGTGGCAGAACAAGTTTTCCGGGTCAATTCCGAAAGAGATAGGACATTTAACACGTCTTGAGATTCTGGCTTTATACGCTAACTCATTGGTTGGACCGATACCATCAGAGATTGGTAACATGAAGTCCTTGAAGAAGCTCTATCTGTACCAAAACCAGTTGAATGGGACAATCCCAAAGGAGCTTGGAAATCTTTCCAAAGTGATGGAAATCGATTTTTCGGAGAATATGTTGACTGGTGAGATTCCGGTTGAGCTGAGCAAGATCAGTGAGTTGAGGCTATTGTATTTGTTTCAGAACAAGTTAACTGGAATCATACCAAATGAGCTCAGTAGGTTGAGGAATTTGGTTAAACTTGATCTCTCCATCAATTCCTTAACCGGTCCTATTCCACCAGGTTTCCAGAATCTTACGTCTATGCGCCAACTTCAGCTTTTCCACAATTCCCTCAGCGGTGTAATCCCTCAAGGCCTTGGTTTGTACAGTCCTCTATGGGTTGTTGATTTCTCAGAAAACCAACTTTCGGGAAAAATACCGCCTTTTATCTGTGAACAATCTAATCTCATTCTGTTGAATCTCGGGTCTAACCGGATATTTGGAAACATTCCACCAGGTGTATTGAGATGCAAATCGCTGCTGCAGCTTCGTGTTGTTGGAAACCGACTCACAGGTCAGTTCCCGACCGAGTTATGCAAGCTTGTCAACCTTTCTGCTATAGAGTTGGATCAAAACCAGTTTAGTGGACCGCTACCTCCTGAAATAGGCACTTGCCAGAAGCTGCAAAGACTTCATCTTGCAGCTAATCAGTTTTCCTCAAATCTACCTAAAGAAATTGGTAAACTCTCCAACCTGGTAACATTTAACGTTTCCTCAAACTCTCTCACCGGACCAGTCCCCCCTGAAATAGCCAACTGTAAGATGCTTCAACGACTCGACTTGAGCCGGAACAGTTTCATCGGTTCTTTACCTTGCGAGCTTGGAAGCCTTCATCAGCTCGAGATCCTCAGACTCTCAGAAAATAGATTCTCTGGCAACATACCGTTTACCGTTGGAAACCTTACGCATCTAACTGAGCTACAGATGGGAGGAAACTTGTTTTCAGGAAGTATACCGCCTCAACTCGGTTTACTCTCGAGTTTGCAGATTGCAATGAACCTGAGCTACAATAATTTCAGTGGTGAAATACCTCCCGAGCTCGGGAATCTTTATCTCCTAATGTACCTTTCTCTGAACAACAACCATCTGAGCGGCGAAATCCCTGCCACATTCGAGAACTTATCCAGTTTACTCGGCTGCAACTTTTCCAACAACAACCTCAGGGGACCACTTCCGCATACGCAGCTCTTTCAAAACATGACTCTGACCAGTTTTCTGGGAAACAAAGGACTCTGTGGCGGCCACTTGAGAAGCTGTGACCGTAACCAGTCCTCTTGGCATAACCTTTCATCTCTAAAAGCGGGTTCTGCTCGTCGGGGGAGAATCATCTACATCGTGTCTTCAGTTATCGGCGGTATCTCTCTTTTACTCATAGCTATTGTTGTTCATTTCCTAAGAAATCCAGTGGAAATGGCTCCTTATGTGCACGACAAGGAACCCTTTTTTCAAGAATCCGACATTTACTTTGTCCCGAAAGAACGATTCACCGTCAAAGACATTTTGGAAGCAACCAAAGGCTTCCATGATAGCTACATTGTTGGTAAAGGCGCTTGCGGAACGGTTTACAAAGCGGTTATGCCTTCGGGTAAAACCATAGCAGTTAAAAAACTCGAATCCAACAGAGAAGGCAACAACAACAATACGGATAACAGTTTTCGCGCCGAGATTCTTACTCTAGGCAAAATCCGGCACAGAAACATCGTCAGGCTCTACAGTTTCTGTTACCATCAAGGATCAAACTCGAACCTCTTACTCTACGAATACATGTCTCGGGGAAGCCTCGGCGAGTTACTTCACGGTGGGAAATCGCATAGCATGGATTGGCCAACTCGGTTTGCTATCGCACTCGGTGCAGCGGAAGGTCTTGCTTACTTACATCATGACTGTAAACCGAGAATCATTCACCGCGACATCAAGTCTAATAACATTCTCCTTGATGAGAATTTTGAAGCTCACGTTGGCGATTTCGGGTTGGCTAAAGTAATCGACATGCCACAATCCAAATCCGTCTCAGCTGTCGCTGGATCCTACGGGTACATCGCCCCCGGTATGCTAAAAAAAACCGACAAAAATTTTGAGCTATATTCCGAGTTTACCAAACTTAATCTTACCGTATTTGTAAACGATCTTTTTTTTTTTTTTGCAGAGTATGCATACACAATGAAAGTAACAGAGAAATGCGATATCTATAGCTTCGGAGTTGTTCTTCTTGAATTGTTAACTGGAAAAGCTCCGGTTCAGCCGCTGGAGCAAGGTGGAGATCTTGCGACGTGGACAAGAAACCATATCAGAGATCATTCGTTAACATCTGAAATCCTCGATCCTTATCTAACAAAGGTAGAGGACGATGTAATTCTCAATCACATGATCACAGTGACAAAAATTGCAGTTCTTTGTACCAAATCTTCACCGTCGGATCGGCCTACGATGAGAGAAGTAGTGTTGATGCTTATAGAGTCCGGAGAACGTGCCGGAAAAGTTATCGTGTCCACCACTTGCGGTGATTTACCTCCACCGGCGCCGCCGTGAAAATGGTTTTTTCTTAACTTACTTATTCTTTGTGAAATTAGTTATGTATAGATTAATATGATTTGTATAGTCATCATAGAAAGATAGAGATCATCTGAGGAAAGAGCATACATATAAATCATTCATCGTAAAACTGTGATTGAAATAAAATTATAAAATTTTGTTCTTAGTAACACACTAACTCAAAAGAATAGACAAATGGAGAAATTAAAACGTATTATTGCAAGGATTGGATCAAACCAGCATATACTTCAAAGGTGCAACTATATAATATACTTCAATGAAGTTTTAAAGATTATTCGTTAGCGTTGACAAAATAAATAAAACATTCATTTCTCAGACTTCATACCATGGGGTAATCTCACCATTATCCCCTCTTACTGTGATATCTTCAAATTCTTCTACAAAACAATATTTAAATTTGACTGAAAAATATGTATTAATATATTTATATGGAAAATAACTGAAAATAGAAGATCTTTTTTTTTTTGTGTAACGTAAGAAAAAATGGAATGGAAAGAATATTTGACTACCAAATTTAAAATAAAAAATGGAAAGAAAATTTTTGCTTCTTCTATTTTTGACCGATTAAAGATCAACTGCTTTTGGAATCAAATCACGTATATTTTTTCCCTTCGAAATCATCGTCCACAAAATACATTGTATCGATCATTTTGTTCTGTTGATTAGTATAAGAGTTTAATACATATATCGTGAAAAATATACAAACATTAAATTTCAAGATTTATAAATTTATATAGAAAATTTAAATATATATTTTTATAAATAATCATAATTATTGAAATAAATAAATGATGAATAATAATTACAAGATGTTTTGCCTATAAAAGAAAATAAATATTATTATAAATGAATAAAAAGGTCGGTCAAGATCCAAATTAGACCAACTCTTTTTTCTTTTCCTAAAAGATGCGTTATACCGCAGCAACTAATCACATCCCAAATTTTATTTGGATGTTTAATTAGGTTTTAGTAGCTACAGTACTGCATCGAAAAAAACTAGCCCTAAAAAAAAATATCAATAAAATCTAAAAAACCAAATAACGAATGACTAATAAAAGATCAGATCTGGCAATTTGCAGGCACAATCTTGCCACGAATCGAACCACCAACGTTCTCACACAAAGCCGTGACCAAACCGTCGCGTCCAACGTACTTAAAGTTGATATTTGAGAGCTCAACGTCTTGACAAGGAAACGTTTTACTACATTGCATCTTTAAAGCCGCTATGCTTGTCGAAGTTCCCCAAATTTTGTTATACTTGACACCTTTGATCTGAACATGAGACGCATACTTCCCAGGACTATCACATTGTCCGTGTGGACAATACTGCTGATCAATGATGATAGGGTTTCCAACATTGATCATTTGGATATTCTCGTACAAGAAATTTGAAACCGAGATCTGCGACATCGACTTAGCCCATGTTTTTATCCGTAAACCGTCGGTTGTACCGTTGATAATCGAGTCTCTAACGGTTAAGCTGTGAACGTTTTTCTCCTCTTTATATCTACCGAGGCTCCCAACACTAATCCCGTGCCCTGGTCCGCACCTATAGATTGACATATAATTAAATATTCGAGAATATTATCATATCTTATAGTTTACATCTAGTAATAAAATGTCAACATTCAGATGACTTAGCTAGATAACGAGCTAGGTTCTAAATTCTATAAACTATAATTTGTCTTTTTCTATATAGTGAAGTTTTGATTATGAGGCTTAATTATATTATATTGATTAAGGTTGCAAATGGCTGCACTTTTAGATAAAAAAAAATTGTAGAAGATAAAAAAAAAATATCCACAATTTTCACAAATTATATTAATATGTAAATACATTCATTCAAAGTTTGTTAGACTAACAAAGAAGAAAACTTTAAGGAAAAAAATCTTCCACAAAATAGGAAAAGAATAAACTAAAATTCAAATCAAAATCTTCATCTATATTTCTTTCGTTAATATCAATGTAACAATGTTTCAGCTAGTGAGATTGAGTTATGATTAATTACCTGACATCAGAGATATCCAAATTACTGGTTCCGTCAAGGATTGCGATACAATCGTCACCGGTTCCAATAGTAACGTTGTATATATGCATATGGCTAGATTTCCCGATCTTGATTCCGTCGGTATTAGGGCTATCTCCGGGAGCAGTGATGGTAACGCCTGTAACGTTAAAATCCTCGACGGCGAAGAAGTTGAAATGTCCCATTTTGCTGTTGATAGATCTTAGGCCGTTGATCTTCGAGGATTTAACGAACGCAAACCCAATGTTCATAGCTAGTGTACGACACTTAGGGTTTTTGCTACAATCATTGAGTGGCCAAGAATAATATCCTTGGCCGTCAAGTAATCCCCCGCCAGTAACGGTGAGATTATCAACGTACTTGAAAAGTATCCATTCATCTTGTTTGATGTAATCAGGATTTTTAGGAGCTAATAAAGTTCCTCTGATCATAAAAGTAATAGAGTTTTTGCAAGGACCAGTGAACGTTACTTGACGGAGATAGAATATTCCAGGAGGAATATAGACCGTTGATCTTCCACTACTCCATTGGCAAGCTTCGTTCCACGCCTTTGTAAACGCAAAAGTGTTATCTCTTTTGCTGTCGCCGTAAGCACCGTAGTTTCTGACATCAAAGACTTTTACTTGGCCGTGATAGTCCTTAGTGGATGCGGCGAGGACGAAGAAGAGAGACGACACACACAAAATCAGAAACCTAGACGTCATTCTCTCTTCGTTTCTTTTGTTAACCCTTTTTAGGTTTTTTTGACTAGTTGAAGGTAAAGAGAGCGTTTAAGCTTCCTATTTATAGGGTTACAAGATAAGAATATATGTATTTATTTAACAAATATGGGAAACGCAATATCTTTACTATCATCCATATGGAAAATACTTATTAAAAAAAATTATACAAGGATCTTATTAAAATGGAATAAGATCATTTTGTGTGAGTAGTAACTAATAAATTGACATTAATGTAAGATTCTTTCTTTTTCCAATTTTTTTTCATATCCGCTTGAATCTATAGAAACATAAGTTGGAATATGTGAATGTTAGATTATATTATGGCTGTATATTTTGCCACATCACATTATAGTTTACAGTTACACGAATTAACTTAGGTGTTGGAAATTTATATTTCACATAGATAAGAAATATGTTACTTTACATGTGTATGCATTATTAAAATTTTAAAATGACAGAAAAAGATAAGGGAGTATATGTTCACCCCCAAAATGAATGATGTATCTGTCCAATGTAAGATGCAATTATCTTTTTATCTAATACAAGTTGGAAAAAATATGTATATGCAAAGAGACAAAATCATAAAAAATGTCAAGTTTCTGAGTTAACTGATCTCCAATCTTTTCCTTTCTAAAAACATAGGTATCATTTAACCAATGTAATAAGATAAGAATATAATAGTAAGTTACTAAGTTTACTAAGAAAATTGACATTTTTATAATTTTTTCTCTTCTTTGTATAGATTCTCTTTCCCACTCAAATTATATTAGATAAATAAGATAAGATTGAAAAAAAATTGTTAATATTGTTTTCAGAAATTTGGAATTGAATAGATGTTTTTGAGTCTATTAGAAAAATTGAAGTCCCATGTCATTTGTAGAACCATTACCAGACTTGCATGAACAACTAGATGCGAAGAAATCACGAACGTCAAGTTTTAAGTCACAACCACGAGACAATTAAGCACAATGTAAAAGCTCACTTACACTTTTGTTTGTTCTTCTTCAATGTAAAGCTTCCATTCTCTTAATTTTAACTGACCCTCCAAAGTCGTAAACGAGATTGTGTTAGAGATCATTTCTTGTCCGACACATAGCAAAACTACAAAGTTTCTCGAGTTTGTTTTGGTTCAATATTACAAGTCCGAAAACTTCCGGAAAGTTACCTAAGTGTTCCAATATTACATGTAAAAAATAATCAAATACATAATTCAAAATTGAGTATAGAAAGTGTTGACAAAAAAAAAATGAGTATAGAAAGTCTCCCATATTTGCAGGTTGATATTTCTCATTTGGTATCACGACGTGAGAGATCTTGACATGCGAATAAGAGGATATATTCATCATCGGTAATATCTGTTCCTCGTTCTTTATATTTTATGCAGAAGCAAATTTTATATCTACTGTGCTTGTTTTCTGATCTTTGATGGTTGTTTGATAAAAGGTAGAATTGTGAACAGTACGTTAAGACAGTCTGTGTCGGGAAAATGTGATCATGGGTGGAGAAGTTTGATGGAGCAATGCTGGTCGTTTGATCCGGCGATACGGCCATCGTTCACGGAGATTCATGTTGATTGGCTCTTGGGTCATCGTCAGCTGCCTTGCAACCCAAGCGATGAAACTAATTAAGCTCATTCGACGAAGTAAAAAAACAATGAAAGAGCAAATGTAAGCTGTAAGATCAAAGGGTGGATTTTGTCGATTAGTATCTTTTTATTAACTTGTAAATCAATATTTATGCATATCGGTTGGGGTAATTGTTATTTAAAAAATGTTGAGAGTGTGCAGTGTAAAAACATAACTCTTATAAGATAATATCATTTAAATTAATTAGTAATCTCGTAACCACGTAGTTGTGGTCAATGGTCACAAGCGTTTGACAAAAAGACAAAAAATATGTATATGAAGTAAAACAAGAAAAAAAAAAAAGCAAATAAACTGTAAGATTAAAGAGTGGATTTTGTCGATTAGAATCTTTTAAAATACTATTTATACATACTAGTGGAGGTTAATATGGTTGGTATAAGAATTAGGAGTGTTTAAAATGGGAAAACCGAACGAAACCAAACTAAATTGAATTATACTTAATGTTTGGTTACTGTACAAACTGTATAAATATAGTTTAAGAGAAACCAATAGATACGAATATTGTTTGGTTTTTAGCCGAATAAACTGATTAACCGAAAAAATCTGAAAATTCTAAAATCAGATTGATATGAATCCGAAGAAAACTCTGAAATCAAATCAAACAAAATAAGTTTTAAACCGAAAAAAACTAAAAACCGAAAAAACTAAAAACCAAGAGTTTTCAAAGTTCCAAACTGAACCAAATCAAAGTAGATATAGATATAATATGAGAACAATTTTTTATAAATCGAATAAACCAAACCGAAAACCGGATTGAACTGTCCTAATAAAAAACCGTTGAGAGTGTACCGTGTAAAAACAGAAGTCTAGGTTTTTATTAGTTCTTACATGTAAACACCACATGTGCAGACAATTGCGATTACAAGCATTTGTTAGTAATATTAATAAAAACCGTTTTATGATGCTTTGTAATGCTTAACAACTCTAAATGGATCATCATTTACTATGATTTTTGTCAACGACATAATAACACTATTAAATAAATAGCGCAGATATTTATCTAGTATTAATAAAAACCGTTTTATGATGCTTTGTAATGTTTAACAACTCTAAATCAAAAGCTCCATGACACACGTATACTAATCAAGATGAATGGATCATCATTTACTATGATTTTTGTCAACGACATAATAACACTATTAGTTGAAAATGTAATATCCGCATACTCGTGCAACGACATCCAATTCTACTTCGTTAAAACCAGCTGAGCCCTTTGGTTTGTAAACTATCACCATTTGGGATTTTAATTTTGCGTTTGTCAAAAAAGAATCTAGAAAGGAAAATGGCGATCAAGAAAAGAGGGTCCTGTTAGGATTAATAACAACTTTAAGGCGTAAATAGAATTAGCACAAAGACTTGGGTTTATTGTATAAATAATAAGAAAATTAAAGATCCAGAAGATTGAAATGAAAACACGGCACGCACTTCAAAGCCCAAAACGGGCGGGGGCAAACGTCACGCCTAATCTAATCTTATCTTCTTCTTCTCTCATTCATACTCTCCTTATCTATCATCATCACTTATTTCACATTATTAAGTATAAGCAATCACCAAAAAACATTTTTTGTTATCAAAGACGACAATGGATAATATCAAGATCTCTTATAAGTTTAAGGTCAAGGCTAGAACTGTTTGATTTCAAAATTGAAAATTTTTATTACTATAAGATAAGAACTTGTGTTACTGTCAAAAGAAGGAAAGAAATGAAAAGTAAGAACTTGTGTCCAAACGAAAAAAGAAATTACGAAAAAAGATATTTTTCTTAATTTGGGGAAGCGGCGAGAGCCAGCTTCCTTATAAAACGATCACACCCATAGACCGAGGAGTGTAGTTTCGTGTAGAACAAATCCATTTCTGAGAGAACAGATCGAAATTTTATATTTCATCAATCGGAAAAAAAAATGGAGAAAGCGATCGAAAGACAACGGGTTCTTCTTGAACATCTCCGTCCTTCTTCTTCTTCCTCTCACAATTTCGAGGCTTCTCTCTCTGTAAGCTTTCTCGTTTTTTCTCTTTCTCTCGATCTCTCACCGATCTCTACGTTTTTTCTTTCTGGGGATTCCGATTCATTCTTGATCTGGATTCGTTGTATTGAATTTTGGGTTTTGATTTGGATACTGATTTGTAGTTTGATTCGATGCATACCTCTGAGCTGAAATATTTTGAGCTTCTGCTTCGAGTGAGATCGAATTTAAGAACCTGGAATTTGTTTTTGTTTTTGTATTTCACTGGATCGAGGGTTGTTTGGTTCTTGTTCGATCGGGTTGAATTATCTTTATCAGTGTTCTGTAGAAAGTGTGCAATTTCTGATGATGTCTTAAAGGTCAAAGCTTTATTTCAGTTAAGACGTATCATTTTTGTAACGTGCTCTTTCCAACTTATCAGGCTTCTGCTTGCTTGGCTGGGGACAGTGCTGCATATCAGAGGACCTCTCTTTATGGGGATGATGTCGTGATTGTTGCGTAAGTCCATCTCCTACGCTTTTACTCTTTTGGCATTTCGTTTTCTCAAGAACTTATGAAGACTTCTTGTCGATTTCTAACATTCTTGTGTTAAACTTCACGCTTATTGATCCACTGCAGGGCACATAGGACTCCACTATGCAAGTCGAAACGTGGCAACTTCAAGGATACTTATCCAGATGATTTGCTTGCACCTGTTTTGAGGGTCTGTCAGCTATCTCTTCTATTCTGTTGTTGATTTTTATTTCTGTCCTACTTTTTAGTTATGTATAGTATCTTCTTGGCACAGGCACTGATAGAGAAGACAAATTTAAACCCAAGTGAAGTTGGTGACATTGTCGTGGGTACTGTTTTGGCACCTGGATCTCAGAGAGCCAGCGAATGCAGGATGTCTGCGTTCTATGCTGGTTTCCCTGGTATGTTTCTTCTATGTTCGGCAATGAAGAATCTTTATTTCTGTTGGCTTTATGCTCATGCTATTATGTCCTTTGACAGAAACCGTGGCTGTCAGAACTGTGAATAGACAGTGCTCATCTGGGCTTCAGGCTGTTGCTGACGTCGCCGCTGCCATAAAAGCAGGATTTTATGACATTGGTTAGTGAATAGCCGTATTTGATTATTCCATTGTCATTATTTTCATAGAGAACTGAGCTGACGATATATTGGACGCAGGTATCGGGGCTGGGTTGGAGTCCATGACTACCAATCCAATGGCATGGGAAGGGTCAGTCAACCCAGCGGTACCGTCTCTTAATTCTCTCTTCTTTGGAGTCTTTAACTGGCTCTGTTAAGTTTATAGCGCAATATAAAACATATTATGCTATTGCAGGTGAAGAAATTTGAACAAGCGCAGAATTGTCTTCTTCCTATGGGTGTGACTTCTGAAAATGTAGCACAACGCTTTGGTGTCTCAAGGCAGGAGCAAGATCAGGCTGCTGTAAGGCTACCAAACCTTTTCAGTATGGTTGTACTTTAGATAACCTATAACTTTGATCTCCTGATGCTAAGCTATCGAGTCATATTGTTAGGTTGACTCACACAGAAAGGCAGCTGCTGCTACTGCTGCTGGTAAATTCAAGGATGAAATCATTCCTGTTAAGACCAAGGTATTTTCCAGATCGTCCAGAAGATAATTGTAACATCTAAGACTATTGCTGGTGCATTAGTTACTGAACGTCATTCATGTTCTTAAGATAGTCAATAACTTTTTATATTTCAGCTTGTTGACCCGAAGACAGGTGATGAGAAACCCATTACAGTTTCTGTTGATGATGGAATCCGACCAAGCACAACCCTTGCTTCTCTTGGAAAGCTGAAACCAGTGTTTAAGAAGGATGGCACCACAACTGCTGGTACTTTTCCGGAATCATTTGTTTCATTTCGATGGACACAGTTCTTTTGATCAGAAATATGAATCCATTGCTTCATTTATTCTGTCTCAAACAGGAAATTCTAGCCAAGTAAGTGATGGTGCAGGAGCTGTTCTCCTCATGAAGAGAAGTGTTGCAATGCAAAAAGGACTTCCCGTTCTTGGTGTATTCAGGTACGTGACAAGTCTTGATAAAGTTACAGTGGTAGAAGTCTCAAAACCGAATACTGCAGATGCTTCTGTATTTCCAGACATGTCTGGCTTTTCCTAAGTAGGACACTATTGGACACATTGCAGGACATTTGCTGCAGTTGGTGTTGACCCAGCAATCATGGGTATCGGTCCAGCAGTTGCCATTCCTGCTGCAGTCAAGGCGGCTGGTTTAGAACTAGATGACATCGACTTGTTTGAGATCAACGAGGTAAATAGCAAACACTACCATGATCTTCTTACTACATATTTGTTTCCGCACATTCTGATGATAATCCTCGGTTTGAACCCTTGTGTGTTCAGGCATTTGCATCTCAGTTTGTTTACTGTCGTAACAAATTGGGACTTGACCCAGAGAAAATCAATGTCAATGGAGGCGCAATGGCCATAGGACATCCTTTGGGCGCTACAGGTATATCTGATAAGAAGAGAGCTGTAAAACTATTGTTCTTATTCCAGTTCACCAAACCATAGAGACTTGATTAATGAGAGAGACTCAATTCTCAACCAAACCTTCGGAAATCCACTGCCAAAACTAATCTTCGGAGATGTATCTTTATAAAGTCAGTCCTCACTAACGGCTCTCCAACCAACTCACAACAGCTGTAACTTGCTGCAGTCAGTCAATAGGCTAGATAGAGTAGACCTATAGCTAAGAGACCAAGAGTTGTCTTCATAAAGTTTGTTAATCTCTTTATTGTGTCCATTTAACTGTAAAACGCTCATGAAGCTAATGCTTGTTAAAATTTTTGCAGGAGCACGTTGTGTTGCTACTTTGTTGCACGAAATGAAGCGCCGTGGAAAAGATTGCCGTTTTGGAGTAGTGTCAATGTGCATTGGTATGATTCGATGCTACTTCTTACTCGAATATTTCATCGTGAATTTGGAGTCTGAATATGATTATTGAGGATTTTGTTGATTGGAAAAATTCTGGCAGGGACGGGAATGGGTGCAGCAGCTGTGTTTGAGAGAGGAGATGGAGTTGATGAGCTTCGCAACGCAAGGAAAGTGGAAGCGCAAGGCCATTTGTCCAAGGACGCTCGCTAGAGATCAGATCATGATGTACCTAAAGAAACCCTTTCACTCTCCACATATTTGATCTCACCTTTCTCTTCATGGTCCTCTTTTCCCCTTTTCTTCAAGATATTATTGTAGTTTTGAATAAAGCACACAACCGATGTTTGCCTGAGTCTTGTGTTCTTCTTGACCGGGTCATGTGTTTAGTATTTTTTACGTGAAGGGGGATAATCTTTATATCTTTAAGAATATTGTTCTTCTCCAATTTCAGTTGCTTCTAGAAAATGTCAGATTTTTTGGCTGGCAGCCGCTTTTAGATTTCAATGGATTGTGTCAAAGCTCTCGTAAAGTCAAGAGTTCTGACTTTTGTTGGTGTTCGATGGATGTACATTGGGTGATCTTATTGATGGTGTACAATAAAGTAAAACAATATTACAGTTATATTATCATGAAACATGAAACATTATCATAGATCCTTGATGATCGTACTTTAAAGTAAAACAATATTAACAACGTCAATTGGGGTGGTGGCGCAGTTGGCTAGCGCGTAGGTCTCATAGCTATTGAGTGATCCTGAGGTCGAGAGTTCGAGCCTCTCTCACCCCAATATTCTTTTTCCTTATGTCTTTGATATATCTAAACTACCGGGGGTATTTTATTTGAACTTTTATGCTTTATTTTTAATATTCTATACATAGTTTGTTAATATTCTATTTTTCTTAATATTTACAATTTTTTTTGTTTTCTATGAAATTTTTTTTTTGGTCTTTCGTTAAATATTCATCACGTCATCTCATTTTTTCTTCACACCAAACTTAGCCGCGGTTCCTCATCTAAAAAATATGTGCAAAATTAATTAGAACGGATTAAATATACAAAACACTATGTGAGTACAACACCATAAATTGTGGATGCAATAAGAAAGATTAGAGATGAGTTCCAACGAGATTCCAACTGTAAGAATAAACAAACAACAATATATTTATATTTTACAAAATTGTCATAGATATGTACGCATAAGATTTATAATTATTAATTTATCCTATTGTTGGGACTATATATTTACAAAGGAATTTCAAAAAAATCATCATTTTCTTATCTTATCGAATTGTGTTAAATTTTACATTGAACCGACTCGGGACCAGAAAAATTTATTAGTTTATAATGTATTAATTTATAGAATATTAATTAATAAAGGTTTTACTATATATGTGATGTGCATAATAAAGTAGCAAATTAACAACCCAGATGTACACATACAAAATTTCAACTTAATTAAAAATGTTTTTTTCTTATCATAATAAATATGAAAAATTACTTTAAAAGTTTGAGGTGTATGAATGTCCAAGCTAAAATTCAGGTAATGTACATATTAGTCAACCAAAAATAATAGTAGTAGATTTGATATGAATTAATAGGATTGGACACGAAATGCATGTAGATTATCATTTAATTAATTTGACATTTCAACTTTCCCACAACTTTGAAATATCGTCATTACTCATTACAATATTTTAATTACTCGAGAAATCCAAATAGTATACAAAAATTTGTACAAATACCCAAGATACAATTTCTAAAATTGTTATCCAACCAGTGATGAAGTTGTGATGGCTTTTAAAATGATTAGTTTTAGGGGCCGATTGGCGTGCAACTGTGAAGACTTTTACTTAATTTAAAAGTCTCTACAGTCAAATTTACTCCAATCACGCTTATACTTTATTTTTTATTTTTAAAATCCTAACAATCCCTAAATTTTCTCTAACCTCTTTTGCTTCTATTTTTTTAAAGCCACAAAAACATGGTTTTTAGAAGACTGTACGCTTCTTTTTATTTTTTTAACAATGATATTAATCAATAATAGTAAGAATTAGATAAAACAATAATAATCAATAAAAAAATTCTACACAAAACAATAAAAACAAAATTATTTATAATAGGATCAAAAATCATTCAAAAACAATAAAAAATCAATAATCGATAAACATACTAATTTAAAAAAAATATAAAACGAAATTAAAAAATTAGAACTAAAATAATATACTATTTTTAGACTATCACTAAAATAATAAATATAAATAAATTTATTCGTTTAAAATATTTATCTATTAGTTTATTTCTAAAAATTTGTAATTTTTTTCTTAAATGTAATTGTTAATAAAAAATTTTTTATATCGATATAATTAAAAAAATTATAATTTTAAAATAAAAGTCACAACTTCTACAGTTTTTACTACCAATCAAACTTTTATAAATATTTAAAGTCACAGCTTTTACAGTTTTTTGTTACCAATCAAACTTTAACAAATATTTTAAAGTTACAGCCACAGTGCTTACAGCCAAATTCTCTGCAGCCAAAAGTCTACAGTAACAGCCTGTAGTAAAAGTCCTTACCAATCGGCCCCCTAATCTTTGATGTACATTTTTAGATAATATAAGACATGCACAAATTATCTAGAACCAAAAAACCGAACCGAAACCAATCCAAATAAACTAAACCG
This sequence comes from Crucihimalaya himalaica, assembly GCA_004349715.1. Taxonomy (NCBI): domain Eukaryota; kingdom Viridiplantae; phylum Streptophyta; class Magnoliopsida; order Brassicales; family Brassicaceae; genus Crucihimalaya; species Crucihimalaya himalaica. The sequence continues at coordinate 1,359,024 of SMJT01000028.1, forward strand.
AATCCAAAATCAATAAAGTATTCGAACAGATCTTATGGTTTTTTATCCAAAGAGTCGAAACTAAACTCGAATCGAACTAAAAACCAAATAGATATCTGAAATACCCAAAATATATTTATATATCTAAAATATTAATTATATTTATATTTGATATAATCCAATAACCCAAAATTATAATTATAAACACGAAAATATCAATTGTTTAACACTGAAATAACCCAAATACTCAAAAATAACCAAAATGTCCAAAAAATTATATTTATATTTGTTAAAATTTAACAAAAAAAAACTTTTTAAAAAATTCTGAATATGATGGGTATGAAAACCAAAACCGAATCCCGATGAAACCAGATCGAACCAAAATTCTAAAATAACCGGATGGATCCTAAACTTCTCTACTCACCCGAGCGCCTGAAACTAAATGGATCTATTTAGAACCAAATCAAATACCCAAATGCCTAAAATCTGGATTCAAAGGTCAAAGTTCAAACTAGCTTATCCAAATTCAAATATCGTTGATAAAATACGCTGACACTATCAAAATACCATTACACCAACATTACCAACTTTTAAGAACCCCACAAGTTGATCATAATTCCCAAAATTGCTTTTAGATCCTTCAATTCAAGATTTGATTATATACAAGCTCACTACATTTTTCAGAAATATTTCTTTGTAGTCCTTAAAATTCAAGGGTTTGATTTTGTTTTTTTGTTTTTTTGTTTTTCCTTCTTCAATTACGTTAGATTTCTCCTACGCTTTCCTTTTTTCACCTCTCTCTCTCTCTCTCTCTCTCTCTCTCTCTCTCCCACTTAGTCCTCGCTTCTCTACGCGTTTCAGCGTTAAGTCTTCTAGATCTCTAAGCTTCTTCGTGCTCGCCGATATAAATCTCTGAGATCGTTTCCGTAAAATCCAATCGGATTCGCGTCGTTTTTGAGGGAAAAAATGGCGCAACAATCGTTGATCTACAGTTTCGTCGCTCGCGGTACGGTAATCCTTGTCGAGTTCACCGATTTCAAAGGCAATTTCACATCCATCGCTGCTCAGTGCCTCCAGAAGCTTCCTTCTTCGAACAACAAGTTTACCTACAACTGCGATGGTCATACGTTCAATTACCTCGTCGAAAATGGATTCAGTAAGTCAAAATATTGTTCGATCTATGTGCCTAACCTGTTTTTGTTTTCGATTTGGTAGTTTTATTCTTGGGTTTATAAGTGCGATTTATTCATTGTTTGGATTATTTTTTTTTGCCTAATTGAGCATAGTTCTTATGTTTGGTATAATTTCAGTAATAATTATGTATTGGCGCTGTGATAATTAATTGATGTTAGATCTAATTTGTGATAAGTTTGGTGGATCTATCAATGAATAATTGCAATCATTGTTCTGGATCTATGACTCTTGGCTTATTTGCGTGTAGTTTTTGGCTGGTTTTGTATTGTCCAGAGTGCAGTTTCAATTGTTGTGAGAGTTCTTTTGGGATATTTGAGAATATATTGCATGAGCAATTGGTGTACTGTATTCCTTATGTAGCTCTGTTTTACCATATACTTGGTTGGGTTTTGGGTGATGTTGATGGTGGATATGTACTCTTTATCATAGTGTGAAGTGTGAACATTCTTACAAGCGAGATTAGTGAATCTACTGCTGTATCTCTAGATATGGCGTTTATAATTAACGGCTTTGTTTATTGTTGTGCAGCCTATTGTGTTGTTGCAGTTGATTCTGCTGGGAGGCAGATTCCTATGGCTTTCTTGGAACGAGTTAAGGAGGATTTTAACAAGAGATATGGTGGTGGAAAGGCTGCTACTGCTCAAGCAAACAGCTTGAATAAAGAATTTGGGTACCTATTATTTGATCTCTTTGATTGGTATTAATTAAGAAGTTTGTATTATTTATGGGCATAGTCATTTACTACTTTTTGGCTGCTCTAAAGGTCGAAACTGAAAGAGCACATGCAGTATTGTATGGATCATCCTGATGAGATTAGCAAGCTTGCCAAGGTGAAAGCTCAAGTTTCTGAAGTTAAAGGTGTAATGATGGAAAACATTGAGAAGGTTTGGTTTTGAACCTTTTTTTTTTGTCGGTACAATTTTATGCTCTAACATGTTTCCAGTAGAGTTCAACTTGTATGACTTAAGTATCACGATCTTTTGGTTCTTTAAGCTTTATCTGTAGATGGGAATGTCCGATTTGTGGTTGTAAAGACATGTTTTATGCTGTTAAACCGTTTATACATTGTGGAACTCGTTCATTTGCAGGTTCTTGACCGTGGCGAGAAAATTGAGCTTTTGGTGGACAAAACCGAAAACCTTCGCTCACAGGTTAGTCCTCTTAAGCTAATGGTCCCAAGTTCCATACACACATATGCTTGAGTTGCAGCTCTCCCTCATCTTGGGTTTCAAACTTTTAATCGAACTCTGAAACTGTTACAGGCGCAAGATTTCAGAACACAAGGAACTCAAATGAGAAGAAAGATGTGGTTTCAGAACATGAAGATCAAACTGATTGTTCTTGCAATCATCATTGCCTTGATTCTCATCATCATTCTCTCGGTTTGCGGGGGATTCAACTGTGGTAAATAAGTCTTGAGCTTCTCTTATCAGGGATATCTACTGCCTTCTGTGCTTCCAAGATCTCTGAGAACATCCTCATTCAGTTCGCTGTGCTGCTTTCTTTTTGTGGTTTCTAAATTCTCGTGCTATGTTTCTTCTTAGATTGTACTTCTTGAAATTGGTTTTGTATAGGCCACATATATGTATGAATATTCGATAAATTTGCAACAAAGCTCTTCCCTTGAATCTGAAGAAACCAAATGTTGTTAAAGTATGTTCGGAGTTGAAGAAGAAAGAACATCAGAGATCTCACGCTCATGAAACCGGATATGTTAAGCAAATTGATGACTGCAAAGTATCTGATTGTCCATCCATGAAGAGCGTGAGGGACAGTACTTGCAAATCTATTCCAACCAAGGTTCGCCTAACGCAAACGAAGTCCTGATCATGATGTTGTTCAAGTATCCTCAAAATTGAATAAGACAGAATATCAGAGATCTAAGGCACATCATGAAAATGGCGAGACCAAACAAAATTCGAAGAAGCCTCATGATTGCAAGTCTTTTGCAGCGAAAATTATTCTAGGGAAGAAACAATCAGCTCTACTAATGAATCTTTCTAAGAACCCTAGATCCGGGGCTCATGAAATAGGCGAGATTAAGAAAAATCTGAAGAAGCAGCCGCCTGTGAAAGTATCTGAAAACCCTAAATATTGTCCAGCCTTGAAGAAGAACGCAACAGAGATGTTGGAGCTTTTTGGAATAGCCAAGAAATCAGCTGATGTGGCCAAAGCAAAGGGACTTCTCGCAGCTGAAGTAGAGACATCAATCTGCGTAGACACCCTCTCTTTACTTATGGAATTCTCCATCAGCTCAGCAGCTACTGAAACCAGGCGGATCATGGTGAGGCTTGAGCATCTTACAAAGCACAAAAACAGAAAAATATGCAATTCTGCATCAGCACTTCTTCACTGTTGGAGGCAGAGCATCAGAGATCAAGAACTCAGAGAATGCCGTAAAACTCAAGGCTAATGTGACCAGAGAATCTTCAATAAATAAGGGAATGAAATTAGTAGGCTTGTGACTTGACTACGTTGGTTGCTTATTCGTTTGGTAATTAGAGTACTGTAGTCACCATTTAAATTACATCACTCAAAAGCTAACAGTAAGGAATGTTTGTGAGTTGTGAATATGTATTAAGGATTTTCAGTCTCTCTTTGTGTTGTTTAAGTGAAGTGTGTTTTTTCTTCTGTTTATTAGAATCAATTGAATTGGAGTTTGATCTGTAGAAATTTTAATAGATTATGTAAACAATATGTGAATGAAGGATTAAAGGAAAATTGAAGTTTCTTTTTTTTGGTTTTGTTTGGAACCCAAGCAACTCCCAACGAGACGACGAATAAGAACCCAAGCAAGTAGTTGTGATGGTTTTGTTTACAAGACCATCAACGACTTGACATGCATTCAAAGATCAAACGCAAAACCGAAACAATCCTAACGGTGTTTGATTTTATACGGACCAATTATCTTGACGAGCCACTCCGGCTTGAATGAAGCGATGACTTGACCTATTGCCAATCCAAGGAACAGTCCAGGCCCACACCCTATTGCCATTGCTTTCCAGTTCAACACGTGTTCCTCTTCCTCTTCTTCCTCAATCAGTTGTGTTGGTGACACATTACTCCCAAAGCAAGTTTCCTCCTAAGGAAGACTACAAAGCCCTGCATTCCCATCAAAGGAGGATATAGGTTGTCCAGTGATTTGTATTCCTTGTGGTATTTCACCTTTGAGTTGGTTATGAGCCACACTTATGTACGCCAAAAATGAGAGGCTCTCGAGTCCTTAAGAAATATTCCCTGAGAGTTGGTTGTATGATAGATCAAGTGACTCAAGCTACGTAACATTCGCCAAAGACAGAGGAATATGACCTGTGAATGCGTTGTTTGATAAGTTGAGTGCGATCAATGCTTTCAAAAGGCCAATGGATTCAGGAATCTGTCCTTCAAGTTTGTTCCCAGAAAAGTCAATAGTGGCATAGGAAGTAAGGACCTTTCCTTGCTCCATGAATAGACCTTTGTATTGCAAATCTACAGTATCTTCATAGATATAGTAAGGATTGTTGTAGTCTCCCATATAGATTCTGCCATCTTCATTAATCTGGAGTGATGATGCTTCCCAATTCATAAAGTAATTTGGTGGCAAGCTTCCTGTAAAGTTGTTATCTGATATTTCAAGTATGTTAGCTTAGGAAACCCAAGAGGACTTTGATCAGGAAGAGATATAGGGCCATAGAATTTGTTTGAACGGTGAGAAAGAGCTTGTAAATTAGGCAAAGCCTTGAGCCAAAAAGGAAATGTGTCTTTGATTCTGTTGTGGTCCAGACTTACAAACCTTAGCGAGGAGCAATTGAGAAGAGATCTTGGAAGCTTCCCGGTTAGTTGATTGTAGCCAACGTCAAGTGGCCGCAGCAAAGCACCATCATAGAACATATCCGGAATACTTCCTTCCAAATTGTTCTTCCGGAGGTTCACTACCAAGAAAGACTCTTGGAAATTACTCAAACATCGAGGAATTGGACCGGTTAAGTTGTTGTAGGATAGATCAAGAAGAGCAAGCGAGCTTCGGTTGCAGGTTGAAAGAGGTATGTTCCCTGTGAAACTATTGTTCCATGCAGACAAGGACTTTATAGACATTGGTGGTTTAGGAAATGTTCCTTTAGAATGGTTATAAGCCAATTCTAAAACACTCACCGAGGATTTCACTAAAGCTTCTTCTGAACCTTCTAAATTGGTGAAAGAATTATTAAAAAGATTCACTATGCTCAGACGTGGAAGGTTCCACAACCACTAAGGGACTTTCCATTTGATTTTTGTTGTTGGAAAGGTCTATATGCTCTAATTTCTTAAGGCTCTTTAAGAATTTTGGGAACTGACTAATGCCACAACCCGACAAGCCCAGTTTTCTCAAGTTCAATGGGATGTTTGAATCTGAATGTTTACTAGTTTCCAATAAACTATTACCGAAAAGACCAAGTATCAACAAAGATTTGAGAGTGAATAAGAGCCTTAAGTCAATTGGGTTGCTTATGTTAAGGTAAGAAAGGTAGAGATATTTAGGGGTGGTGGTGAAGTTTGAGATATGCTCTATGATTTTTCCTTGAAGTAGTCAGTTTGATTGCAACTGCGGGAATCAAACTCGTTCTTGAATTGCACAAGGGCTTGAATCTGGTCGGGACGACAACCAAGAGCATTGATCATTAGGATTAGGAAGCTTGAAGCCAAAGAGTGAGTATAGAGAGAAAACGCAAACGCAGACACGATCGCAACATGGTTGTAATTGAAAAGTTTGATGAAATTATTAAACCAAAAAGGAGACGTTTTAAAATATTTGATTTTCTTTTCTTGGAGCCTCCATTGCTGACAAACTTTAATTAAAACAACAAGAAGAAAAAGATAGTTTGGTGAAACTTTATTTTCGCTTTGAATTTTATACAAGTATGACAATGAAATGGCTTTAATTTTGTTTGTGGATTGGAGAAGAGTAGGTCAAATTTTTAAGTGTCGGTAACTTTGAATCTTTAATGCCTTACCAATTAAATTAGGTCTAGTATTGATTTGTTTGTGGATTAGAGAGAACGTCACGTTTTAAAAACAGATTCACTCCTGATGTGCATTTTTTTTTTTTTGTGTTGGCTAATTTTCTTTGTTTTATTCTAACGCTGACATAGTTAAGAACACCAACTCATGGTCAATTAGTTTTGGCACAATTATGAAATGAAACCAATTTATTGAATTGGATTTTAGGGTTTAGGGGTTTAGCTACTCGGATTGAATTTTTAGCGTTTAGGTTCTGTCTGAAGTTTGTATAATCTGTTTGTGTCTTTAGGCACTGATATAAGGAAAAGCATGTCATTTAACTAATTAGTAGTTTTGTTGAACTTACATCTTCTCAATTAATTTTCTATACTATTACCATTAAGAGTGTATGGCCTTACAGATAAATGGCATTAATGTTTCTGGATTGGAGCAGAATTGGTCAAATTTCAAAGATTTGGTAGCCTTATTTATTTTACATATATATATATATATATATATTTTGTTTCCCTTTTAACCAATTTCTGAGAATCCATGAGATTGGACTTTGATCTGTAAGGATTAATTTCTGTTATAATTGAGAAAATTAATTAGTTCATATTGTGAAGCAGATTGTTATATTTGGTAAGTCCTCTTATGATACAAGTTTGTTTATTCACATGAAATTGATTTGTATTAGTGGTGGGTGGTGTCATTTGCACTCGAAAGAGGGATCTCATGAATGTCTGGTCTGAGATTGAATTCTTGAGACCAATAGTAGTCTCTGATTCTATTTTATGTCCACTTGATCCAATTTGTCTTAACAGGATGCTGGGAGATGACTTCGTGCGTTAAAGAAACTTAAGCTCTGAGTTAGTTCAAGAATCAGAGAAGAACCAAAACAGTACATCATATAAGCCTCTTTCTCATCATGACACTATCAGCCAAAAGAGAGATCTTAACTAAGGGAACCAAAATTTACAGAAACTTATAAAACCTCTTTTCTTACATCAGGTACCATCATATCCACATAACATTTACATATCACTTCTGTTCTACATTATTCTTATCATTAAAACTGTCCCAGCTTGAATCCAGAGTCATAAACAATCTAACTGGATCTACTTGTTTGCGCTTATCAGGACCAACTATCTTAACAAACCACTGTGGCTTGAATAAACCAATAACGTGTGCTATTGCCAATCCAAACAACAGTCCAGGCCAATACCCTATAACAACTGCTTTCCAGTTTAACACTTCGTCCTCTTCTTCTTCGTCGTCTTCCTTTGGCTGTTGTGTTGGTGGCGCAAAGCAACTTCCTTGGAGAGGAAGACCACATAGACCTGCATTCCCTTCAAATGATGATTCAGCTTGCCCACTAAACTGTGGCCCTTGTGGTATTTCACCTTTCAGTTGGTTATGAGCCACACTTATGTACGCCAGAAACGAGAGGCTCCCAAGTTCTCTAGGAATGTTCCCTGATAGTTGGTTTCTTGACAGGTCTAGTGACTCGAGCTCCGAAACATTTGCCAAAGGCAGAGGAATATGGCCCGTGAAGGCGTTGTTCGATAAGTTGAGCGCAATCAATTCCTTCAACAGACCAATGGACTCAGGAATGTGTCCTTCAAGTTTGTTTCCAGAGAAATCAATGGTGCTGTATGAAGTAAGGACTTTCGCCTGCTCCATGTATAGACCTTTGTATTGCAAATCCAAAGTATCTTCATAGATATAATAAGTATTCTTGTAGTCTCCCATGTACATACGCCCATCTTCATTTGTCTTGCGTGATGATGTTTTCCAGTTAACAAAGAAACTTGGTGGCAAGCTTCCGGTAAAGCTGTTATCCGACAGTTCAAGTATCCGCAGCTCGGGAAACGCGAGAGGACCTTGATCAGGAGGAGAGAGATGGCCGAAGAAACTGTTTGAACGGAGAGTAAAGACTTGCAAATTTGGTAGAGCCTTGAGCCAGAAAGGAAACGTGTCTTCAATTCTGTTGTTGTCAACACTCAGAAACTTCAGAAAGGAGCAATTTAAAAGCGATCTTGGAAGCTTCCCGGTTAGTCGATTGTAGCCAACGTCAAGCGTCTGTATCGAAGCATCGCTATAGAACTCGTCAGGTATACTTCCTTCCAAGCTGTTCTTCCTGAGATTCACTACTTTTAAGTAACTCAGACATTGAGGAATTGGACCGGTGAAGTTGTTGTAGGATAGATCAAGGACGACAAGAGAGCTTCGGTTGCAAATTGAGAGAGGTATGTTCCCTGTGAAACTATTGTTCCACGCAGACAAGTAGATAGAATTGAGTGGTGGAACAGGAAACTCTCCTGTCATGGAGTTATAGGCAAAATCTAGTATCTGCACTGACGAGTTACGTAAAACTTGTGAAGAACCTTCAAAACCGGTAAAAGCATTGTTGACAAGATTCACTATAGTAAGACGAGGAAGCTTCCATAACCACTCAGGTACTTTCCCTTTGATTAGATTATTCGAAATGTCGATAAGCTTCAAGTTATGAAGAGTCTTTAAAATGTTTGGAAACTCGATAATATCGCACTGCGCCAAATGCAACCTTTCTAAGCTCAATGGAATGTCTGAATCTGAACTTAAACTGGCTGGTAATAACCTATTTTGACGAATATCAAAGACCAACAAAGATTTGAGTTGAGAGAAGACGCGTAAGTCAATTGGGTAACTTATGTTTAGGGAAGAAAGGTCAAGATGGTTGAGGTTGATGAGCTTTGAGATAGGCTCTAGGATTTGTCCTTCAAATTGGTTATACCCAAGGGACAAATACACTAGCCTAGATGAAGAAGAAACGTTGGGAACATCAATAGAACCAGTAAGCCTATTCTTTTTCAAATCAAGATAAGACAAGAAAGGCAAAATTGGTAGTAAATCAGAAGGTATAGCTCCTGAGAATTGATTGTAAGAAAAGTCTAAAACGGAGAGATTTGTTAGGTTTCTTACAAGTGGGAAACTACCAGTGAGTTCATTATGGGAAAGGTTTAAATGGGTAAGAAGGACTAGGTTACTTATTGAGGAAGGAACTTGACCAGTAAAGCTGTTGGAGGCAAGAGACAAAACCTCTAATCTGTTGAGATTGCTGAATTCAGAAGGGAGTGAAGAGGAAGTGAAGTTGTTGTGAGAGAGATTAAGGTAACGAAGCTGATGCAGCTCGAAAAGACTACTGTTGGGTTTGAGAGTTCCAGTGAAGCAACCACTTGGGAGCTGAAGCTTCGTGACCGCACCAGTCGCGTTATCACACTGGATTCCATTAAAGTAGTCACTGCGGTTGCAACCGTCGGATTCAAACTCGTTCTTGAATTTCATTAGAGCTTGGATCTGGTCTGGACGACAAGTAAGAGTATTGATCATCAAGAAGCTCGAAGCGAAGATGATACAACAATAGAGTAAGTGTACCGATTGCGACATGGTGTTTGAGGTTGAGGAAATTTATCTCCGAGTACTTGATGATTTTTGGTTACTAGAGTACAAAATTAATAAGTGAGCCTTTTCAATTAATACTTTGGTGAAAACGTTATCTTATCTTGAAATTTCTAAGATATACTAACATTTATGAGTTTTGTTCCGTTACAAAAAAATCAAATCGCATTTATTTGTTTATAGATAGGAGAAGAAGACATGGTCAAAGTTTTCAAAGGGAACAAAAAACAAAATAAGTGGTACGACCTGGTAAACCGAAGAGATGCAATGCTGAGTCAATATTTGGGCCTTAAAAAGTGGGCCAAATAAGTATTAAGTATTAGCCACTATAAGGCCCAACTAATTTCAGGAGGAATTTTTGTTAAAAAGTTAAAACGACGTCGTGATAACTGTGTAGTCTGTGAGAAATAAAGAAGCCCTCGCCTTGATTCGGCCATTGCAGTCATTTCTCTCGAATCTATCTATAATCCGATCTGAGAAATTTCGCCGGAGCTAGGTTCTGTTGTTTTATCGATCAATCCTTTATTCAATGGCAATGGCTGTTTTCCGTCGTGAAGGGAGGCGTCTCCTCCCTTCAATCGCTGCTCGCCCAATCGCTGCAATCCGATCTCCTCTCTCTTCTGACCAGTGAGATCTCTTTTTCTCCTTCGTTCTTATCCTCGCGTTTAAGCACAACATTTCGATGTTTTTCATTGATACATGATACTCTTCTGAATTTGAATTCGTTTGGTTTGATTGAGTCGTTGATGTTTTGGTTATTTTCATTTCCTTGAATTTCGAATAGACCAGAAACAATCGAATTGTTTTGTTTGATTCAGGAGCTCTAGTGAGTGAGATGTTTGTGCTGTTCTATTTGTAGTTTTGAGACTCAGAAACGTTGAGTATAGCGGCTCGTTTCTTTTGAAACTCGTTTTTTTATTGCAATTTTGATTTGCCTCACCTTATCAGATTTAATCAGCTTCCACCTGTTGGCGTTTGATTTTGCCAACATCTATCCGGTTTTTGGGTGTCATTCTGTGTTGATTAGATGAGATATTGGATGATGAGGACTTAACCTGTATCTGATTTGCAGGGAAGAAGGACTTCTTGGAGTTCGATCTATCTCAACTCAAGTGGGTAAGTTTCAGCTGATCATTGCAGATTCGTTTTGCCTAGTTTGGACTGTTGTTCTAAGAATCTAAGATGTTCTAATCTCCATGAATTGCTTCACATGTATTCTCTGTGCAGTGCGTAACCGAATGAAGAGTGTTAAGAACATCCAAAAAATCACAAAGGCAATGAAGATGGTTGCTGCTTCCAAGCTTAGAGCGGTTCAAGGCAGAGCTGAGAACTCCCGTGGACTTTGGCAGCCATTCACTGCACTTCTAGGAGATAATCCCAGTATGGTTGGCAATAAAGAGTAGTTACTTTTTAATCACTTTTTACTAGTATCAATGATCATCTCATGGCTTGCATTGGTATTGATGATGACGAACAATCTTTTGCTGTTACTATATTCTGACAAAATCCATCCTCTTGCTACTCTGTGTTGTTCTTTCGGATGTGTTTCTGATTTCTAGCGTTACTTGATGGAAAAACCAGGCATTGATGTAAAGAAGAGTGTTGTGGTCACTCTCTCTTCTGACAAGGGTCTATGTGGTGGAATTAACTCCACTGTTGTTAAAGTGAGCAGGGCTCTGTACAAATTGAATTCTGGTATGTTTTGAAAGCACTATCGATGGTTCCATAGTTTACTTTTCCTAAATTACGATATCTGATATTAATTCTTATATCATTGCAGGTCCTGAAAAGGAAGTTCAGTTTGTTATTGTCGGAGAGAAAGCAAAGGCTATAATGTTTCGTGACTCAAAGAACGACATTGTTCTCTCTGTAACAGAGCTGAATAAGAACCCACTCAATTATGCTCAGGTAGGTCATAATTGCTAATAGTTAGGAGCATTACTTGCCCTCCCCAATCCTTTGGTTCTCGATCTATGTAATTGTTGTCTTTAGTGTTCCTTATGTTTACTTGTTTCTTCAGGTCTCAGTTCTAGCAGATGACATCCTAAAGAACGTTGAATTTGATGCTCTACGCATTGTCTACAACAAGTTCCATTCGGTTGTTGCATTTCTACCAACTGTGTCCACTGTTTTGTCACCAGAGGTAAGTTACAACTGTCAAACGTCTCTGGACTATGATTTGTGCTTAGTATTTCACATTCTGCTTTAACTATAGTAAATATGTGTTTTTGCATTGAAAGATTATTGAGAAGGAGTCTGAAATTGGAGGAAAACTTGGCGAGCTCGACTCATATGAGATTGAAGGTGGTGAAACAAAGGGAGAAATATTGCAGAATCTGGCCGAGTTCCAGTTCTCTTGTGTAAGCAACCAAGAGCTTAACTTGTTTATGGCATTTCAACATAGAAAGAAACATAACATTTTGGCTGTTTACCTGAACTCTACTAGGTGATGTTCAATGCGGTTTTGGAGAATGCATGTAGTGAAATGGGAGCAAGAATGTCTGCCATGGACAGCTCCAGCAGAAACGCAGGAGAAATGCTTGACCGTCTCACCCTCACGTACAACAGGACTCGTCAAGCTTCCATTACAACAGAGCTTATCGAGATTATCTCTGGAGCATCTGCACTTGAAGCCGCTAAATAGACCAATCCTTGTTGTTTCCTTATTTGCTTTGGTTTGGCTTTGATATCTATACCTTGAAGAGTGTGTTTAGACTCTTAAGGGATACTGAACAGTGTCCCTTGCTGGATTCATGTTGAGACCACCAATCTTTGCTCAACGGTTTTCTTAATAAACATCCCTGTAATTTCCAGCAGGATTACTAATAATTGCACTCATATTTTGTTCTGATTCAGATTTGGTTCCCCAGAATCTGCAGTGGTTGTTTTGAGTAAACACCCTGTACTCCTGTTTAATCATCTTTTGTTAGCTCAACCGTAACGTGATCACGTTGCCACTTCTACAGGTTTAAAACTCAACTGATGTCTTCCCCTACCGCTTCCCAAATCACCCAAAAGTCAATGCGGCTATGTCTTTTCTCCAAAGCTGATTAGGAATTTTTGTAATTTGTCCAAGTCTAGATATAGCTAGGAGAACCTTTTAGTAAACGCCAGTACTAAGACGGCAAACAAAACTATAGGATATACTTCTGGAGTGTTGTTTGGATTGACTATAGAACAAGTCATTGTTTCATACAAGTCGGAGTGGTTCATCAAAAATTCAAAATTATTGGTCCTGAAAAGCGCAGAAACCGTTAGGATTGACTTGGTTTTACATGTGATCTTTGAATGTCTATGTCAAGTCGTATCTTCATGTGAAGCTTTGTTCTACTTCAGTATTTCCTTTCTAATAAAGTAAGAATGCTGAAATTTCGTAGTCGATAATTTTTCTGACAAAGGAATGAATGAGAAAAATGGCAGGGCAGGGAAGATGATGATGGCATCTGGAAAGGGCAAACTTGGTTTCACTCAATTTTAATAAATCAAATTATGGAAATAGAGAGTGCATTGAGAGAGAGAGGGAGTGTGACAGAATCAAATATACAGGTAGTCTTGATCTCATACCCTAATTAGGTTTTAAGTTAAGAAAGAAAAAAAAAAATCGTTTCTCGTGTAATCCCACAGAAGAGTTGTTCGAAATTTTCAAATTTATCTGCATTAATGTTAATTTTCTTTCACTTCTCCAATTCCTCTGACAAAAAAAAAAAGTGTAAGAAAGTGTTCTGTATTGTAAAATATATTGAAGGAGAGGAGATGGAAAAGCAGAGAGGACAACAGTTGTTTCAGTTGTCTCTATGTTTTCATAATCGCAGTAACAACTGTACAATATCAAAGCTATAAGAAGTCTCTCCTTATCCATTCCTATCTACATTTAAGAACCTGCTCTATTCTATTCTTTCTTTTCTATACATCTATCTCTCTGTTTCATCAATCACTGGAAACTGTACAAAATCAAAGCTACGGATCGGGGAAGACCTGGAGGAGAATTGTCGAACCACCCTTAAAAATTCTTCCTACAGTTACATTCATGTCCCTGCAATCTACTTCAGCCATTGATTCCAAATCATAATCTTTGTCAATTAATGGTGTTCGCTCGTTAATGGCATTGCGGATATCTCTGATGGTTTGGTCTGAACTAAAAGGAATATCTACCGGTATCCCAGACCCACCATCGGCCAAGACGATAGTTATTGTAATAGTAGTTGGCGCAGCTTGATGCCCCACACTTGTCCTGTCTTGGATGGCCAGAGGATCAGGACATGTTTCTGTGCTTGAATCTTCCTCAACAGCCTTACCCTTCATTTTGTTCTGACATATTATGAAGACAAAAGCTCAATGCTCAGGTTCTATTTTAAGCTAAGCTTTCAAGTAAACACAATTCGAGAAAGCAGCAAGACTATATAGTAAAGTGCAAAGGAAGAAAAAGAAAGTTACATCCACTTGAGACGATGCCAATGGAGGAGTAGCTACGGGGACACTTTCATCCCTAGCTTCTTTGAGTGACTCTTTTGTCTCGGTCAGGTCAACATTCATCAAACTGTACAAGTAGGTAATGGCGGGAAAAAGAAAAAAAATCAGAAAAGGATGTTCTGAGGTCTTGAAATAACAGCAGAGAGACTCATACCAAGTATAAACGGGAAGTAACCTAGGAGAAGAGCTCCCGGAAGCCTGAAACTGTGATTGTGAAGGTAATCCCATCAATGGAACAGGCGGACACATGTTCTGCCGCCTCTCTGAAGACAATGCCTTGGATGGTACATCCTCTGAGAACCCAGTTGTTAAATGATCACCCTCTGAGGGCCACTGCGAATTTGATTGCCCCATCGTGGAACAATCACCCTCTGAGATACGCTGCGGATTCGAATTTCCAGAGCACTCGTCCATGAAATTGTTGATGGCATTGTCTACATGCCATTCGCAGCGATTGAGGTAAGCGACTGCGACTTCTGGAGGCGCTCCAACAAAATCACAGAATTTCGTGATGATTTCATCATTCGATTCAGACAATAGTTCCTCTTTCTTTGGCGGTGGATGCTCTGGCTGAATCCGCATCTCATTCGAAATCCGACGTGAATTTATCACCACCGGCCTCGACGTTTGCGACTCCCACTCCGACGCCGCGGATATCTCATTCATTGAAAACCCTGGCAAAGATTTACCCTTGAGGGGAGGCAAGGTTTTGCTGCGGCAAGCCTCCATCGCGGAAGCCAAATCCCAATCGAATCCTTGGAGGTAATAGAGTGCTTCATCACGACACACTCCAGTTTCATTGCAGATTCTATCAACCTTATATGGCGGAGGGGGTTCTTCCCTGATTTGAGCAGGACTGCTACCTTCCTGAATCTGAATGGAGAACAATGCAAGCCAGTTTTATGCCGTTAAAACATGGAGAAAGATCGAGTCGTAATCAACTTTCGTTTACTCTAAACACAATCTGTGTGCATCAACATTGAGTTCCCTTCTTCATAATCATCTCTTAATAAAACAAAGAAGTCTAAAGCCAAAGAAAGACCCATCAAGAGATAAAACTAAGATTCTTATTCTTCATTGCAAGTTTCTGTTTTGATCTTACAAACACAATTTGAGAACACAGCACAGTCAATAGTATATAATGCAGAGAAAGGGGAGATTACTACCACCTGCATTTGGGATGAAGACATTTGAGGTAAACCTCCCGTCTCGGCCACATCAACGTTCATCAAACTGTACAAGTACACAAACAAAAAAATCGGATTGATCTCAGGAATCAACTAACCCTAAATCAAGAAATCACATGAAAAAATAAAGGAAATTACCCAGAAGAAGAAGAGCTCCCGATATGAAACTGAGATTTTGAAGTAAATGGTGGAAGAGGCGGACCTCTATGCTCCATCATCTCCGCAGCCAAAGCCGCCGATGTTTCATCTTGTGAGAACCCTTCCAAATTCGAAACCCCAATCATCGGAATATAATTCTCCGGACTATCATCAACATCACCATCATCCCCATATGGTATACTGTACAAGTAAACAATAAAAAAAATCAGTTTGATCTCAGGAATCAACTAAACCCTAAATCAAGAAATCACATGAAAAAATAAAGGAAATTACCCAGAAGAAGAAGAAGAGCTCCCGATATGAAACTGAGATTTTGAAGTAAATGGTGGAAGAGGCGGACCTCTATGCTCCATCATCTCCGCAGCCGACGCCGCCGATGTTTCACCTTGTGAGAACCCTAACAAATTCGAAACCCTAATCTTCGGAATCCGCTGCAAATACGACTGATCAATCGTCGGACTACCATCAAAATCATCTGACGTATGCTGCGGTAATCGCTGGTCCATGAAATGGTGGTCTAGCGCTATGTTGACATCCCAATTGAAGCGTTCGAGGAGAGTGACGACTTCTTCTAGAGACATTCCATAAGCCACTTCTCGGAATTGATCGATGCATTCTTTCTTCAATTCAGACGATAGTTCCTTCGCCGGATTCGGCACCTGAGTCGAACTTCTTGCCGGTGCTGACGGACACTGATTCGAACTCCGACGTGAATTGATCGTTCTTGGCGGTGTTGACATACCCTGATTCAAAATACGAGGTCGATTTATCTTTACTCGAGTAGCTGAAGACTCCGCCGCCGTGGAATTCGAAACCTCCGGCGAAGATTTAACTTTGACGGGAGGCAAGGTTTTGATGCGGCAAGCCTCCGTCGCCGAAGCCAAAATCCAATCGAATCCTTCGAGGTAATAGAGTGATTCTGCTCGAGAGACTCCAAGTTCACTGCACATTCGGTTCAATTCCGCCGGATCAGCCATCGTCGTCCCCAGTTTTGGCGGGACTTTCAACTTTTTTAGAAACTTTTCAAGACGACGATGACTATTATCTTGATAACACTCCGGTCCTCATTATAGTACAGTCTCAAACGACGCCGTGTAACAAAATCACATCTACTAAACGCGAGGGTGAAATGGTAAATGTCACCAAATCAAAAAATTCCCAAGTCAAAAAAATTATATGATAATATATGTAAATGTATATATGTAAATGTAAATGTTTGAAACATAGCAACCAAAGCCCCGACTAAAACACTCAGATAAGGGTCGGACCGGCGGTCCTAAAATGTTTCGAAAAGTGATAAAAAGGAACAACGGCTGTTTCGAATCTCACTATATGTTTCATTAATCGATTAAACCTTAGTATACAGAATCGAAGCTATAAGAACTCTCTCTTTATCCATTCCTATCTCAAAAATTAAGTATGAAGCTGCTCTGCTCTATTTTTTTCCTTTCTATACAAGGCAAGATTCATTTCTAAAGTAATATACATCTCTCTCTCACTCTGTTTCATCAATCAATGGAAACTGTACAAAACCAAAGCTACGGATCGGAATAGATCTGGAGGAGAGTTGTAGAACGACCAGTAGAAATTTCGTGTACAGTATTCGAATCCACGTAATCTTCTCCAGCCATTGATTGCAAAAAGTAGTCTCTGTCGTTATCTCGTGTTAACTCGTCAATGGCATCGCGGATGTCTCTGACGGTGTTGTTTGATCTAAAAAGAATATTTACGGACACACCATCGGCCAAGATGATATTTATTGTAATAGTAGTCCGCGCAGCTCGAGGCCCCAAAATCATCCTGTCTTGGATGGCAACAGGATCAGGCAACGTCGCCGTGCTTGAATCTTCCTCAACAGCCTTACCCTTAAAGATAAGACAAAACAAAATACTCAGAAGAGAAAATTGAGAAATGCTAGCAGTACTGTATATCAATGTTGGGTTCCCTTTTTTTTTTAACTATCTTAAGAAAATAGATAAAGCCAAGCCAAAAAAAGACATAATAGAATGTTAACTCCTTATGTAAAACTAAGATCCACAATGCCTGCTTCTGTTTTGAGCTTATCTTTTAGCAAACACAGTTCAAGAAAACAAGCAAGACCATAATGAGAAAATGCAGAGGAAGAGAAGGTTACATACATTCACTTGAGACGAAGAAGCGTTTTCTTCACCAGCCTCTTTGAGTGACCATTCTGACTTGGTCTGATCAACCTCCATCGAACTGTACAAGTAAACGAATGCCGGAAAAAAAAAAAAGATTCAAAAATGGAAGTTTAGCGATCCTGAAAGGACAGGAGAGATATTCATACTAAGCATACTCTATCAACCAACATCTACAGGTCTATTTCATCCTTCTTGGAGACAAAATTGCAAGTAAGAGAAAATCACCTAGAAGGGCTTCCTATTTCGTCTTCTTTCAAGTAACCAAGTGAAGCCTGAAACTGCGATTGTGAAGGTAATCCCATGGATGAAAGAGGCAGACCTCTGTTCTCCATTAAACTCATACCAATTGCCGCGGACATTTCATCCTCTGAGCACCTGTCTATGTAAAAGCCTACGGCTTGGTCTACATTCCAATTGCAGAATTTAAGGGAACTGATTGCTTCCTCTCTAGTCGCTCCACTAACCGCATCACAGAATGAAGAGATGAGTACATTATTCAACTGAGACGGTTGCTCTAGCGAACTCGGCAGCACCTCAGCAGATTCCTTGCTCACCCAAACTCCCGGCAAGGTTTTTCTGATGCAAGCCTCCATAGCCGAACCCAAATTCCACTTGAATCCCTCAAGGTAATAGAGTGCTTCTTCTCGAGACACTTTGGTTTCATAGCAGACTCGATCAACCCAAGTACCCATTGGCGGCCAAACACTTCTATTTTCCTGGATATTTTGATTCCAGAAGTGCAAGCAGCGTTATATTAAAAGAAAAAAAAACAGAAAAGGCCAAGCCAAAGAAAGACCATCAAGAGATAATAGGTAGCTATATCCATAAGTAAAACTAAGATTCCCATTTTTCATTGCCAGGTTCTAATTTGAGCTTAGCTTTTAACAAACGCATTTCGAGAAAGAGTAGATTACACTACCTTCACTTGAGCTGACGCCATTAGAGGTATAGCTTCAGGGATATGTTCCCCTGTCGAGTCAACCTCCATCGAACTGTAAAAGTAAGAAAGTGGCAGAAAAAAGATTCAGCTATGAGGACCAAGAAATGACATTCAAACGACTAAACCATAAATCAAGAAATTCATCAGAAGAGAATTCGAATCAGAAAGAAAACCCTAAACATATATACAAAAACAATCCATACTCAGAAGAAGAGCTCCCGATTTTGAGTGGTTTCAAGTAATCTTGAAACTGCGATTTTGAAACTAATCTTATAGGTTTTCCCTGTGTAGTCAACTTCATTGGAGAAGGCGTTGGACGGCACTCGTCAATGAAATATCCGACGGCTAGATCTACATTCCAATTGCTGCGCACAAGGTAAGCGTATGCCTCTTCTAGATTCGCTCCAGCAGCCGTTTCGCAAAATAGTTCGATACGTTGATTTCTCGATTTAACATCCGGCAGATTCAAATTCCGACGAGGACGGATCTTTATTGGCGGTAACTTAAACGCCTTGGACGCGGATTTCTTCAGCGGAGAAGATTCAACCGTGAGTGACGGCAACGGCAAGGTTTGGCTGCGACAAGCCTCCAACGCCGAATCCAAATTCCACTGGAATCCTTCGAGGTAACAGATTGCTTCTTCTCTACACACGCCAAGTTCATCGCAGATTAGTTTCACCGGATCAGCCGTCGTCGTCATCCCCAATTTGGGCGGTATTTCTATTGAATCAAACGCCCTTAGAACAAAATAAGAAAAACTCTCTTTACTACTTTAAATATAAATAAGAAAGACTCTTTTTTTTTTTTTTTTTTTTAACAAAAAATAAGAAAGACTCTTTATTACTTAAGAAATATAACTCAAAAACTATAGCACTCTCAATCTCTCCTAATCACATTAAATTACATATTTTAGATAATTCTTAAAATAAATATTTTAGATAACTCCTAAAATACATGTTTAGATATCTCCTAAAGATTTGATCTAATCATAATCCTTCTAGAAGATATATCTTGATAGGATTATAATAACTTATGACTTAAACTTTGTTAAAGCTTAAGTTAACAATCTCTCCCTTAAGCTTGAAGTTTCCCTCCGACACATTTTGAACTCCAACGAGATCTTTCATTTCTTTGAACTTGATCTTTCCAAGTGCCTTAGTTAAAATATCAGCTCTTTGTTCGGTTCCGAGAACATGTTCTACTTCCACTTGTTCATTCTCAACACATTCACGTATAAAATGATATCTTGTATGGATATGCTTGCTCCGCCCATGGAACACCGGATTCTTAGTAAGTTCTATCGCGGATTTGTTGTCAACTCGAATTGTTACCTTTTCGCAAGCTTTTCCAGTGGCTTCACCAAGAAGTTCTTGAAGCTAAATTGCTTGCTTAGCTGCTTCAGTGGCCGCCATAAATTTTCCTTCACAAGAGGATAATGCCACGGTCTCTTGTTTTTGTGAACACCAAGTGATTGGACAATCGTTAAGATAGAAGATATATGACCGGTCGTACTCTTACCATCATCAACATCCATATTGTGACTACTATCACTATAGCCCACTAGCCCTGTTTTGTTGATACGATTAAATGTGAGACCATGAGAGAGTATTGTTCCTCGTAAGTACCTTAGAATCTGCTTCAATGCTGCTCCATGAGATTCCTTTGACTCTTGCATGTATCTACTTAAAACACCAACACAATAAGAAAGGTATGGTCGTGTATGAAGTAAATATCGTAGGCATCCAATATTTCTTCTATATTCTTTCTCGTCAATACGTTGTTCTTCTTGTGTTTTTGATAACATTAAACCCGATTCCATTGGTACGTGAACTGCGTTACATCTTTCCATTCCAGCCTCTTCCAAAATCTTTGTTGCATATCTTTCTTGTTTTAGCATGATACCTCCTTCATATTGATGTACTTCGATGCCTAGATAGTAAGTTAACTTTCCGAGATCACTCATTTCAAACTTAGTTGCCATTCCTCTTTTGAGTTCAAGTATCATTTTTAGACTAGATCCTGTAACAAGCAAGTCGTCTACATAAACAGCCACAAGTAGAAGATGATCCTTCTCCTTCTTTTGATACATTGAAGGTTCCTTTGAGCACTTAACGAAATTCAGTTCTTGAAGGATTTAATTCAGCTTATTATTCCATGCCCTTGGTGCTTGTCGTAGTCCATAGAGTGCTTTATTTAATTTATAAACCTTTCTTTCACTTCCTTTGATCTCAAAACCTTCAGGTTGAGTGACATAAACTTCTTCTTTCAACTCACCATGGAGGAACTCAGTTTTTACATCAAGGTGATGTATCTCCCATCCATTTGAGGCAGCTAGAGCAATGATGAATCGGATTGTTTCAATGCGTGCTACCGGAGCAAATACTTCATCAAAGTCTATGTCGTGTCTTTGTACATATCCTTTTGCTACGAGCCTAGCTTTATACTTATTTATACTGCCATCGGAGTTGCGTTTTATTTTGAAGACCCATTTCAAGCCGATTGGCTTAGCTCCGATGGGTATATCAACTAAGTTCCATGTGTTGTTTTTTCTTATAGACGATATTTCTTCACATGCATTTCTCCATACTTCTTACTCCTTAGCCTCATTAAAATACCATGGTTCTTCATTTAGTGTCAACAAGAGACGTTCGACTTCAATTTCGGATAGTAGTATATAGTCATCCAAGTAACTCGGCTTTGTACTCTGTCTTGTTGATCTTCTCAGCAGAGGTGGGGACTACTTACTACTATCTTTCGGCTTGTTGGATCTAGTAATCAATAAGCTTTTGATGATGGTTGTGTTCCTAGATGCACCAATGCTCATGATCTGTCGTCCAATTTCTTCAAATGTTGACTCTCTGTTTTTCTGTAGCTGATACATCTGAATACACGAAGATGCTCAACATTTGGTTTCTTCTTCTTGAAGACTTCATACGGAGTTTGTGCGACTAAGGCTCTTGTTGCAACTCTATTTATGAGATAGGTAGCATGTCTCACTGCCTCTCCCCATAGATAATTTTGTATGCTCATATGCTTTAAGATACTCCTAGTCATTTCCAATAATGTTCTGTTTTGCCTCTCCACTACTCCATTTTGTTGAGGTGAATATGGAGTTGTTAAGTGCCTCTGAATGCCCGAATTGTCACAGAATGCTTGAAACTCTTGAGACATAAACTCACCACCTCGATATGTTCGGAATGTCTTGATAGTAGTTCATGTTTCTTGTTCGACCATTGCCTTAAAATTCTTGAATTTTATTAAAGGCTTCACTTTTCTCTTTTAATAGAATTGACCACATGTATCGTGAGTGATCATCTATTAATACGAATATGTACCTGTTTCTTGCAGCCGTGGGGGGCGTGACATGTCCACATAGATCTCCATGTAAGAGTTCGAGTATGTGTGTAGCACGATATGATGTTGCTTGGGGAAAAACTCTCCTCACTTCTTTTCCAAGTAAGCATGAAGTACATGTCTCCCTTTCAACTGTTATACTCGGTATGCCAATGACTAGTTCCTTCTTTACCATTGTCTTCATGGTTTCTCTGCCAATGTGCCCTAGTCTTGCATGCCATTTTGTTGAATCGTTTAATTCCATGATTTGTAGGCATTTAGTATTTTCATCTTCCATTCGTACTTTGTATAGACGATTCTTTGATCTGTTTGCCTTTACCAACAACTTACCATCTCGATCGTACAAAGTCAAGTAGTCTTCTCTCATTCTAACATCACATCCCGACTTTGTGGCCTGTCCAAGGCTTATAATGTTGCTCCTTAAATCTGGTATGAAGTAAACATCATCTAAGATTTTACGTTCACCGTTCTTGCTCACAAAGAGGATTGATCCTTTTCCCTTTATATATATGCGAGAATCGTCACCAAACCTTGCTTTTCCTGTGACCGTCTCGTCAATCTTAGAAAAATAAGCACGATTTCTAGTCATGTGATTACTAGCCCCATTGTCTAGGTACCAAACATTATCTCTATCTGAGCTTGTTTCGAATTTGTTTGGCTTTACATTCCTTTCATTAAGAAACACTACCTCGTGCATCAACAGATTGTCAGCCTCTTGAGTATCATTATCTTCATTTTCTTGTGCTTCTTGGAGTTTAAGTAACCTATCGGGACATTTAGATGCATAATGTCCTATCTTGTCACACCGATAACACACCACTCTGGACTTATCTTTTTCTTGTCTAAAACCTCCGTTCTGTTGATTGTCGTAGCGTCAGCGTCCTTTTCCTCGTCCAGAACCTCGTCCACCTTGTCCTCTACTTCTTCCTGCACCATAGTTTTCTTGATGAAGTTGTGAATCCATGTTAGTATACATTAGTTTTCCTTGATCATCTTGTTGATCTTCTTCTTCACAGATTCTTTCTTCATAAGATTTTAACCTCCCCACAATGTCTTCAAAACTTGTTGTATTAAGATCAAGAACTTGCTCAAGGGCGGCAACGATATGAATGTATTTTCTTCGTGGTAGACTCTTGAGAAACTTTTTTACAAGCTTTGATTCTTCAATATTTTCCTCCAAACTTGCTGATTTTGTGGATAATTCCGAGAGTTTACCAACAAAATCATCAATTGTGTCAGTCTCTTTCATCTTCATCCTGTCGAATTTGGCCATTAAGGTTTGTAGTCTAGCTTCTTTTACCCGATCTGCTCCTATATGCCTTGCCTTTATTGCATCCCAAACTTCTTTTGACGTTTCAAGATTTCCGACTTGTAGGATCATCGTTTCCGGTATGGATTGGAATAGAAGAGCTCTAGCCATGTCATTCTTGTCTACATCATTGATTCCTGGTTCAATAGTCTCCCAAACTTTATGCACCCTGAGTGTTACTTTCATTCGCATATACCAAACAGTGTAATTGGTGGTATTAAGCATCGGACATTGTATAGACGAAGGATCACTCTCCTTTGATCTATTTGTTGATACAACAATATCACCCATGTTTTAATTTCGTACGCCTAGTGTGTTTAATTCAACTATTGCTCTAATACCAATTATTGAATCAAACACCCTTAGAACAAAATAAGAAAGACTCTCTTTATTACTTTAGAAATATAACTCAAAAACTAAAGCACTCTCAATCTCTTTAATCTCATATGTTATGCCACACCTTGGCATCTCCATATATATATAGATAATTCTTAACCAACTCCTAAATCACATTAGGATTACATATTTTAGATAACTCCTAAAATATATGTTTAGATATCTCCTAAAGATTTGATCTAATCATAATCCTTCTAGAAGACATATCTTAATAGGATTAGAATAACTTATGACTTAAAATTTATTCATGCTTAAGTCAACAATTTCTACTTTTTTTCTCGAGTTTGGCCAAGAAGACGAAAGATTTTTCTTGTATAAAATAGCGTCGTTTATAATGCAGTTTAAAAAGACATCGTATATAAGCAATCACATCCACAAAACGCCAAGGGTAAAAAGGTAAAGTAACACAAAACTTCTAAGAAGAAGAGACCGGTCTTTCTTCTAAGTTCTAATGAATAAGAAAAAGAGACCGGTCTTACTTCTAAGTTCTAACGAATAAAATTGACTTAAAAACCTTTAATTTATATTAATAATTGATATTTATACACACTATTTATTTAAAAACAAAAATTGTTGAGAAGAAAAACTCCATTTTCTTTTTTGTATTGATTTTTTAAGAAAGAAAAAACTATCTCTTATAAGCTGCAACCAAGCTCACATCTTCGTCTTCAAATTTCTGCTCTTCAAGCTCTATAAGCCTCGCAAACACACCGACCAAAGGAGCAGTATTGTACGTACAAGCTTCGGTTTGCACGTAATTATCCCTCCGGTCATCAAAATCATCCTGGTGATCCGGTCCTCCTACCAAAGCCCCGACTAAAACACTCGGGTTCGGCTCGGAACGTCCGTACCAATTATCATATCCTTGCGTACATCCAATGAACCCTTTGTGTTCTTTAAAAGAAGCTATAGACGCGCCTCGATGATGAACCCTAGTCGGGTACTTTGGACCGTACCCAACTAGATAACTTGTTTCCATTGGATTTGATCCTAAAATGTAATCGATTTGAGATTTCGCGAACTCGAGCATCTCTTCAGGAGTTACGGTTCCTTCGTGACACTCAAGAACGGTGTTTGATTTTCGGAGATGATCAGAATATACTGTTAGGAGGAAAGATGCGGTGGATACGTATTGCATATTGTTCCATTGCCGGACGTAGAGTAAACCAGCCGGAGTTCGCTGGACATTAGTGCCGTTGATGTTCTTGTTGAGGATTGAGCATAGGTAATGATCCGCCTTTGATTTGTATTGTTGCAGGACTATCGAGTGTTGCTTGTGCTTTTCTTCTTTAACCAACTGCAGAAATGAGGCAACAAAACTTAAATAAATTTAAAAGCAAAACAAGTTTCATTTGAAAAAAATTATATTAATAAATAGTAACACCTACTCCACATTAATTGACTGGTGTTTTTCACGAACAGATAAAAAGCTTTTTTTACATATCCATTTCAACGTTTTGCAATTTTACCAATTTTTTACTAATTACCAAAATTAAACGTCAGTTTTTTTGTTGTTGTTGTTGATTATTAGTCATGTTACTTGGTAGCAAGCAAATAAAAAAATGTAAATCAAATACTTACAACTGATTTTTATGGAATCTTCATCCAGCTAACTTAATTGTTTTCTTAGGTTTAGACTCACGTGCCGTAAAACAGAACCATTTAAAGAGACGTACTCTCTTAGAGGAACAGAAGCACGTGACCTTTAGTTCTGTTTCTGCTTCATACATAACTTTTTAAAAAGAAAAATGCTACTAATATTTAGTTTTTTTTTTAAGTGTTTCATTAAATTTGTTGTATACTACAAAGAAAGAGAAAATTTGAATAGTTGTTGTATGTAACGTGGGGGTGGGGAATACCTTACTTTTGAGTAATTCAACGTGAGAATGTTAAAGCTTGATACGATTCATCTTCTTAAATCTTAAATTGGACTAATAAGAGGCTAGTATATAATTAAAGTACTAACCATGGAAGCGAGGAGTTGAACACCGGCGAACTTGACGTCCCAGCTAAACTCGGACATGGCCCAAGAAAGGCCACCGAGTTGGTGAGCCATGTCAACCACATAACTCATATAGTGCTCATTGTCGGTGGCTCGATAAAGCCACGTTGCGCCCCATAAAAGCTCGTCCATGTACCCACTCACTGAGGCATAATAACTTTTCACAACTTTTAGACTCTCATCGTATTTTCCTCTGTACTTGTCTCCAAACTCAAACAACTACACCCAAAACCATAACCATAACTAAAAAATTAAATAAAATGTCGGTTCCAACTGTAACATTAATAGAATAAAATTATTTAAAATAATGTTTATGTACTTGTTGGGCATGGTGCAAGAGAAGGTGAGAGTAATGTGGATTTGTTGAACGGAAAACGATAGAAGCTGCTGCCATAGCCGCGGCGGTTTCTCCGGCGATATCTGATCCCGGATTGTTCTCGTCGATCTTAAAAGCTCGCCGTGAAGTCGTCATGTCCTCCGGTCTTTGCCAACAGTAGTGGTCAGTGTCTCCGTCGCCTACTTCGGCCCATAAGACATTTGGGCTTGTATGAGCCTTGACAAAGTAATCTGTTCCCCACTTGATAGCTTCGAGCGCGTGAGATAACTCGCCGGTGGAAGCGAGTGAGTCACCGTACTCTATTACACTCCAAGACAACATAGTCACCGTAAAAGCCATCGGAAGTCCAAATTTAACATGGTCTCCGGCATCGTGATATCCTCCCACTAAATCCACCTTTATAACAAAAATATTTAAAATCAAATTATAGTCACATCACTATATAAAACCAACAATTAATTTCAGTATTAATTATAAAATAATTCTCAATGTAAATTAGCTTTTAATGTATTATTTATTTAGAGATTTTTTTTTTACGTCAATTATTTAGAGATTTTCTCGACTCTCCTTTTTCAAAATTCAAACTAATAATAGTAGTAAAGTAAAAATAGTTTGAATTTTTCAAAAGATATGAAATGATAAAATAAATAATATGAGTATATGTAATAGTAGAAAACAAACCCCTTGCTCAAGACCGTCGGTGAGACCGGAGTGATCACGCCACGAGACGCGCTGGTTGTACGGAAGTCGACCTGATCTCTGAGCTTCAAAGTAGAGTAAGCTTTTAGACAATGCATCACCGTAGTCGAAACCTCCAACGTCAGTCTCCGACGAAAGACCGGCCAACGCGGCGGAGAAGATAGTGAACAGAAGAAGGAGGAGAAAATGCCATTGCTTATGTCGGTGATTTCTCACAGTCATTCTTAGAAGGTCTCTCTAGGTGTCTCTGTTGGAGATGAAGAGAGAAGAGAAGAGAAAGCGATGGACTCTTCTCACACTAGTCTCTGCTCTCTCTCGCAGGAGAGGGTTGGTTATTTGAAAGCTCTGTGTGGAGTGGTAGAAGAGAGAGAGAAAGAAGTGACGTGACTTTTTTTTCTTTTTTCTTGTTTGTAACTTTTGTTTTTAATCTGATAATATTTCACATGAGAAAATATTTATAGAGTTTTGCTTTTTCCACTTAGTGGTAATGGCCGTAATTTATGCAGCTAGTTATTGCTTTTGTTGTGCTAATGTATACGAATTAATTTAAATGTGCATATAAAAGAATTATATACTATATTACACTTGTTCAAATTTTGGATTTTGTGTTCTGAGGGTGTTTTATGATACCTTTTCCTAATG
This sequence comes from Crucihimalaya himalaica, assembly GCA_004349715.1. NCBI lineage: Eukaryota > Viridiplantae > Streptophyta > Magnoliopsida > Brassicales > Brassicaceae > Crucihimalaya > Crucihimalaya himalaica. Next base: position 1,386,251 of record SMJT01000028.1, read on the forward strand.
ATTCAAAAAAAAAAAAAAATCAAAAGGTGATGATAATTTCAACTTTTTTTGAAAGAGGAAAATTTGACCGATTTGTATCGTAATTTTAGTTCCTCTGTCTAATTATAATTAGAGAATTTGGTTGTTTCTACCACTTTTAGTACTAACAAACAAAACGTTCAGAAACTACCATCTTTGTAAACTTTTAGTATTATTATTACAAGTTTCTATGAAACGTTCCAATTCATTAATGAGAATTAATAGAATAATGAATTGGGATGAGAGGACAAATGATTTTTCGAAACCGCAAAATGTAATTGGCAATTGCTAAACAGAGAATCGTAACTGTTAGGTAAGGCTCATGTGTAAGAGTGTTAGACAGAGATTCATGAGATAATCGTGAATAGTAAGCTCATTTCTGAATAACTTTTGGCTGCATTGTGACAAATTAAACTAATATTACATTTATATAACACTAAAATAAACTGATTACTTCTCTCACAACGATTAGGTTTATTATGTTTTGTAATCAAGAAGTTAGTGACTTTAATCCTATAGTTGATAATCTCTTTGAATCATAATTAATAAAATTTGTTTTGCTACAAATATTCGAAATTTTAATTAAAACTTTTGTATAGATACTTAGTACAATAGTTTAGCCATCAACACGAATTTTCTAAAACAATTTTCGTATGAAACTCGTATCCGGTTATGTGAATGTGCTATTGGGATTGCATTTACACATGATCCATCTAAGTTTTGTTTTCTTTCTGAACTAAGTCTACTAAAATTAAGGGTCCAAAATATTTTTTTTTCAAAAGATATGAGAAATAAGAGTTCAATTATTTTTCCAACTCAGGATACTTGAATTTATTTAGCCGGGTCATAACTTATACAAAATATAGTGATAAACTATGAATTGGTAACCAATACGAATTGTGGAAGTAACATATATGTTAAACTCAAATTTGTATCCATATGGCTATGAACTATGAATATTGATTCATTTCATCTAAGCTCTATTCATATATAAACCGAAACTCCAAATATTTTTGTTGAAATTAAATTGGGTATAAAGATCGAGCTGTATGTCTTAATATAGGTTTGCCCACCATTAATAAAAACAGAGTGGTATGTCAATGGCCACTAAGAGACACTTACACGTGTGCAGTTCCCACAACCATAAATTTCGCAGTAATTCAGGTTTTCGGAGATTCATGAAGACCGGTTTAAGCGGTTTATCTTTTTTTCCCGAGCACCGACATTTTGATGCGGCCCTGACCAATTTTTTGTTTTTGTTACCCTCGAGCTCGGCCGACAACTTGGTCAATTTACTTTGACTTAAGTAACCAAAAGTAAGCATGGAGACGTACAAAATTGATATGTTGTTTACGGGGAACATGTGTTTATGTATTTGTTTCTCATTTACTATCAATTAACTATACATTAGCTGATGACAAATAGTATAACTAATCATCATTTTTACTAATTTTGATATTCCCCCTGTTACAAAATTTAAGATGTTTAAAAAGTTTTTTTTTCAATTTTATATTGGTTGAATTGTATTTTAACTAATTATTATGTAAAGTTTAGTTTTTTTAAAAAATTCTTAATATACACGTTTTTATTTAAAACATTTTATATTTTCAAAATAAAGGAAGTATATTTTACATTAACAATCCAGTTCGTTGTTTGTTATTTCTTAAATTTTAACAGATACCAAAAAAAAAAAAAGGGGTATCTGAAACTATTTAACATATCTTGAGTAAACTTTTTCTTCAACTAGCCAAGTTTCGTTTCAAAGTGTTTTAGATCAGAATCAGATGGCAACTTATTTATTGTGTCATTTTGGTTTAACCAAATCATTTTTTGTCAGTTTTCTCTTCTTATTTTTTTGACATCAAAATGTGTTTTTGAGTAAACTAATTTATTCACCATCTGGTGTGTGTGTGGTGTGGTTCGGTTCGTGCAACCCGCTCAATTAACTCCAAATCTACGGAATTAATAATGTTGTCTCATTGATGGGTCCCATCTTCATTCTATTTTCCCAAAAAACACCAAGTCTTCTCAAATGATTGAACGCCACGTGTCTTTTCGCGCCAGCACATCACCGACGAACTCAAGCTTCAACGAAGTTACACTATTCCACCCTACTCTACTCCGATTGGTTTTCAAAACTTTAAACTGATCTGTTAACTTTACTGATTAAAACAATATACAATGATTTTATTTTTAACCCCAAATCTGGTTAAGCTCATTTGGTGAGTATATATCACTTCTGGGAAGAGTTGAGTTGTTGTTGTTGTTGTTATGATGAGTTCAAATCTTCAGTAGGGAATGATGGTTTAGGTCGTTTTCGAATGTATTATACCATATGTGACTCCATCATTATCAAAAGAAAAAAAAAATCTATTACCAAATGTTTGTTCCGAATTTTAACAACATATAGACCATATAATATGGTCTCTCTAATTAATCTTATAATCGGTAAAGCTTCTCTAAATGACCAAGTAGTCAAACTCTTCTAGCCTTTTGTCTTTTTTTTCTTCTTTTTCACAATTTCCTCGCACTCTTTATTTTATATCTCAACAACCAAAAAATAGTTTTACTAAAGCTATGAATGGATGTTGCGGACGGAGCGGATTAGACTATTTTATATTTAAGGTGGGCAACAGTCGGCTGCAAATTAAATTTATTTTTATATAAAAGCGGTTTGCGGTTGGTCCATCATAATTTTTTTTTATTTTTTTTGGTTTACACCACTACGAATTATAGTTAATCCACGAACAGATTTGTCAGTCCCAACCACCGTAACCGGTAACCATTCGAACCCTAGATCAAACGCTAAAACTTAGATTCATGTTTTTACTTTCAGATTGATGTTTTTTTTTTGCTTCATGAATATTTCAGAGTGATGATAGTCTGTCGACGAAAATTATGGTTTTTTTTTCTCTCTCTCTCTATATCTTAAATCCATGCAGAATCATTGGTGATCCAAAATAATGCAGCATATTAAATGCAAAATATAGAATTAATAAACGTAACAATCAAATCCCAATGTTTTAGTTAATAAATATGTTAATGACCAGATCTGTCAAATCTTTGATACTCACTAAAGAGACTTTGTATAAAGTGAAAAACTTTATTATATAGCAGACGTATATTATATATGTATTTTTTTTCTAGACGTTCCATATTTCATAATCTACCACCGACGGTCCCACATTTTTTGGACTTCACATATCAAAAACGTGCCGTAAGCAGTAAGCTTAATGTTCGAGTTGTTGTAGACCGAGTACGTTCCTCCTTCCTTCTCATGATTTACTATTATGGCATTGAAATTGCAATTATATGAACCATTTGTAAAAACCATATTGTCAAAACCAAAATGCAATTGAACTTGGTTTAAAACAATTCGAACATTTTAAGTCTTATAGTTTAGCTCTCCATACACCTAACTGTAGTTGAGTAATAAAGTGTTTTTTGTTTAATTTTAATTAAAGGGTCTATATATAACTCCAAAGGCAAGGAATGTGAGCACGCGAGATTGCAGTGCATGTGGCTTAACTGCTTAAGTTTCCTTCAATCTGTTTTTGTCGCTTTGTGCAATTTTTTTGATTACTTTTTAATTTTGGTTTAGTTGCTCACATCAAAATTATTCTAATTTGTTTTCTTTTGTACATATTAAAACTGAGACATATAAATTAATTTTTAATGGTTTCCAACCTGATAATTGGTCATGAGTCTATTGGTCTTATGTCTCTTAGACTCTTATGCATTACTACTTTAGGTTTCATCTCATTTCCGATGTGGAATTTCTAACAAAAAAAAATATTACAATGGGTTTGTTACATTATCAACAACATTGTATTACTTGAGGTTAAGTTCGAAATGATGACACATCAACTGTATAAACTATTCATTCGTTTAATGGTCATCGCTTCTCCTCCGGATAACATGTTGGGCTATCTTCAGCAAACTCTTGGGCTATCTCCAACAAACTGTGCCCATTTTTCTAATTTTAGACGAATTGATTTGCAGCGTTCTTCGGTTCTACTCCATATGGCTACTTTTGTTTAAGTAGTTATATTTTGAGAAAAAACCTTTCAAATACATCAACTCAATTACTTTTAGAAAAAAACACACGAATTTTTTACTTTAACCATAAAATACACGAATAATTTTAATATAGAATAAAAATATATAAAATTTCTAAATTTTACCTTTTTACAAATGACGCAGATGGACCAGTTTACGGACGTTAACTCTAATTAGCACGTGTTCCAAAAAAGACTATTTTGTCCTCTTTTGTTTTCGGAAAAAGACCCTAAAAATACACCAACTTAAAACTTTTAAACAAAAAATACATAAACTATTTATGTTAGCCAAACAATATATGAATAATTGTAAAATAGAAATAAAATACACGAAATTTCAAATTTTTTGCTTTTTACAAGTAATGCTAACGGAGCCGCTTACAGACGTTAAATGTAATTAGCACGTATTCTATTCCCTAAATCTCTTTTCATCTCCTAAATCTCTAAATTATGTATTGATTGATTGAAAGTTATTGGTCGAGATCGTTAATCCAAACACAATTTTCAAATTGTGGGAGTTTTAGATGAATCTAAGGATGAAAAGAGATTTAGGATATAGAAGAGAGAGAGAGAGTAAGAGGAAGAAGGAGATGAAATTTTAGAGATTTAAGAGATGAAGTCGATTTGGGCGAACAAAACCAAGGGCAAAAAGGTCTTTTTAAACACGTGCTAATTACATTTCACGTCAGTAAGTTGGTCCGTGTTATTTGTAAAAATTTTAAATTTTTTTTTATTTCCATTTTACAATTATTCATGTATTTTTTAGCTAACATAAATAGTATGTGTATTTTTTGTCTAAAAGAATTAAGTTGGTGTATTTTTAGGGTTTTTTCCCTTTAAACACGTGCTAATTAGAGTTAACGTCCGTAAGCTAGTCCGTCTGCGTCATTTGTAAAAAGGTAAAATTTTGAAACTTCGTGTATTTATATTATATATTAATATTGTTCGTGTATTTTGTGGCTAACTTAAAAAATTTGTGTATTTTTTTTCTAAAAATAATTAAATTAGTGTATTTTAAAGATTTTTTACCTTATATTTTATGATTTGCATTGGTAATGTCCGTGAGAATTATCTTGCAAAATGTGCAAAATCATGCAATTAATGTCTTTATCCGTAAACTAAATATATGGAGTTTTGTACGTAAGAAAAAAAAAAAACAAAACAAAGAGTTAATGGAAAAGTTAAGAGTGAACATTTCAAAAATATTCACTCCTTCCAATTCAATAGTAGTAAATCTTAACTTCTTAAATGTTTGAGTGATCTTTGAGTTTCCATCTGCTTCAAACTTAGTAAATCACATCACAGGTTCTTTCTCGTCGTGGAGATTTAGCCCAATTTGCCACAATAGAATATAAACTTAGAATCATAATTGGAAGAAAAAAAAGACTCAAAATGTTTAAAGTTGAGTAAACAAAATGTTTACATCTTCTGACTTCTGCTATGCTTAAAATTTTAAAAATGATTATTTACAAAATTTTACATTGACAAAAAGATTTTTTTTTATTATTGGAGTTAAAAAGAAAAGTTTATTATTGAAGTAACAAAAAAGAAGAAGAAATTATTATCAACAAAAGACAAAAGCATTTGAATAATTTTGAAATTGGTAATTAGTTTCGCACAACCAGAAAAATATTGTGGATCCGTCACCGGAAAGCTTATTGGAGAGATGTCGATGGGAAGCGACACAACCTGGGTGGGGAAGAAACCGATCAGGCGCATCGGCGGATTGTCTGATGCTCTCTCCATTGCCTCCGATCTCGGTTTCGCCGTCGCTCCTCCTCCTTCTCAGGTAACTTAACCAATCGCTTCTCTTATTCACTTGAATCTCACATATATCTGAAACTTGTCTTCGGTTACTTTCATTAGCTGAGTATAGTATCTACTCTGATTGTTGCTATTAGATTGACTTGTAGAAGAAACGGTATGAGATCTAAAATTTATGGGAGATTAGGAGTTATAGCTGCTTGTGAGTTATGCGAATCCCTAGACCCATATGTTGATTTTTTGTTTTGGATCAAATAAGATCTGTGATCTCTGGGCATTATTATGTTGAATCTGAATTTGTCCTGCATTAGAGAAAGATTAATGGTATTTATCTGTTGAATTGGCTACATTTTGTTAAGAATTCGTATTCATACCAATCAGCTGCTTCGGTTTACAATGTGCTAAGTTGTAATGGATACTGAATCGAGCTTATGAGCTCAATTATTTTCCAATGTAGGAAGAATTACAAAGCCTGGCTTCCTCAAATGGTGAAAGAGGTGACGATTTAATAAGGGTCTTGAGAGAGTTATCTGCTGTCCAAAGGAAAATTGCAGACTTGCAGGTCGAGCTTCAAGGGAGGAAGGTATATCCTTCAGGGTTTTGTTTTTCTTTCCAAGTGAAAAAAGATATGGATCATAAAATTTGCATTGCCTGATACCTTTCTGATAACTTATGGTTGATAACTGTAATAGGTTTTGTTAAATGATTTTTATCAAACTTCTTTATTTGCAAATTTTCAGGATGATAAAAATGTTGCACATTTGACCCATGTGAGTGAAATGCAAAAGAAAATCGAGACTCTGTCAAGGATTACTCAAATATTGAAAGATGTTATACAAAACAAGGTAGATAATTTTTCCTTTTTACTTACCTCTAAACCTTCGCTTTTAGTTTCTTCTGGAAAAAGGATTTATGTATCTTTCCATTATGTAGTTTCTTATATTTTCTGTATCTAAGCAATATCCCTTTTATTTGATACCTACTTTATTGTTCTGAAACTGGAGTTCTTGGTTAAAGTGTGTTGAAAACATTAGCTCCTGAGGACGTCCAAAGACCGTCTTATCTTTTCTTTGATTCTTGAACCTCTAGTTGAAGTCTCTTACATCATTTGTCTGTTTATATAACAGGATCGCATCATTGCTCGTCTCCAACAACCTTATTCGCTAGATTGCATTCCAGTTGAAGCAGAATATCAGGTGAGTCATGTCATTTGATACAATTTGCTGCTTTGAGGACCAACTAAACCTTATTGCTCTAGTTATATTAAACTTGATTCGTATCTGAAGTTGCACAGTTGTAAAACAAAGATGTTATGTCTAATGGCTTTGTTCTGCTTTGTTTCCAGAAACAATTTTCAGAGTTGCTAATGAAAGCCGCCAGTGATTATGGTGCGTTAACAGCATCAGTGTCTGATTTTCAATGGAGCCAGAACTTTAAAGAACCTCCTTCAGTCTGGGGGGTATGATTTTACTCTCTTTTACATGCATCATCGTTTTTTACTATTTACATCTTTCAGACATAACTCACATTACATATATTGGTTTACTCGTCTCAGTTGAAATCTAATATGTTGTTTATAGTGTAAATTGTATACCATTGCAGAAGAATTCTTTCTGCAACTTAGAAAAATAGATCAATTGTGCCATCAGGGCCTTGACGTAGATTTCTGTTTTTCTAATCTATTTGCAATAAGAGAGAAAGAGATTGCCACTTTATGCAATGTGTTGCATAACAGTTGATTTTTTGGTTTTACATGCTATAATCTCAATCTCTCTACTTTTCTTACCCCCCCCCCCCCCCAAATTCATAGGAAATGCTGCGTCCAATACCTGTGGCACTAGCGTCATGCACCAGATTCTTTGAGGCCATGTCTGCGATGAGAGAATCATTTGCGACTCTTCAAGACCTTCGAGTAGGTAACTCTGCAGTTTCTTTACCAACAACACCAGGAGGTAACGAAATGACGCATATGGACTCAGATTGTGTGACACCACCTCAAGGGAGAATAGAATCAAGCTTCGACGACTTAACTATTCAGACCACAAGGAGACAAAACAATGATCTAAATGAAGAAGAAGAAGAAGAAGAAGAAGAAGAAGATGGTAATAACAATTCAAACCGGAGACTATCTTGGCCTCCTTCTGTAAAAAAAAGTAGTGTTTAAACAGTTGCTTTTGTCCAGTCTTTGCTTGAGGTTTTTAATATCGATTGTGTTTTATTTTATCAACATTAGTGTCCTTTATGGATATGAATCTATCTGAAAATCTTTGAGTGAAACTTAACAGTGTATATTTTGTTAAACTTGGGTTTCCATGAAATGAAAGGGGTGTGAACTATGAAGTGTGACATGGGCTATATGGCTATCATAAAATTAACAATTTGCATAGAAGTCGGGATTGTTTTTAGCTGACAATGCTAAATCTAATTTAAGATGGGGTCTGTAATTAAATTAAATTAAATTCATAAGCACAATGCGTTCCACTTATTAACTCGTATGGGTGTAAATAATGTAGAGTGTGTAGAGTGTAGACCATGAATTTAAGACAACTTTAATTGAGAACCGCACCTAAGCATATTTTAGCAACCTAGTTACATAGCCCGGTCTGGTCTTAAGGAGAACTTCAAAAGACAAGAGTATCACAAGAAATCAGCTATATACAAGTTAATATACACATGAAAGGCTATCAAAATATTCGAAGTGATTTGATCAAAAACTATTACTACAGAAATCAAATAACTAGCTGAATCAATCTTGGTGATCGTTATAAAAAAAAAACATAATGAGGAACACACATTTTAGTTTGTTTTATTATAAGTATAATGCATGTAACGTGAAATTGCCAATAATGCATCATATATAGAGGTTTTTGTAGATAATACTATAGAGAGACATCACTCAATTATTACGTAGCTTCCAGTTCCAGTAGATATAAAGCGGCGTTAAGGACCCACCACGAGCTGCTCTGAAAATATCCATGGTTATTTATTTTATTTGTATTCGAAAACAGAATCGATCACATACGTCCAAATTTTGATTTGGTCTTGGCCCACTCCATTTCCTCACGCTCCGCAAGCGCGTGTCCTTCAAAAACTCTCTCATAAAAACCCAAAATATCAGACTGTAGTGTATATTCGGTTAAGCGGTTCTATTTGGTTAATTGGCCGAATTAGTCATACAAAATAATACAAACATATTTGTGGAAAAAGAAAGTAGTATACCATACTGTAAAAATTAAAAATAGTAAGAAAATATTGCCATACAAAAAAGGTAAGAATAATAATATTTTTGATATTGTTGAAAAATAAAAATACATTTTTTGTTTAATTATTCAATTGGGTCCATCCTCGGTTATAATTTATCTCATCAAAAGATAAATATTTTTCTATAAATAAAAGATAGTTTTGTTTTATGATGAATAAATATAGTTCAATGTATTCGTTCAATTTCTCAAAAAGCATATGCGTTTAGCTACATTTTCCAATTTACATTAATTACTTTCCCAAAAATGAGATAATTTATTTTCTTAATTTTTAAGAATATAATGATTAGACGAGCAAATAAATAAATCTGCAAGCAATTTATGTCGATGATACACATTTCAAAGCAATATTAATACATAACTTAAATGTCATTTCATGGTCCATGCGTCAATTCCTCCAACTCGACACCTATTTTCATGTCTTTAAAGTTTCGATTTATTGCTTCACTTTTTTATTTTATTTTGATGCCAACAATTTATTCATTACTTTTTTTGTAAAGCCATTTGGTAATTTATCTGAAGAGATGATCTCATTAATAACAACTACAATAAAAATCGAATGTACCCAAGTACAAGATTTTTTATTCATTACCGATAATTTTTCAATGATGCGATAAATACCATTTAGTTTGCTCATTAAATTAAAAGATCCATTCTTTTTTCTTATGCGGGTTTTTCAGAAGAAATAAGATCTTTAAGGTCCTTAATGTAAATTTAAGAAAATATTAAAAAAGACACGCGCTTGCCATAGAAGGACCTTATCCCACGCGTTTATATATCTTCCAAAAGCTCATCTGTCTTCGTCTTCGTCTTCGTCTTCGTCTCTCTCTCTCTCTTCAACGTGCTCCGGTGAAGATAAAAACCGACGAGACCCTCGGCGCCATCACAACACCAACACACCCTTACCTCCGTCCTCCTCGGTTACCAAATTTACCATTTAACCCTTCTCTTCCCCATTTCAAGTAAACCCAAATTCTCTCTCTCTCAAATTTGAAATTATTGATTTCTCTGGTGATAAACCATCGGCTCTGTTTTTTTTATCTCTTTGCGTTCGCGGTTGTTGTTGCTACATTAATGGTGGTTTTTGATTTTCTTTGATCCGTTTACCGCCGTGTGGTTCAATTTTCTCCGGCTATTGTTGCCGTTGTTTGCCGGCGGCGGTATTGATTCGATTTTTTTTTTATCATCCTTATCCCTAAAGATTTTAGAGTTTCCTTTTCTATTAAGTAATCACGATTTTACAAAGTCTCCCTAAATATATTTCATCTTTTTACATTCCACCGTTTATTTCTAGAAACTTTCACTTCTTTCTCTTTCTATGGAGGATTGTCTCAAGTATGATAATGGCGAATTGTCCTGAACTATTATTTGTTTTTCGGTTTTTTTTTCAGTGATTTTTAGCGAATTTGAGATCAATTTGACGTTTGATTGGAAATTAGAGTGCAAAATTGGGATATAGATGGGGAATGGTGATGAAACCAAATGTGTTTTCCCCTTGACCAATCTCCAGATCGGGTAATTATCTCTCTCTCTCTCTCGTTGATCGCAATTGCGTGTTTTTTTCTCTCAATTTTTATAATCTTATGATTCAGGGGCTCTTAAATGTTTATATATAATTTGTATATTCAGAGATCAATGATTCTGCAGTTTATGTCTATGAATATGGAATTATGTGTGACTTGTTTAGAAGTACAAAGTAGTTTCCTGTTCTGTATTTGCTTTTTCATTATTATATAAGCCTTGTTTTCAGACAAAACAAGATCTGTTTTGGTGACAGTTTATATTCAAGTTCGTTTTTTTTTTTTTTTGGTTCCATTCGTTATCTTGAACTTAAATTGAATCGAATGCATGTATAATTTTGATGCCGGGCTTATATTCCTTTCCTGTATCTGAAGTAGTATCAGTTCTTCTTGTTAATGTCTTTAACATTCCTGTGAAATGAAGTATAGTTGAAGGTTGAAGCATTTGTTTAGCAATTCGCAGGAAATTCCGGCAATAGGGTTTACGTATGTGACTGTTCTCAATAGTGTTGGCTTTTTTTTCTTTTCATCAGAGCTCTTAATATGATAATAGTTTGCGTGTTTGTTTTAAAACCTCATCGTCACATATTATTTGCCTGATGTTCTCTGCTTATCTTGTTAACCTTTGTTTTTTTCGTTTGTTTCAGAGACTTGCAATCATATCTTTCTGATCTCAGTATTTTCCTAGGCAACAAAAGTAAAAAGATTTATATATTAGTGGACAACCGGCCATGGTTGAATCCTGGCACCAGATCTGCTCACTTCTGGCAACTAATGGTTACAAAGGTTGTTAAAGCTGTTTCAAGTATATTTCTTGTTATTGTTCAGGTGAAATATATGATAAAGTGACCCATCTATCTTTGTTTGCAGTCCAGACTCTCCCCTTTTGCAAACACGAAAGGTCGGAGGGAGAAGAAAAATCAGAAGCAGAAGGAGGAACAGAAGCCTAAAGAGACTTGTTCTCAGCCCCAGCCGAACAATAGAAAAATGAAGAAGCTTAAAAAGTGGTTCTCATTGATAGATGCGACAACTTTTTCGAAGAAGAAAATACCTGCAAAGAAACTGCAGAGCTCTTTGTTTCTAAAAAAGCAGCTGCACAAGACCCTGTACGGTTTCATCGTGTTTGAAATTGAATGGGCAAACGTGAGGGGTATCAATTACTTGAATGAGCTACAGGTACCCCTTGCAACTGTCCATTGTTTTGGTCTGGCATTTATTCTTTTCTTGTTTCTTACTTGATCTATATCTTTATGTAGACAGACACGTCTCTTGCTATAGAAGCTAAGTTGATGCGAAGGTGGGAGTTTGAGAGTATTGATCAAGCTGTAAAAAGCATGTCTCAGTGGTTCTCTGGATCAAAAGCTGAAAAGTCTTGCTTGAGGGAATATCTCGACTCAACTATAGGTATCATAGTTTTTTCGTATAAATTATCTGCTCTGATTTAGTTGAAGTTCCATCAGCAACTTTCCTTTAGTTGGTGATACATCTGCATGCTTTAACCTTACACCTTTATGGCCCTAGCTTAAATAAGCTTATGGTATTGTAAATCTTGCAGGAGAGGTTTTTCATGACGCTGAAGCAGAATTTTCAAAAACTTCTCTCTTTGATGATGATTACAACCTCGGCAGTGACAATCTTTCGGTTGAAAATGACTCTCCTTGCTGCTCTAGAAGTGTCTTTAACGTCAATCATTCCGCTGCAGATTATGATGAAAACGAGCCTCACACACCGCCTCTGACTGGACCGTATAAGAGAAGAAGAGTAACTAAGGCAATCAGTACCGGAGTTGAAATTGACTATATGGAGGAAACACCCAAAAGAAAAGATAACTCGGTAGACCACTGGGAAAGCCATGTACCTGATGGTGAGAACATCATCGAAGCAACCCAGTATAAAGATGTTCTAGTTCTTGTTAGGTGTGGTGACCGTGATCTCCCTTTCAAACTACGAGAGGTTATAATGGCTGACATACGCTTGCTTACTTTACTTGAAGCTGGTCTCCCTTCATGGGTCTTGTTTCTGCAGTCTTATCCCGGTTTCTGTCATCTATATCGACCCTGGATGTGCCTTTTCGCCAGAGCATTATATGTGATGATATCAGTCGTCACCGTTGTGATCGGTTTTTATGACCTGTACAAAAATGTCCCTGTTCTGAAGGCCACTGCAGCTCGGTTATGCGGGCCACTCTTTGATTGGGTTGAAACTTGGGACATGGTTTCACGGATAAAGTACTTGGGAACGATGTTGTTTCTTCACAATTTTCAGAAAGCTGTCAAGTGGGCTCTAACAATGGCACGTGCTATGCAGCCATTTGTTTCTTTACTCATAATGCCTTTGGTTAATCCTATCATAGACGCTCTTGGTTTGCTCCTACCGTTATGGAATTCATTGGCAGAAACAGTGGCGAGCTTGGTTTCTGTAGTTTGGATAGTGATCGAGTCTGGTTGCAATCTTGTTGGTGATGTGGTAGAGTTGGTGTTTTTGCCCATTTGGTTTATCGTCTCACTAGTTTGTAACGTCAGTAAGTAAATTAACTGTCTGCTTGAGCGTTACTATTCTTATCTTTTAAGCAAATGATCCTAATCCTTTCTTCTTTTTGATGCTACAGCAAGTACTGTTTTACTGCCTCTTTTCTGGATCATATGGGAAGTGGTATATGCACCGATCAGAGTGGTTGCTGCATTGGCCAACTGTTTAGCTTTATCCTTCTCATACATATTCGATGTTCTTGGAGATTTATGGAGGTATATGAGCAGCATACTTCAGCTTGCATCAGATTCTCAAACAGCTGTGAAGACTTATGAAGTCTCCATGTGGCGTACACTTTGGAACGACCTCTTTTCTCATGTCAGTAAACAGTTTGAAGACAATCAAAAGTTTCTGATTCTTTTGCAACTTCGATCATTACTAATTGTGTTTGTTTTGCATCATTTTTCAGGTTTTCCGTGCTGTCAGGAGTATATTGAACGGTTTTGTGGCCTTCTTTGCTGCCTGTAACAGACATCGGCTTAGGTAACACACATTTTTCTATTTTTCTCACACACGTTTACACTTTTTCTTTATATAAGCAGTTCTGATATATATTTTTGTGATCTGGTTTTCTCTTTGCAGTACATATAATCACATACAAGACTTTATCCAGAGACTACATGGACGAACCAGAAGACCAGAATCTGTAGACTCAAGACATGGCAAGTCTGCTAAGAACAACCAACGTACAGTAAGTTTTCTCTCAAAGCTATCAATCAATGTTCTTATAACGGAATCAATTTGACGTTTCTCACACCGGTTTTGATCATTTTTCGCAGGGAGACGAAACTAGAAGGAAATTGCACCTTGCATAGAACTCAAAACTAGATTCTTTTCATTTTTTTGTTTTTACCGGATATGATGGGTTATTAGGGTATAGATAGGTTTATACTTCAATGTCGCATACGCCAAGAAATATTGTCCCAAACCAGCCAAATGATGTTGTATATAGGGAAGAAAGGAAGGAATCACACCACACACTCACTCTTCTTGCATATATCCTAGTCACTTCCTCCTCAGAATTGGTAAGTTTTGGATGTAACATTTTTAAAAAAAAGAGAGAGCAATTTTACACTTTTGTAAAGAATGTATAAACAATGTTGGAAACGACTTGCACAATGTATACAAGAGACATCCAAGTTTGGTCCACTTGCCAAACGACATTGAGTGATATAATTAGATCTGTAGAATTCTGAGTTTGTTGTTTCCTCTAAATACCAAAAATACCTTTTTAATCAGAGAAATTTCTTATAATACTATTATTTAAATTTGTTTACTGAAAATATTATAGTTTTTTTATTAAAAACACTCTAAATTGTCTTATTTTTAAAAATCTCATAAAAACTAAAAAATGAATTATAAAGATTTGTAATTTAAATATTTGAGTTTAGGTTTAGTATTTTGGATTTAGGGTTTAAGATTTATTTTTGAGAGTTTAGGGTTTAGTTTTGAGAATTTAAAGTTGGGTTTTAATCGTATGATATTTTTAGAAAAAATTAATTTTAAAATATTTTTTAAAAATAAAACTAATAATAATATTTTATTAAAAAAAAATATTTTACTGGTATTGGTATTGATGAGAAATGCCGAAGCGGCCAGTGCCCAGTGATATGAGTTTTACTTTTTACCACAAACATTTTTTCACATTTACGGTTTTTACTTTTTAAGTTATTAACCATCGAAGCCCTAATGATTGTTCTCTTCTCTTGTTAATCTCTTTGTATCGTCCTAAGTTGCTGGCTAGTCAAACAATGCGTTCCTTTACTTCCCGCCGCGATAGGACACCCCGAGGCCCAATACCTAAAAACTCTAATCGCCGTGAGAGGTGTTCCTTCGGTCGTAACTCCTAACTCGGATGTGACTCATCAAGAAGAGGTTTGGTCATATCTGTGTCATCAGTTTACGAAACCAGTTAGTCTTAATAGACAGTTTAGTAAGGTGACAGCTTCATGTTATATATCATCATGATGAGGATACTGCTGACTGATCCTGCACTTGAATTAATATCGTATTAAATCTAATTGTTGTTTGTCTATCTCGTTCGGATATGTTAGTTTCGTTTTCAATTTTGTTAATTGTTCCTTACAAAAATATTAAAATACACTAATCAATTCGTCTTATACACTAAAATCTTAAAAACATACTAATAGTTTTTTTCGGAATTTTTAGCTCGAAATGGTCGTAATCATAAATATAAGTATATATATATATATATATATATTGTTTCCTTCATCAACACTTTGACTTTTGAAAGAAGTGTGTTTTTGACAAAAAGAAACGATAATATACTTTGAGCACTTTCAACAAGAATTTTTTACATGAGTATCTTGGATTAAAAAAATTAAAAAATATACAAAAGAAAGAGAAAGAGTGAAATGGGTTATTCAAATGAGAAACCCAATTTCTTAGAAATTTTGAGAGATTCATAAATTTTTTTAATGCATTTGTCTTTCTATAAGTGGTTCAATTCTTTTTTCAACTTTAAAATTAGTTATATAACTATAAATATTAATATTATATTGTTAAGAACCCATTTGAGAGATTCAATGGCTGGAAATGCTCTAATACACTTTAAAAACAAGGATGGATTCGGTGGTTTGCAACAGAGAAAGGAGAAAGATGAGCACATGATTACAAATGGCATGGTTTGGACTTTATTCGGAATATAGTGAACATTTAATTTCTATTTATATGAGAATATAAATGTGTATATAATTATTCATCTAGCTAAATGATTACACTGACTCAAGAACATAGATACAATACATTATTTAGTTTACCAAAGAATAAAAAGAAAAGGAAATTATTCTTCTTCTTCTTCTTCTTCCAATTATTATTGTTATTTATAAAAAAATTCAGGATTGGAGAAAAAGGAAAAGAAAACAAAAACCAGAAAAAATATGATGATTCCTCTAGTAACTCATGATTTATCTCCTCCTTTTGTTATTCAACTATGTAAAAAAGGGACTGACCGATTGATCAAACCTTCACGTTTTCGTTTTACCTACTAGTGCAAGAGAAAGACATTGGAATGTGCTTCAAGTTTGAAACGTCGAATAACTCCATGAACCTTTGATCAGATACTCTAGCTTTAGCCGCTGCAAATCGCTGGTACTCGTCGAATATCGATGTCAAGCACCATTTCTGGAGTTTCCTCATGCACCCAACAAGACATCCGGTTCTGTGCTGCAATGATCATAGCCATATGTCTTGTGTCAAAAACAAAGAAATGAAAATCATTGACTAAGACGATTTAGCTTTTTGATATTTACAATTTTACATACCTTGCCTCGTTTGCAATGAATCAAAAGTGGATGGTTCTTCTCATCTGAGGATTATAAAGAAGACAAGATTAGAAGATATATACACATAAGCAAGACATATGGTTTTCATTTAAGTTTCTTTTAGGGCTTCTATGATTTATACCGAGAAGGACTTTGAGTGCTTCACGGATTTTATGATCTAGGATATCTACAAATGGCTCCTGCAAAAATGAGGATCACACACTATCAGTTCCTTCGTAAGTCTTTAGTAACACATAAGCTAGAAAAAATATGTCCAAATTATGATGAGACATGTTTGATGTGTCGGCTATATTCATTCTTAGAGACCGAAATTGATCAAAAAACTAGATTAGTTTTGGCTATTGCTTAGAGACTGTAAAAGAGCTGTGGAGTACATTCTATCTTTCCTATTATTAAGAGTCAGGCACAGCAAAAAACAAAAAAAAACACAGTACCAAAGAGGGCCAAACGAAAATGATTTCCTATGAAGACTAAAGACTAAAGAGTTGTCACACCCAACATGAAGAATTTTAGCCAATAAGCAGATTTTATAACTAGAGAGACACAACAAACAGAATATGAGTGGGGAATATTCCTTACATTTCTAGTCAAATCATTCTAAGAAGAAGATAAAAGCCACTTTACCATGTTTAGTCTATAAAGCAAAATTTTTTAAAAAAACTATCATATATTCATATGAATAAAATTGACTACACGAGGGTGAGTTTGTGGAAAAGAGAAACGAGCACTACCACAACAGCAAATCAGCACAATTATATTTACTCTCAGTCTTCTCTTTCCGAGTATAAAACAATCTAGATAAAAATCAAACTAGCCGCCCCATCACAAGTTGTACAAACTCTTGTTCAACTAAAGTAACATGTTTGATTGGCTTCTTATGGCTGCATTTGAAATATAAAAAGTTATGGATTATACATTTGGCAATAAATGTAACTAGTTCACCGCTCTACGCTCAAGTTTGGTCATTCCTTGAAACGAAAAGTCATTTTACCCAAACATGAGCCACTGAAACATAGTAAAGTAACAACAGATAGTTTATTTAGGTATTAACCAACAGTAACTGACATATAACTTAACCATCTATCACTTTCACACTTAATTCCAGCTTGATTTAGGTTCGATACCTACCAGTTGATATATGGATACCTTTACCATTAACACATTGTCGACAAGTCACTATCCACAAAGTTTTCACCACCAAAACCCAAAAAAGTTGAGGTACATTTTCTACTTCAACTACAACTTGTACAACCACAAAGAAATACTTTTTCCCCCCTTTTTAATTTAAGATACCATCCATGCATTAAAGTGCACACACAACTAATATGAACCAAGAAAACAGTAACAACAGAAACACAAAGGAAAGTAAAACTTTCGAGTAGTGGATCTCTGACAATGTGCAAGCAGCTAAGTATTTGATTGACGCAGCCCATAATCTAATATTTGTATAAAGGACCAAGTGGTATTAGTTGATGAAGGGCAAGCAAACAAAACAGTGGGACCATGGAGTCAATGGTAACGGACAGAACCAAGAAAAGCATCCTTCAATAAAGCATTAAAGAATGGTGTACGCTTTTTCTTGGGCGGTCATATAAAAATATGGATTACTTAGAATAATCTCTTGAATGGTTAAGTCCAAGACAAAAAAAATCCATGCCATTCTTCCTGTCTAAATCATTAACACACCTAAGCAAATTACTACTCCTAAGGAAACATGAAACTAAAGAGACATAGCTTAAAGAACAATTATGCAACATTATGCAATTCAATGTGTGACTACAACTCCAAATAAGTATTCAGATTAGTACCGAAATTTTCGAATTTCCATTTGTATAGGAACCCTCTTTGTGATGATTAGAACTCCAAATATGCAACCAAACCTCGTTCTCTAATCCGGGCAGACACTACAAATTCAAGATATCCAACAGATAAGGCAGTGAATTCAGGTTTGACAACAAGTTGAAGCCTCAAAGTTATAAGAATTTTACAGAACAAGGCAGTGATGAAGCAATTAGCTAGAAATGGAGTATGGAACAGAGAGTGCAAATAAAATAAAAAGGAGACACACCTTGGACTTGGAGCCTTCAATGCCAAACTGGAAAAGACTAATTCCATTGGATTTGAGGAACTGCATGTTGTTCTCAGGATACGGCTCTGGACACAAAGATCTTCACACATTTCCCATACACAACCAAAACACAAAAACCTAAAAAAATCAACAATTCCAAAGTTTTCTATATAAGAGTCAATTTGATCAAAGTTCTTGGAAGCTTACATGATTGAGCGAAGGCCAAGAGACTTGATGAAGGAGAAGTTCGCTGTGTCTGGGAATCCAGACCGGAAGACACCGTTGTCGACCATCGCAAAGTTCAACGGTGGAATCAGGTCGCCGGAAACCTCAAGCAATGGTGCAGTAGCAGTAGCAGTAGCACCAGCAGCTGGCGGCGGAGATACGTTGCTCCGGTCAACCATAGCTACCTCGATCTTCTGGAAAACCTGACCTCTGTCTTCTTCCTCCTCTTCCATAGTCATAAACTTGTTCTTGTTCATCGTCTTCTCAATCAGTTTCATCCTCGAGCTAAGAAAGAAGATTTCTTGGAGTGGTGAATCTGAAGATCTTATCTTGTTTTAGTTTCTTGTAAGGTTATGAAGAAGTAATGGAGATTGGTCGTTATGAATCGACGACCTTGCTTTATATAGACACGCCATTGTAGAGAGAGAAACTTATGTTGTCGCTGTTGGACTTTTAGAGAGATGGATATGAAAAAGAAAATAAAAAGGGGAAAAAGAAGGAACATTTGGAGGAGACGAACAAGGCTTGCGTTTTCAATAATAATGCACAATGTAAACTCGTATTTTTTGGAAAATAAATTAACAAATAAATAAAAGTAACCCTAGTGAAAATGAAAATACGACTTTATTTAATTGAAGGAAAGCCATGGTGGTGGATCGACGTATGAGTAGACGCATAAAAATACAAATATAGAAATAAGCTAATTGGGAAAAGGAAAACCAACTCTTTTTCAACCCAAACAATATTCAATTGTTGACAAATAACAAATTACTTTCATTCCAATTAATGTACTTTGTTCTTTCTATATTATATCGTGTTCATTATATGTTATATGATCCGAATTGATTAAAACATTTAATTATAGTGGTATGTACTTAAATAGATGTATATCATATTATAAGAAATAAAAAATACACCAAATCAATTTTTTTCCCTAGTTGTATGCCATCAATCAAATATTTTTAAGATATTTTTTAAAAAATACTACTAAAATAGGTTTGTTTTCCAAAAGTACCATCATTAGTTTTATTTTCCAAAAATACTATAAATTATTTTGTTTCCAAAATTATCACAAAAACTAAAAAATGAATTATAAGAAATTATAATTTTAAATATTTGGATTTGGGTTTAGTATTTTGGATTTAGGGTTTAATAATTTGGATTTAGGGTTTATTTTTGATGGTTTAGGGTTTAGTTTTAAAGCTTTAAAATTTGGTTTAGTTTTGTGGTATTTTTGAAAAAAACAATTTTTTGTGGTATTTCTGAAAAATAAAAGTAGTAATATTAATTTTGGAATTAAAATTTGATTTTGCGGTATTTATGAGAATTTCTCTATTTTAATAGGTATTTTATGTCAATAACATGCAATATATAAATTTGAATCTGAAATGTAACACAACAACAATCTGAAATGCTACAATATTTTGTTTACAATAATCATTTTTGTAAAAATTTAATATAAGTTTTATATTGTTAATGTGGTTGTTATATATATATATATTTCATGTTATAAATTATTGGGAAAGTACCAATTTCTCAAAATATATATTTCCATTTTTCCGAATTGTATTGTGGGTCGTATTAATATTTAAGTTTATAACTTTTTGTGGTAGATGAATATATAGTTTGCGGGCGTATCTAGGTAAGTTCTATTAAGACCATATCATGTTTGTATTTTCAAATTATTTAAAGATAATTTCAAAATCATGCTCTCTCTCTAACCCCAATCGTATAATACCAATTCTTTATAAGATCGACTTGGACTAATCAGAGTTGTTCTATTTCAAAAACCGTTTCAGTAAAATCTCTACTTTTTTATAGTACTAAAAAGGATTTTAGGCTTATATTTTAAATTTTTAAAAAATTACTAATAAAAACGAATATATTACATTATAAGAAAAGAAAATTTGGTTTTGGTTAAGGAAGTACAGTTGGATTCATGAGTGGTAGTGCCAAACCACTTAAACCACCTAACCCGTTTTCTCTTTAACTGTGGGGTTTTATGGTAAATCGCGAAATAATTCACATGATTATAAAACTGTATGAACCGGACTTGTATTCTTAGAAATCGGAATATTAAATCAAAAGAGCTGAAACAATTATATTCATGCTAAAAAAAATCAACTTAGGTTCCAATAACCTTTTCCTCCGATTGCATATAAGATTGCAATCCAATTATGTTAATTTCGACCTTTAAATCTATTAGAGTATAAAAATCTCACATCGGAAGTTGGGAGATTTGTGTACTAACATACAAATCTGTGGCAATCATCCACTCTAAAAATAGCTTTTGGGTGTGAGTTAGGTTCATACTAATATGGTATCAGAGCCCAAGGTTCCAACTTCTTAATTGTAGACCACCCGTGGATGTCTAGTCCCACAAACTCTACGCTTCAGATGTCTACCCTTGAACATGAAGAAGTGTATTAGATTGTAAAAGTTTCACATTGGAAGTTAGGAGATTTGTGGACTAATATATAAGTGTGTGGCAATCATCCACTCTAGAGCTAGCTTTTGGGTGTGAGTTAGACTCATACTAATAAAATTGAGTGTTTTTTTTATTATCTGTGAGCTTTTAATTATTCGCGCTCTTTACAAACGTTCAAACTTCACATAATTGTTTATTTTT
The DNA here is from genome assembly GCA_004349715.1 of Crucihimalaya himalaica. Classification (NCBI taxonomy): domain Eukaryota; kingdom Viridiplantae; phylum Streptophyta; class Magnoliopsida; order Brassicales; family Brassicaceae; genus Crucihimalaya; species Crucihimalaya himalaica. The sequence goes on from SMJT01000028.1 coordinate 1,407,627, forward strand.
ATTACAAACGCTATTTTACTTTTCTAAAGTTTGCACAGAGGTGTGATCACTATCTAAAACTTTTGATAAATGTTATTCCCTCCATTCTATTATGATTGATTTTTTCAGGTTTTCACACATTTTAAAAAACAAATTTATAATACTAAATATAACCTCTTTAAAAAAATAAATAAATTAGATAATAAAGATAATTTTTTGTAATTGTTTTTATTTAGTATGAGTAAAGTAGGTAAACAAACAAAACTTTTACATTGAAAACATAAATATAATTTTACTAGCGTGAACTGTGAACAAGAAACCGTTAGTTATTTTTTTTTTGTTATTTTCACTAATTGTTATTTTTATTATGTATTTATAGAAAACATATTGTTATAAATGGTAGAAACTAACCTAACTTTGTATTAGTGTTATTATATTGTCATAACAAATTATTAATAATCTGAGAAATTATAAACAATGTGCACCAACTATTTTAATAGTCCATCTATACTGAAAGCAACAAGACATATAAAAGCTTGTATGGAATCTCATGAGCTCCGAATCAATAAATATGCTCTGCAAAATGTTCAAAGTTTTTTATTGTCTAGGTTTATGTTTGGGTCTGTATATCTTACATTAGATCCGTTAAGAAGATTTTTAGTTTAATTTGTAACACTAAATTAATATTCATATGGCCAAATCTAACGGACGATAATAATAATATAATTCAAACTTTTGACATCTTGTTGCAACGTTTTATATAAACTGAAGTTTGAACTCCGCAACAAAAAACTGATTTATGTTTTGTTAAATAACTGAACGAATGTGTTTCCATTGAGTCATTTTGTCATCCACGTCACGTTATTGTCTCTACTCTCGTCACAATAATAAATACATAAATGCAAATAAAACCAATAATGATTATATATGGATAAATATATAATAACTAAAGGATCTCTCGTTGTAAACCTGTTATCAAAAAATGTCGCCGTATGCTAATAAAAATACAATTCAACAATTGTATTTTAACAGTTTTATCGAGTTAATGAAGTAAGAAAAACTTTTTCTTGTTCTTTAGAATTTACAGAACTAGAAATTGCATGTATAATCTATATGATGATTGTATATCCTGGAATTGGTTAATTCAGTTTATATTACTCATTACAGAAAGTATTTTGGAAATTTGGAGAAATATTAGTTCCTTCGTTTTTTTTTCTCCTCTTTTCTTAAAAGAAGAAGAAGAAGAAATATAGAAAAGAAGAACAAAAAAACTAATGGGGAAATTGAAAAGGCACATTCTGTGGAATATGCTTCAGATTTGGGAAAGGCTTTGGGTCCCGAGCTGAGATGGGCTCCACGTACCATAAAGAGCTTTCCGTGTTAGGAATGTATAGCAAAACCCTAATTTGTTTCTATTTACTATTTTTGTTCTAATTAATTTTCTGTCTATTCAAAAGTTACGTATTTAAATTACATTAGTATAGCTGTTGTTTCGCTAAACTTAAAGTCATGCAATTAAATATTGGTTCAAAGTTTGTAACATTTTTTTGCTGTGAACCTCACTTTTTGTTTAGTTATTTCATAAACAAATATTTTAAATGTATCCAACTTGCAAAAAATTAAAGAAAATGGCACTTCAAAATAAATATGCATTATGCGAACTATGAATCCGTATGGTTACAAAATTACTAACTTTATCAGCATAAACCATTAGACCATGACAAGATCTCACATAACCACTTAATATGTTTTTTTTTTTTGTGCACATAGGTATACTATTTAATATGTCTTTTTTATATATAACTATTACTCCTCCTTTTCAAAATAATTATCATTCAAATATTTTTTTTTGTTTGAAGACAAATATCGTTTTAGATTTTCAATGTAAAGTTTGACATAAAATATATAATTTATCCTCAATATCATAGACAAATATCAAAAGTCAATTTAAATCTAAGGAGTATAAGAGAGATTTTAATGTATTTTTTGTATTTGTGTAAAAAATGTTAAAATGACATTTATTGTGAAGCATAAAGAGTATATAATATGTCATATACTTGAATACTAAATGGAAGTATTTTAAATGCACAACAATAAAATCATATATATGCTAATTAATTTCATTCAGAATTAATTTTAAATACCCTGTTGTCATTTGCTAATAGTAACTTAGAAATTAGCATATAAGTAATTAAAATAATTGTTTTTGTCATCTACTAAATTATCTATAAGAAAAAATATGTTCATCAACTTTGCAAATCACTATGAAATGCACATGTATATGTATGTATTTATAACCAAACAAGTTTAGAGTTTTGATTCATTGTAGGTTCGTACTTCTTTTTCCAAACGGAATTAGAACGTGCGGAAACAAATATCTCATGTAAAAAAAAGGTTTTTATCAGGTGAATTATGATGCATTACATCTATGGTCGTCATCAAACCATTTGTGAAAGATAGGATTAGTGATTCAAGCGATAAATTTTCAAAACTAAGACCTATAGATAGAGACATTTAATAATAAATAAGTAGATTATGATTGGCAACACAACTAACATGTATAAAATAATAATACTTCACGATCTTCGGTATTGGATGTTAAAACTACCCATGTCTTCATTGGATTTCACAAATCGCGAAAGAAATGTGGCAGCGGATATTTTAGCTTATAACGCTCGTTCTCTTGATTGTTTGTATCGAATGTATCATGTTTCTCTTTGTTGGTTGACTGAATATTTGTATCTCTTTATTCATCATAATAACTGTTCAAGTGTTAAAAAATAATAATAATAATAATATATTACAATATAAAATAGCATAATTTCCAGCAATTGTAAGGTTGAATTCAGTTATGCCACTTGAGCTAAAACATTTTGGGCACTACGCACAAATATTGTATAATGGCAAAACAGTTAAACATTAGTAGAGATTCCGTAAAATTTTGTGATTGATAGAAACTATAGCAAATTAAATTGTGGAATAATTTTACCATTTCTTGCTAATTTGGAGATGACTAATAAATAGGAACATTGATATTCTGTATGGAATATTTTGAAAATATTTCCCTCACATAATTGATAGCATCATTAAAATTTATATTTCCTTGTCCTTTCGGAAAAACGTAGATATTGGACCTCTTAGACTTTCCTTGTAAAGAGATTACATGACCAGTTTAATCAAAGAAAAAGTGAGTTTATATACTATATTATATTTCTATGTAGATGCTTAAAACTTGTTGTAATGTTGTTAACACCATGTCGTTACGGGTACAGAATAGTAGATAAGGTTCCAGTAACTTTTGTTATTATTGAATACTGTTCTTTAATTATACCCATTATAACATACTATTACAAATTAACCTACGAAGTTTTATCTACCATTTCAGTATTTCACTAAGATAATTGGAATGTCAGATACTTTATTAACGACATTTTCAACTTCGTATAACGATTGATTCAATTAATTTTCAACTCAAATTACTTGAAAAATCAGTTTAAATAAGTACTATTTTTTTAATCGCCCTTAAAAATATTGAATTAATAGAAGCTAATGTCGAGGTATATATATTTTCAACTTATTGGAAAACAACTTGGATAGTGAATGTCAGAATGTATATATAATTAGTAATTACCAACTCGATTACTAATTTTAGGATTCATTTGGTTAAATGATAAGAGTTTTGCGTAAAAGATATTTATTTGAAGTTTTGAATTATTGTTTGTTCCACTAAGTGACTTAACATAAGGAAGTGGGAATTTGATGAGAAAAGATTCCTATCTCTCCAATTATTTTCGGTTTTCAAGTTGGTCACTGTGGAAGAAGAGGAGGTGTGAAGCCGATCCAATCATTCCCACCTCTCTTCCCAATCATATCGTATAAAATATATTCTCTGTCTCAGCCCATGTCAATTTGATAGTATACAATAGTATTCGAATATATTTCTATTTCTAGTGAAAGTTTGAAATATATTTATTCTTTCTGTATCTATTTTATAGTGAAAGTTTAACATGAAAAAACAAAGTTCATCTAATTTTATAATTTATGATTAAAATATATCTATTTTGTAATTTTCGTTCAAAGGTGAAATCCCCAAAATAAATAAACCTACTTTTTATCGGTTTATGTGTATGACCAATTGGGAGTTTTGATAATCGAGTTTTTTTTCAGGGCATATTAGCTGGGAGACAAGATTTTGTTTTTTAAACTCATATAACTATATCATTAATATCAATAGTTTACGAAGCCAAAGAACAAAAAAACAGATCATTACATATAATCAAACCAAAAAACACATGAAAAAACATTCATTTTTCGCAAATACGAAAAATTAAATCATTTCGATGATGAAGTGGAGTGAACCATGCTCTCAGTAATATCTTGAAAGCGTTATAGGCTAACAAATGACATCTGTTATATCTCTTCATCACACACTTTGTATTGACTAACAACATATAGCTGAAACTCCAAAATGCTTTTGACATTACTTTAATATGTAAAATAAGTTTCGAAGTCGTTGTAAGTGTTTTTGAATCTTGATGAACCATGAATATTAATCTGCTTGATGTTTCCTGTCTTTTATTATTCGCCGACTATAGATGCGTTGACGTCACGCTTGCCTTATCTAAATCATCCGCTTCACTGTTATTCCATGGTGGTTTTCGTGCTGGTCTGGTCTTCGTTGTCATAGCAAATCCGACAGAATTTGTTTCAAACGTCGAAACGTCACCATAAAATCACGATAACTTCCGGTAACTACAAAATAACTAACAATAGATGTTAGCAATAAAAACAACTCAGCAAAACTTGCCGAACCAAAACCGACGTAAACGCCGAAATATTCTTCCACCACAGAGAGGCCATGAATGTGAATTTGAGAAGAGACAATGATATGAACCCATTGAATCGATCCGATTGCAACTCGCTTTTCTTCTCGTGCACTGAATCCACCATATGATGGATCACGGTACCATTTAGTGGCAAACCCAATGATTGGATTGAATTCACCATAATGAGAACCATCGGAAGAAGCAAATGAAACGCACGATCACAATCACGATTTATCATGATTTATAAGAGAAATAAGGAATAAGAAAATAAATAAGAGAAAAGAGGTCAACCGACACTGAAGAAGCCGACGCCGGCCGGAATCGAGAGATGAAAAAAGTGGTTTCTTAAGAGGAACAATCGCTTATGGAATCCCCCTTGGGAGACAATACTTTTGTCCTAAATTAGTGTTTTTTTTCTTCTTTTTTTACATGATGTTCAATTCTTGAGCCCAAATAAAAAACTAATTCGTCTTCATTTTCAACATAAGCAACATATAATTATATCCAACTTAAGTGCAAATGGTGGTTTTTAAAATGAGCAAGTTGAACAAATTGAATATTGATAAATTGAATTTAAAAAGTTGAAAAATGGAAGTGAGATGAATAAGTTGAATATCTCGTTAACTTTGTTCTTCTCCTATTTTGGAGCTGAACAAATTTAAGTTAAATATTTGTATTTTCCAATTTTTTGTGGATTCCATTAAAAATTGGTTGGAAACAAATATAAAGTAAATGTTGACTTTTTGGTTGTACAAATTTGAAAGATGCATTTAATTCTTTCATTAATTTGTGTCAACCGTTTGCTTTTTATCCCTATATGTGAAAAAGAAAACAATCTGGTTTTAAAGTCTTCTTCAATGGAAATCTTCACATTTGTTTTTTTTCTCTTTCTCTTGACAACTACCAAATTCTTTCTCCTTCCTCCATTCTTAAATGTTAGGAAGTGCTTATTTTATTGGTTCACGCAGAGACAATGCTGTTACTATGATTTTGGTTAAAATCTAGTGACAATCTAGTAAAAATCCGCCAACGATCCCGCAAAACAGATGGCTTCGATGATGACATTCGTTATGATTACGATAAGTTTACCTAAAATCCAATAAGAACCCGGAAAAATCCCGATGACAATCGATAGTTCTTCTTCTTAAGATCAGTAAATCACATATATACACAATTCAACATAAATATCTATTTTATAACATGTTCAAAATAATAATATAATAAATATTTCAAATAGTATGTATCTTTTGTTTTTACTGCATAAATATTCAAAGACATAAAGATATGTATCTTATGAAATAAGTTTTTGCAAATATGTGCATTAGCTGCGGTAGAAATACAGTGCGGTTTAAATAGTAATAAAAACGTATATATATATATATTTGATATGTATATGTGCAGTGCGGTGCGGAATGATTACCATTCGGAGTCTAATAACGAGTAATACCAAAAAATACATGTGTATATAGTTCAATAACACGTAATATACTTTGGAACATGTTAATATGTTATTATATCACATGGATTTAAAGATGTATCTCTAATTTTGTACTTAACGAGGTACATATATGTAATTATAATTTATGTATATTATTTATTTGTTTAACGCATTATAAATATATATAATATTTACAGATATATTTAACACGTTTAAAATTAATAAACTTGTTTTAGGAATATTTAGTACCCTAAAATCAAATAACAATGTTATTATTATGTTTTCCAATGGACTCTAATATTTACCATGCTGAATTAATAAATAGCAATAGGGACGTCAAAAGCAATGAAGCGTTTCGTGGAAGAAAACGTTATGGCGGTTAAAGAAAATAAAATATGTTATGAGATTTGCTCTTAGCTCAGTGAATCAGATTCGATTCAGAGGTGTAACAGATTTGCTGGTGAATACGATTAAAAGTTCTATGTTGTTGAAGTCGGTCCGATCTTATGACTGTTATGTTGAAGAAAGTGAGAGAGAAAGTGTTCATTAAAGTCGTTATCCTACTCTCAAAAGATTTTTTTTCTAAAATAAATATATGTGTTTGTGTGGTATTGTTTGATACCCTTATAAAAAAAAAACTATTGTCAAGAAAAAACTAATTTACACCTAAAATCTTATCAAATACCAAAATCTCTCTTTCAATTGAGAATTTCAGTCAAATAGTGTTTTACTATGTAAATAAAATTGTTTTCTTCATGATATATGCACATATTTTTATGAGTTTAGTGATTTTTTTTAATGAATTTATCTGGTTGTCTTTTGGATCACTGAATCCATATAAATAACTAACACACTAACCTAAACAAAAGTTGCAATTTGCTAGACTATCAGATCGAATAGATCCCATATGGATCTATAGCTGAACAAATATTTAATCTTTATTGCTGAGAATAAAATATTTATAAACATGTATCTTGACTTGCCCTGTATATTTTTAGTAAAAAGTAAAGTAAGTGATTTTATTTATTTATACAATAAAACTATATTTGTAAATTGTTTATCCAAAAAAAACTTACAACTGTAAATATTTTTTGAACCTTGGTCGAATTTGTCATATCAGTCTCTATATTTCGACCGGACTTTAACACAATGATGACGAATATAATACGTATTTTAACACAAAGGATCATGGAATCTTTAGATTTTGCTTGATTTTGGAATATTTCAGTGATTATTAATACATTTATAGATGAAGAACAATAGACAAAAAGCAAAAGGAAATTTATTATTCTCCAATTTTTTTAAAAAATTACAACATTTCAAGTTTCTTATTAACGAATCATTATGTGGATTATACAACAGTTTAAAGTTTTTAATTTAATTATAATTGGCCACCAACAATTTTTTAATGAAAAATACATACAACAAATTAATCTTTCATATGATCCAAAGCTTTTGTTTGGAATTTGATTTCAAATCTTTGCGTTGTGAAAATATTGATTTTATACCTTTCAAGTAAGTATGTACTACTGTATATGGAGCCTGTTCAACAGAGAAAAGTGAAAACTAGTCGTGCGGATGAGAATCGAACTGAAATCTGCTTACTATAGCAAAATAAGTTAATTAATAATAAAATGACACAATTAATAATCGATTATTCAACTTGTCAAATATTCCATGTAAAGCCACCAAATGTATTACATAATAATTGGAGAAGGTATTCTTTTACACTCTTGTAAAGGTTGAGCTCTACTCGCATTGTTCTGCTAAATTTATATATAAAAAAACTTGAAACGTAGTATACAAATACTTATCCAAGCCTTAATTAACCAATTTTCAAAGATATCTAGGTTTTTGCCTCTATTGTTATTTAGACAGAAATATGGGATAATTTCATAAATACAATTTTATGATATCATATTTCGAACACACCACTATTTTTTTTTTGTCAATTTTCAAAAATCACAAATACAAATTCATAAATTTTTAAAAACATGCTTGTAAAGTTTATTAATGTTTTTATAATGCATGCTATAAAATATTTATAACGTTTTATTAGATTTATAAAGTTAGTTAATTTTTTTTATAAAATAGTATTTTTGAACAACTTTTTTAGTGGTATTTTTTAAAAGTGCTATCATAAAAGTGGTATTTATCACAATATATACATATATATATATATAAATATATATAAATAAAATTAAATATAAATAAAAAAAAAAAAAAATAAAAAAGATAATAATAAATAAAAATAATATATAAAAGAATTAAAATAGCTTTTGATAATCAACAATGTTTGTTTATCTTTTACTACCAAAATTTAGGTTTTGAACCCATGCTATAGGACATAAACTAAATACTCACTCTGTATAATTTTGAATGATGTTTGAGAAACCGAATTTTGTTTCAAATTATATGATAGTCTCATTATTCTATGCAAAAAAAATCATTTGTTAATTTGTTGTGATTATTTTTGTTTGTCGAAATTTTTATTATTGGTTGAATATTTTTTAGATAATAAATGATCTTTTAATATAGAAAACACTACATAATTTATGTAGTTTTATAATATGTATGAATATTCGAACATGGTTTAAAGTGAAACATAAAAAGCGATTTATACTAAGCAAGAAAAAACCATGTTTCACCTTATTTATGTTAACTAGAGCCGTTAATTGTATGAGAGAAGAAGAGTTCATTATTATTGAAGCCCACCATTAATGTTGATTACTAGCTAGTGTCTAGAGGCAATTATTTGTGGTACTTAATTAATCAACTTTGACGCGCTAAATATATTCATACCTTGTAGCTTTTGTTGACGGATATTCTCAAAGGCTATGAGTCATAGATTAGCTATAGGTTAAATTCTTGTTTACCTGATTCTAGCTCCAAATGGTAACGTGCGGGACAACTGCGTAAAAAGTGTGGTGCGGTTCCGTCACCATTCGAAATCTCTATATTAAGAAACGGATAGTTTATCTATATATACATTGATATATTTATATAATGAGCAACATTTGATTTCTTTGAAAACAACCACATGTGAATAAATTTTGTTTTCTTTTATGTAAAATATCATTTTTGAGAGTTGAAGAAGTATTATGTTTTGTCAGTCGTGTACAATATTTTGGAAACAAAATAAATTTATAAAACATATATTCCTTCTGTTTAATAATAAGTGTCATTTTTGACATTTTTCATATAAACTAAAAAATATACTTAATTTAAAACGGAGAAACTTAATAATATGCTGAATCATTTATTTTTTCTTAAGGGATTTCTTAAGTAAGGACAAAGATGAATAGAATGTTATATTATTGTTACAATGTTCTCTTGGCAATATAGATGATCTAGAAAACAAATTGAAAAAGAGCTCGACAAGTTGAATAATAGCGTTTCTCCGTTTGTCGTATTGAAAACACAGTTATATTTTTAATTTAAAACTCGAGTGAACAATGACTTTATGATATACCGTAATTAAATAAATAAAAAGTTGTAGTGAAAGTGTTGGCTCTGAGTCATCCATTACTACCAAGTTTCTTTTTTTTTTCCCTCACAGTCATCCACTACCGATTATGATTAATCTCGGATTTTTGGCATATAAAAGTTAAAAAATCATATGTGACCCGTGTTCGTGAGAATAAAATACATAGTAGTATTATTGGTAAATTGTTGTATTAATAAACTTAACGTTAAGTTTAGTGACAAAAAAATAATAATATATAATAAAGACCACATCGATCACATCTAAAATTCATAGGTATGTGCTTGCGTGACTCCGCCTATAAAGTATACGTATTGTAAATTTATAATACGTGTGAACTTGAAAGAAAATATATGTGGGTAACGTGAAACGGTATGCGTTTACCATAACAACGAAAATTCCAAAGCTGTAACCATAATTATATTCTAACTAAATACTATAAGAATGCTAATATAGTAATATTTCTTTAGGGTATTGACTTGCTACCGTGTGTTTTTAAAATTAATCATATAAACTGAGTGTACATACCATCTTATCAACAGTTCACTTTCATATTATAAAGACTTGCTAGTTCCTTTCTCAAATTTCTGATGACCATAATAAGATTAAGGTTTGGTTTTGAGTTTATGAGATGCATATTATAACATAAATTAAACAAAACATGCAAGATATATTTTTTAGATTTATGGAACTATTTGACTATATGAGAGTAGAATATCAATTAACAGAAAAGTGTTGAATGAAAGTAGTTATTTAATAGTACTAGAAAGAAAACTAGGATTTGATGGCTATGGTTGCTTAAAGGGAAGAAACACATTAATGTGTCCCCCTCGTTGTGAAAAAAAGTCGTTCTTTCCATTCAAAAGAGGTTTTTGACTTCTTTTGTATTTTTGTTAGTTACAAAAGTCAAAAACTTGTAACTAGGGGCAGTAATGAGGGAGTGTTAGCGTCGCAAAAGCTCTAAGCCTATTTAATATTTTAACATTTTTTTGGTGTTTTCTTCGTTAAACACGCATAAATTTCCAAAGCATAATGTAGGGTTTAGGAAGAACGAAAGGGGAATAAGGAGAAAGAAGAAGGTCACATGATCTTAGTATATGCATGTTTATAGGTAGTTTTTTTTTTTTATATAATTGTTATACATGTCCATTTATTAATATCTGCACAGGGTTCAAATTATGATTGAACCGCCCTTGCTTGTAACTTATGGAATTAGAAAAACTTGTAGATAACAATTCTTTTACTAAGCCACCTAACCTAATTATAATGACCAGTATGTAACGACTAAGCCACCTAACCTAATTATAATGACCAGTATGTAACGTTTTCAGGAATTAAAAAGAAAAAAAAAAAAAAAAGAAGACAAAAATGTCTAGCCTTGGGGTTTAATATTTTCCAAAGCATGCATCTCTCATTGACTTCATGCGGTTCCGAGTTGCGTATCGGAATAGAAAAGGATTTTACTATCCCAATATTAATAATACGACCATTTTATGAGAACGTGTCACACAATCACATTTCGTTACGAGTTACTTTATAATATCCCTTACGACACAAAAGCGTCATTTATAATGGATTTTACACTATAGAATGAAAATTGTCCTCAATGATCTTGCTACATGCACATATTTATGACTTATTGCATGGGTCTGGACCTTTTATAGGTAACCCAAGGTTTGACTTTTCAGCACAGATTCACATCACGGCATTTTGATTATGACAATGAATCATAGAAACTAAAACTAGAAACTAAGAAACCATAAGACGATATATATATCTACATTTCTGATACAAATTCTTCTCGAGGGTTCGTAGTCGAGCATCATAATACAAAGTTGCTTTCCAAATTATGAACACCTACTTTTGACAAATTATTTTATCTCTATAACTCCCACTAAATAACATAGATGGCAACTTTACTGTTTTTTACGATTCAAGAAGCTATGATATCTTCTGTAATGTTTATTAAAATCACGCAGCGAGTACCAGAACTTTGATGGTTCCTTGACTATTCGCAGTCAGCATCGTGGGACTATCACTCTTCCAGCAAACCGCACTTATAAAGTAGGAACCTGCCTCTTCCTCTGCATCATCCATGTCTGGTGATCCAAATCTGTGCGATGTCACGGGTCTCGTGATCTCCTGCATCACATCATTCATATTTCCAGATACTTGAGCAAAGAGAGGTTGATTTGTGAATCATGAATGGTAGATGATAAAAGTTAAAGCAAAAATGTCAAATTTGTGAACCTTGTGATATACATATACTTCGTTTGTCTCGCTTCCACAGGCAAGATACTCACTATTTACTGTGAGACCTACAAAGTTCTTCTCATTAGTGTGTCCTCTGAAGGTTCGAACCTGAAAAAACACCAAGTAATATTGAACAACATAGTCAAGACTCGTTTTTCTTGGACAAAAACAGCAAGATTGGCTCAAGCAGTAATCTTACTGGCAAGTTGTCTTTGACATCCCATAAGCGTAATGAGCTATCTGTGGATGCAGAAGCAAGCTCGTTGTTGGACAAAAATTTAACATAAGAAACTGCTTTCTTGTGTCCACTGAAGACATGAAGTGGTTGGCTTATGTTTCTTAGATCGTAATAATGGATGTGATGATCAGCTGATCCGACCTGCAATAAGTCAACAGGCTTAAACGTCTAAGTCTCTCTGTCTAATTGAAGATTACATCTACAGACGTGTGATAGTGTCATGCTGATCATAAGTGGTAGCTCAATATTGAATAGCGAATCAAATGTAAGATGCAAAGTTGGCGGAGGCGTGGAAGTATATACCGCAATGTAGTTGCTTGAGCCAGGATTGTACTTGACACAGCATATGTTTGCTTTCATATCAATATTAAGCACACTAGCTTCCTGCCTTGTGCACCAAACTTTAACCTGGATCAAACACGCAGCACAATTGGCTAATCTTGAGACATGATGTGACATATGCAATAATGCATGGTTAAGGTTTAACAAGTAGTGGATTGACTTAAAAGGAGCCCATTGGTATAATATGTTTCGGCAAGAATTACAAATCCAGTGAAACCGATTCCTTTAGTCAAAATTACATCCAACATGATTTTCTACATAAGCTAGTGTTATATTTTTTCAATAACATCCCATTCAATTTGGATATATGAAGCTATGAATTTCAAGGTAAAATTTACTACACTACAAGTGTCCAGTATCATTCGCTTGCTAATGTATAGCCGCCACAGATACACTAAGGGGGAACACTTTGCTGAAAATTTAAGAAACTAACAAACACTCAATGTAGGAAAGGGAACATATGACTAATCCCTAAGTTGGAAAGAACATCTCACAAAGAAGTTTCAGAAGCAGTAGAAAGGAGTCATGAGTACAAAATGTACTAATGAGGAAGCAGGAGATTCTCCAGTTATGTTTCATTATGTCTCTTTAGCTCATCGTAGAAATTAGACAAATCCGTGAGCGACCAAGTTATTCATAAGATGTAGATATCTAAAATAGCAATCTTATTATATGAAACAGAGCCCAATGCGAGATGAAAGGTGATAACCAAAAATCTGGAGGTACCTTGCAATCATCACTACCAGATACGAGCATTGATGGTTCTGTTCGTGAAAAGTCAACACTCCAGGCACGTTTTTCGTGCTCTTCATACTCCATAAGACTCTGCCACCAGTTGTTCACATAAAATTTTTAGATACGTTTCACAATTTATGAAATGATATCTTAAAGGCACGATTTTAGATAAGTTGGGAAAAGTACTCACCTGCCTAGTAGTTACATCCCACACCGTTACTATCCCTTCATAATCACTGCTTGCTATATGATTTTTCTCATGCTTATTCCAACTCAAGCAACTAAGTTTAGACCGAGTTGACATCTCTACAATCGGACACTGCATATCTGCTGGTTCATTTACAACCTAAAAAGTATGCAGCTAATCATCAACCAGTCCAGAGTGGTCCATTGGATAAGACAGAAACTAAAACCAAGATTTGAATATGCAGAAGCTTGGATTTCTATTTTTCTACGCAATACTAAAAATGGCTATCATGCATCAAAGCTAGATTTTCCCAAGAGTATAACTTAGTTTCAATATCAATGAAGCTTTCCTAGAACTGAGATGCATGATCTTGTTCACAGAAGCATAAATTTGGACAAGAAGATTCAATTAGTATGTAACTGAATGCCCTCCAAGATTTTAAACATACCGAAGAGAAGTCAAAAACCTTTATACATCTAGAAACACCAGCAGTGGCAAACAGCTCATCATCGCGATCAAACTCTATGCTGAAAAGGAATAACACCCTCTTCTTCAGCAAGTTTCAGCAAGATGGTACATAACATTATAGGTCCATGCAAAGCATAAAGCATGTAAACTACTGAAAGACCATAAATCAAAGCACATAGAGAGAAAAAAAAGATACTGGCCCCAAGAGCAACTGAAAAAAACTTTCGTCCCTTCATTGAGAAAGAGATACTTTCATATAACAGCTTTAACATATGTTCCGACATAAATAACGAGAACATAGTGTTCCATCTTTTAGAAAATTGGCCTGCCGATAACACAAAACCTTCTCCCTACCATGTCAGCAGATTCATCTTCATACCATTCACTGTCTTAGAATCATACAGCAATAGATTCCATAGTAATTGAGTCTATCCATACATTAAACAAAACTTGATCACTTAAGGGTATATTTTGATATTCTCTGAGACAGTCATTTAGAAGACATTTTTCGTTAGTCATCATCTGTCATCTGATCAAACGAACAAGGAAAAGAAATTCACCTTGATACAATGTTGGCTGAATGAAATATATCCCCATGCCGGATTTCTGCTATGACTCTTAGACGACTGTGAATAACGAGTGCAATTAAAGATCCAATAAATTCAAAAACACTCTTTATGTACAACTAGACCAATTGAAAAGGGACAGTCACTACCCTTACCTGTAGCGAGTGAAGGTAGTCAGCACAGATTGAAAATCTGCAAGGCCGTTGCTATAGCCTTCCCTCCGTACTACACTCTTATCATTTTCTTGTTTACTATTTGGTTGGTCTACCAACTGACGCCGCTTTTGGAGGTAACATTCTTGTAGATCATTGAACTACAAGACAAGACACTTGCACAGAATTAGCCAATCTAGTGTATATATCAACAAGCAGTCACAGATTCGTGAAAGGACTATGCAGGACTTTTTGAAGAAAACTACTATAATTTTCTAGATGCCATTGCATAGTATTCACAGAACTGTTAGTTTGTCTAGAAAATATAGTGGCTTTAGTTGCTATAGTACCAGAGAGACAACAAACGGCTACAATTACTAAGCAATAGATATATAGTCCAGAACGCTACATCTACTTTTACATGCAAACAATGCAAAATCAATCACTCTCTGAAGCCAACCGGCTTTATAAAGACCACAAAAATGTGAGCCTTAATCAAAGGTATCTTTTCCGTAAGAAGATTCCTATTCTAACCACAACCACTTTCAACTTCTCGAGCTGTCGATCCAGCTCACTAAGTGAGTGGTTAGGAATGATTCTACTTGTAACACAATCACTGGAGTCTAATGCTATCAATTATGTTTCTCCTTTATAAGACAAATATCTAATACTTTATTCCCACTGTCCTTGGACCATTTCAGCATAAGAGACATGTTTTCAAGATGTTGACTAGACAAGAAAGAACAAACCTGCGCATGGATCCGTTTCTTTCTAGCCATTGAGACAGTTGACTGATTCAAACTTTGAGAATCTGACCCACTCAGTGCGTCCTTCTTTGGTAGCCCATGAGAGCTTCCTTGTGCCTTTCCCTCTACCTTTTTGTTTTGATAATTGCCTAACAAATTTCCTCCTCTTATGCTCAGAGAATTGGAGTGTAAACCACTATGGTTCTTCTCATGTGGCCATGCATTTCTTGTGCTTGGATCATCTCCGAGCATCCGCAACTTCACAGAATATCTGTCCCTAGCTCGGTATAAATCTATTCTATGTCTCTCAACGGCATTTATATCCTCTTTGATATACTGGAGATCAGTTTGCACCTACATTAAGATAGAAAATACATAAATGACAGAATTCTATAATAGTCGTTTGTTCCTGAGAACTCATCTAAAGCATCCATGGATTATGTCTCATGAACAGTTGAGTGATAGAAACATGTTTTATGGCTTTCTTTTAACTATTAGTTTCTTCCTTGTACAGTATATATACCCAGGGAAGATTTTGAAGCTAATGGAAACGAGCAACGAAAATAATTATCAAGAGGTAGCTGAATGCTACTCCATAATCTAGACAAACCAACCTCATTTAATTCATCAACCTTTTGCTTCCTTAAACAGTGCAAAAAGTCCAACAGTATCTGCATGTTCCTCTCAGCTTCTTCCTGTTCCATTTTTCTCTTCCTTTCCGCAAGAAGTGACAGAAGATTATCAACCTCCTTAATTGACACATCACAACCCTGTCTAAGGATGAACGCAAGAAATCAGTATTTGATCGATAAGAAATGACTTAGAATTGTTTTTAACTTCAGTAACAAATCTGTGAGTGCCAACTTAAAGAGGAAAAGTGGAACATAAAGGCTTGTTAAGAACCGACCCTTTGTAGTGCTTCCCGAAACTGATCCAAGGGCGATGCAGTTTTTGACACATGCCGAGCTGAGGTTTTCTTCAATAGCTACACAAGTGGTACAGAGAAGTCATATAACAAGCTGCATTCCAGCAATAGATAGTTCCTTTATCGATGCTTCTATTTCAAGTTCAGCAAACAAAAAAAAAGTCCATGATTTAACGTGCATGTAAGACGACAATAAGTTAGCTTTTCTCAACTGCAATAACCAGAATCCTACCATAAACTACGCATCAGAAACAAAGCAGTCCTTCGAATTATCAAGAATTCCAATTATGGAGTAAACAGCGCTGCATCATTATCACCTCTGTTGATGTTAACTCAGTAACAAAAGAAAAGACAGGTTCTCAAGAGAGACACCATTAAATCTTTTCCTTGAAAATCTATTCAATGGTTCATCGGCATTCGAATAAAGACTAAGCAGATTCCTAATTCACACAAAAATCGAGACAAAAACTGAACTTTGATTACAAGCTACGACTGAAACGAGGAGCACCCAGAATCCAGAATTAATTTGAAAAGCTCAGACAAAATCCACACTATCATGGACCCATAAAAACCATGAAACAGACTCCAAACACAAACTATGAGCAAAATTAGAGAAGGAAATAGAAAATAGAAACCTTATCGAGTAAGAAATTAGGGTAAAGCTGATTATTGGTGAGATGCTGGCTACAACAGGGACAATCACTCTTGTTCCTGAGGTGCGTGATGATACACATATAGCAGAAACTATGACCACAAGCCGTGAGAAAAGCATCTTTAATAATCTGCATACAAATCGGACAAAGCAAGTCTTTATCCAGATCCGGCGCTCCAATCTCAGAACCACCGCTTCCACCGTCGTCAGTTTCGAGACGATTAGCACCTTCGCCAGCTGAAGATGTCCTCGGGTCAGGTTTCACCGCCGGAACAAGCGGATCCGACGAAATCTTTTCCATGAAATTTTCCTTACTTTCAAAAGCTTACTTTCGATTGTGTTTTGGGAAAAATAGAGTGGCGGTGGGTATGACGGAGATGAGGGAGGGAGGAGTCTGGTGGGATCCACGGTGGTTCTTTTCTGAGGTTACAAAACTTACACGTTCTTGTCCACGCGCTTGTTTTGACGCGTATGGGTGATGTTCCTCAAGTGCGGGTACGGGTCAATTATCCGGTTTAATTTATACCCGGATTCTCCGGTTTAATGAAATTCTTTTTGTTTTTGGTTTGAACGGGTTTTTTCATTGGGATTTTTGACGATGATGGTCGGTTCGTGTATTCGAAAACAAATATCTCTTGCAATTTTTCAACGGGGAAAATGTCAAAAAAACAAAAACTTAATTTAGACTTTTGGTTAAAAAATATAAATTTTTTATTTTTTACGTGTTAAATCACAAATTTTTATTAACTTTAATTTAAATAGCAAATTAAGCTAGTACAACTTTTTTCAATCAAAATTGAAAGTTTATGTTTTTTTAATCAAAATTGAAAGTTCATAATTGTTTTAATATTAAAATTTAACAATAAATTGGTTAAACAAAATTTATGATTTAAATGTAAAATCAATTAAATTTTTTAATTTAAATATAAAATTTATAAAAATTTGTGATTTAATGCATGAAAGTTCATGTTTTTTTCTTTTTTTAAAAACTTTTTTTCATTTCTCAACCAGCGAAAGTTTTGATTTTTGAAGGGTTGGGTTTAGTAATTTTGATTTCAATTCTCAAATATTTATATATCCATATAAAATTACCCGAAAAAATGAAATATTTTAATTTCCCATCACTCGAAACGTTCCCTCCCATTCTTTTGCTTTTTCTGGGAAACCCAAAGAGACTGACGGAGACGAGAAATGAGCTAAATCCCTCTCTCTCTGTCTCTCTCTACAGCTCCTTGATTCTCTGGAACCCTAGAAATCGTCTTCTTAGTTCTCTCGAAGGTACGCCATTCTCACTTGAAATCGCTGTTGTTATTGTTGTTGAATAGAAAGCTAGGTTTTTTCTTTCTCTCTCTCCTGGATTTTATCTTTCCGACAAATTTTGCATGAAGCTTGGACTTGTCTGTTGATAGTTGTTCGGTTTTGGCTGCATTGTTTCCCTCTTGACACTCGTTTATGCTACTCTATCACACACTCGAATGACTTTGTTGTGTAATGTTCTCAATTTTGAAACTCGACGAATAGTTAAAGGTGCCGTTTTTTCCAGCTGAAGTTTGTTCCCCAACAGAAATTAATATCATTTTTCGCGATTGAGATGAAAAGAAAATACCCAATAAATAAATTCTCAGAACGACAATAGTAGTGAAGGTTTTAGCTTTAAACCTTTGGGAGTGATCTTCTTCTTGAAGATGTTCTCAATCTCAATTCAAGGTAGTCTTCAGAAACAAAAACAAACAAAAATACCTTTCTTCCTCGTGTTTTTAATAAAAAAAACAAAAACAAAAACTCTAGTAATGAGACGGTAAAGTGATCTGAGGATTGAGTGAGATGATCAGTGTTTAGGGAGAAGCAGTTCCAGGTCTAGTATTCTTCGTTGCAAATTCTGCCATGGAAAGCTTGGTATGAGTTGCTTCTCGGTTCATCCAGGATATAGGCTTTATGCCACTATTGTCTTTCCTTTAAATTTTCAAGGATACTGACTCATCTATGATCTGTTTTATCACCTGTTTGATGGTTTATAGTTTTCTCTTTTCTTAGATTCACCCAAGTATAAAAACTCTAGGATGTTTTATGGGTACTTTGTGGCATGTTTTTCTCTCTTGCAGATTATTTTCCCCTGGAATGGAGAAAGCTTCATCTCTGCCACTGTCACCCATAACTATAAAACCAGAACAGCCCAGCCATCGGGATTATGCCATCACAACTAGACTTGGGGTTGGAACTACAGGCAACCCAATAGAATTGTCCACCAATCACTTCAATGTTTCTGTGAGACAGCCGGATGTAGTATTTTACCAGTACACTGTAAGATTGATTAGTCGCTTTTCTGCATTTTTTTATCATTGTTTGTGTGTGTATGAGATGTTTGACATATTTTGCTTCTTTTTTTCAGGTTAATATCACCACAGAAAACGGTGATGATGTCAATGGGAAAGGGATAGGCAGAAAGCTTATGGACCAACTATTCAAGACTTACTCTTCTGATCTTGATGGTAAAAGGTTGGCATATGATGGAGAGAAGACTTTATATACTGTTGGTCCTCTGCCACAGAACGACTTTGACTTTCAAGTCATCTTGGAAGGTTCATTTTCAAAACGGTGTGTCTCTCTTATCTGGATTAATATTTAATCTTCTCAAGGTGTGCAAGATAGATCTTGTTGATGTCCTTTCTAACACAGTCATGTTAAGTTTGTAGTGATTGTGGTGTCTCTGATGGTGGTAGTCCTTCTGGTACTTGCAAGAGATCAAAGCGTTCTTTCTTGCCAAGAAGTTACAAGGTTCAGATACATTTTGCTGCAAAAATACCGTTAAAGACTGTTCTTGTCACTCAGAGAGGAGCTGATACACCAGATAAGAGTGCTCAGGATGCACTTAGAGTGCTTAACACTGTACTGAGGCAGCATGCAGCTGAAAGGTGCATCTTTCTATCTGTTTGCTTATAAGGATACTTTCTACAATTTAATGGACAAAGTTTATCATCATATTTTCACTTTGTTGGTTAATCTAATAGATGTACAACTATTTGCATTTTGTGACCATGCTATAGAAAACTGTTAATTGTGCAGGGGATGCCTTTTGGTCAGGCAGGCATTTTTCCATAACAATGGGAACTCCTTTGACGTTGGAGGAGGTGTAAAGGGTGTTCGAGGTTTCCACTCGAGCTTTTGTCCAACCCATGGAGGACTCTCACTTAACATTGGTATTTTCAGTATACCTTTCTCATCCAGATTTCTTAACCTTGTCTTTATTATTTATAGTTTTATTAATTCGCAAAACTGTTTGTTTGGCGATGGTTTGCAGATGTGTCAACAACAATGATCTTAGAACCAGGTCCAGTTATTAAATTCCTGTTAGCCAATCAGAGTGTTGAGTCACCACGACAAATCGACTGGATTAAGGTAGTTCTGGCTTTTAAATACAAATAATAGCGAACATGCCTGGTTGCTTTTGTTTTGCACTTTTTGAATTTCTCAATGAAACTTGGCAGGCCGCGAAAATGCTTAAACATATGCGGGTAAAGGCATCACACCGTAACATGGAATTTAAAGTTATAGGTTTAAGTCAGAAACCATGCAATCAGCAACTGTATGTTCCCCATGATTGTACTTTTATGTTCCCCATGATTGTACTTTCAATAAAAAAATTTGCCCCCTTTATCAGCCTTTGCTTGACTTTCTTCATCGTTTCCAGGTTTTCAATGAAGATTAAAGATGGTGAACGTGAAGGACAGACTAGAGACATTACTGTGTATGACTATTTCAAGCAAACTTACACAGAGCCTACTTCTTCTGCGTATTTGCCATGCCTTGATGTTGGCAAGCCAAATCGCCCCATCTATCTTCCACTGGAGGTATGCATCTCCAGCAGTTTTTCCTAAGTTAATTTTTTTAAGTCTATTATCCCACTTCTGGACGTGTGTATATTTGAATTCCTAATCTATTTCTTGCAGTTTTGTAATCTTGTATCTCTGCAACGTTATACAAAAGCATTGTCAGGGAAGCAAAGAGCTTCACTTGTTGAAAAATCAAGACAAAAACCTCTAGAGAGAATTAAAACACTCAATGATGTGAGCTTCGTCTTCTGACCTCGGATGATGCTTTATTTATCTTGGATGGCAGATATTATTACTGACTAAAATTGTAGGCAATGTGTACCTACTGCTATGACAAGGACCCATTTTTGGCTGGATGTGGCTTCTCCATTGAAAAACAAATGACTCGAGTTGAAGGCCGGGTTCTCAAACCCCCAATGGTAAATCCTGTTTATGTTTTGTTTGTAGATAGAAAAATATGAACTACCATGCCCATTATAGTCCCATATTGTCCCATTTGTAATATACAGCTGAAGTTTGGCAAGAATGTAGATTTTGAACCTTGCAACGGACGGTGGAACTTTAACAACAAGGTAAATTGTCTGCAAAGATTTCCGGGCATCAATATATTCATTATTGTGGATTAAAAGTGGTTCCTTACTCTTTTTTTTTTTTGGATTGAACCTATTATTCCCAAAGTAGTCCTTCTCCCTCTTATTTTTACCCTTTGTTTCTTGCTTTGCAGATGCTTCTAGAACCAAGACCTATTAAAAGCTGGGCTGTCGTCAACTTTTCTTTTCCATGCGACAGTAGTCGCATTTGCCGTGAGCTTGTAAGCTGTGGCATGAGGAAAGGCATTGTAGGTTTCGTAGATACTCGCTCCGTTTTCATATGGTGTGTAGTGTTGAACTATGTCTGGTTATTTACAGAGTCTGAATATGGTTCGTCAAATCCCAGGAAATTGATCGACCTTTTGCACTAGTTGAAGAGGATCCACAGTATAAAAAAGCAGGTCCTGTTGAAAGGGTAGAAAAAATTATTGCAACGATGAAGTTAAAATTTCCAGATCCTCCTCAGTTTATCCTCTGTATCCTGCCAGAACGGAAAACTTCGGATATCTATGGTATCATCTCACCTTTTCCCCACGGATATTAAAGTTTGAACTCTCTCATTCAACTGGTCATTGCAAACTATAAAGGTCCCTGGAAGAAGATATGCCTCACTGAAGAAGGGATCAACACACAATGCATCTGCCCTACCAAGATCAATGACCAATATCTCACCAATGTACTTCTGAAGATAAATTCAAAGGTATATCATCAACAACCTAACGCTTGAGATATCTTTTGATATGTTGTTCTCTGTGAATTGATTTCTTTTCTTTTGTCTTAATATAGCTTGGAGGCATCAATTCTCTGTTGGGAATAGAGTACTCTTACAACATTCCATTGATAAACAAAATTCCCACCTTGATTTTGGGTATGGATGTATCTCATGGGTCTCCAGGTCGGGCAGATGTTCCTTCAGTAGCAGCGGTATTGGTTATGTGTCTTGTGCTTTGTGTGTCCATTGTTTCTGGTTTTCTTAGGATCTGGTTCTTTATCTGTTCACTTTCTCGACATCTGCTACAAGGTTGTTGGTTCAAAATGCTGGCCCTTAATCTCAAGGTATAGGGCAGCTGTAAGAACTCAGTCACCACGTCAGGAGATGATTGATTCGCTCTTCCAACCTATCGAGAACACTGAGAAAGGAGATAACGGTATCATGAAGTATGTGAACCCTAGTTTATCAGCTTTATTTTTAATTAATTTCAACAACTCATGAGATATCGTACTGAAGATGTGTAAGTGTCTTCTCCGTGTTTAATTATTTGTTCCCAACAGCGAACTACTTGTAGAGTTCTACCGGACAAGCAGGGCACGGAAGCCTAAGCAGATTATCATTTTCAGGTACTAGCAAAACATTTACTGTTTATCTCTGTTGTGTAACTTCCAATATCTAAAAGTCTATCCTTACACAAACCTTGGGCATTTGATAGGGATGGTGTGAGTGAATCACAATTCAACCAAGTCTTGAACATCGAGGTGGACCAAATTATAAAGGTCTTTGTCTCAAAATCCCATGGCTGGTTCTGGCTTCTATCAATTTTTATTAAAATCTATTATTCAAATTCTTGTGAAAATATTATATAACAGTTTTGCTTATTTTTTACATGGCGCAGGCGTACCAACGTCTTGGTGAATCTGATGTGCCAAAGTTCACTGTCATTGTGGCTCAGAAGAACCACCACACCAAGTTGTTTCAAGCTAAGGGTCCTGAAAATGTTCCAGCAGGTAAAAAATACTTTTTATTCTTCATCATTCACACTACGATTCCATTTCTTTCCAGAACTATATCATCATAAAAACAATCCTATTTGTCAGGAACTGTCGTGGACACCAAGATCGTACACCCGACAAACTACGATTTTTACATGTGTGCTCACGCAGGAATGATAGTAAGTTTAGACCCAAAAAAACTGACGCTTGTTTAATTTCAAAAGCTTCACTCCTCGCACCTTTATTACAATCAACTCCACATAATGTTTCCCTCGATGATCTCAGGGAACTTCAAGACCAGCTCATTACCATGTTTTACTTGATGAGATTGGTTTCTCCCCCGATGACTTGCAGAATCTCATCCATTCTCTCTCCTATGTGTAAGTTCTCTCTCTAATGTCACTTACAAAAACCAACTTAGCTTTACAATCACTGAGATCTAATTGTCTCGAATCATCGTCGTTCCAGCAACCAGCGTAGCACAACTGCAACTTCGATTGGTAACACTCCTTAGTCAAACTCTCTTCCAAAAATAAAAATGCACTCTCCTCTTTTTACTATACAGAACCCACACAACTCAATATTCAGTGTGTCCTCTCTTTGTGTGTTTTGTGCTCTCAGTGGCCCCAGTGCGGTACGCTCATCTTGCAGCAGCTCAGTTTGCGCAATTCACTAAGTTTGAAGATATATTGGAGGACGAGAGAGTTCCAGAGCTTCCACGTCTGCATGAGAAAGTCGAAAGCAACATGTTCTTCTGCTGAGTACATATAAGTAGTTCTGCTTCCTCTCTAGTCTAACCCCAATCACTCTTTAGAGGAAGTTTATCATTTTGCATATATGCAACAATCATCATCACCCGTACAGTTTCAGTTTCATTAGAAGTATGAAGAAAGAGCCTCGCGTAGATTAAAAGAGGCTCATAGGCTTATTCATAGCCCAAGTTTGCTTACTAAACGACAGCAATTTTTCGTTTTGTTGTTTCTCCTTGATATGCGATTGACAAGCTTGGGGGCTAATAATGATGTGCTTTTTTCCAATTCTACCATTTTTCCATGTATTCATTTCCTGTTCTACCACTTAACACAAAAGTTTTTTTATCTACTATTTTTTGTGTGGTAGCTGTGGTACAAAGAAGATCAATTTGCCTTCTCTTTCTCTTTTTTCTCTTTTTTTTTTTTTTTAATTATTATTATTAAATATAGATATATCTACACCTAGAAATAAGTGGGACCATTAATTGTAGTTAGAATTTAGAAGATGTGCTGAAAAATTGCATCCGATAATGTGTAAACAATTGAAGGTTAATTCATCTACGGAAAAAGAAGACGTTTTGTCCACGAGAATTGTGTTTTCATCATCTTTCCTGTAGACGAAATTAGTACAATAAATAATTTTTGTCTACGAGTTGTATTTAATGCCCATGACAAGTTTTTTTATTTTTTATTTTCCATCAAGCCCATGACAGGTTAAGAGCAAGAAAATTGTGTTGGTAATAGTAGAATATGAATATGTTCTAACAATGAATCATAAAGTTGATATATGAACTGTCATTGCATATTTATTTCATTTTGGTGGACAAGTTTACAAGGCATTTGATGGACAAGTTTTTCGAATAAGCATTTGATCGACAAGTCTATAAGTCATTTGGTGGACAAGTGGCAGAGGAGAAGATGAAGATGACGATGGCGATGGACAAGTTGTAGATCTGAATTTGTCTAATTTTTGAATCTCATCAAAACTTATCATATGAAAGATGGCGGTGGCGATGATAAGCTCCCGTGGCCAGAGAAAAAGAAAGAAAGAGAGAGGACAAAGAGATATGAGAAACAAATGAGTAACTGAAAGAAAAAAACTGAGATGGAGAGAAAGTGAGAGAGAGAAAGAGAGAGAAAAAGAGTCATTTGGACATTATATTGGTTCTAGTTTTTGGTGGACATGTTATACTAGATGACGCATATGGTAGACAAATTCCTATTAAACAATTATTTGGATAAGTGATTTCATGGTTTGCTTTTTTGTTGCAGAAGATTTTGTTGTTGTTTGGGATGAAAGAAATGACGAAAAGAGATAACCAAAGGCGAGAAGATAGAGAAGAGATGAAAGAAAGGGATGAGTAAAGGTATAATAGTAGTTACATGTGGCACTTGTGGTATATTAGAAAAGTTTGAGATAAAGCAGTATATTAGAAAAGACTTTTGATATAAAGTGGTATTTCTTAAAATTTTCTCTAATATGTTTTGGATTTTTATAAGTTCTATTGTCTCCATTTTTTATTTTTGTAGAATTATGAAAATAGTGGAAATTTTATAATTAAGTTTAAAAAATGGAAACTTAAAAAAAAAAAGAGAATCTAACAATATAATCATAATCCAAGACTCAATACAGAATAAAATTAAATGTATATCAAATGTGCTTAGACAAAGAAAAAAAAAAAAAAAGAAGAAGAAGGTTTCTCTAATATGAATGAAATATGAGTATTTTGGTAGAAGGAAAAATCCCATAAAAAAACCTTCAAGTTGCAAACCATTCCCAACATAAACCTTCAACTTTTTTTGTTCCCAGTTAAAATCATATAACTATTGAACTTTACCAAAAAAAACCATCAACTCTTAATACTTGTGTCTACAGTTAAGTTGACTAACAGTCAACGATGAACAGTACTGACACCATTAGTTTTTTTTAACAACTTATCATTTTGATTAATTAGTGTAAGAAGAGTACAAATATTTAGCTAGTCATGACGACGGTAATACATATGCCATAAACAAATTTTGAATGATAAAGGTTTTCTTGATAATTTGTCCGCCACCGAGTTTCGCTTCCGATTGGCATGGTCTAGAGAGCATAGATGGAGTTTTGACTCCAATAGCGGATATTATGGAGAAGATTTTACACCAACAGGTTGGGTATTAGCTAAAATTTTACTCCAATAGCGATTGGCATGGTCTAGAGAGCTAAAATGTATAAAGTTATAGTTCTCTATGTATACTTCACCTAGGTACACTTCTCCATAATATCGTCTATTGGAGTCAAATAGTACCGTTACACTCCAATAGTACACTTCTCCAATTTACATGACCAATTGGTTATGCATATGTATCACCTATGCATTTTAGAAATTTCATAACAATAGTTAAGTAAATAGTAATGTTGTGATATATTTCTTAAAATAGCGTCAGATTGTCTACAAAATTGTTATGTTAGATCATTATATTTACTTATTTTATTTTTAAATTTTTGTCTTACGAAATATCAAAATGGAGAAGAAGAATGGAGAGAGAAATAAAAGAGTAGGGACAACGTCCTAGATCCCCACCGAAAGTATCGCATTGTACCAAATACGGCACATACTAACATTCCGTCCTATATGTCGCTGAGACCATACTTCTAATCCTAATTCCATCTGAAACTATACTTCTAGTGTAATTCCCCATAGATTTGGGTTCATTTGGTTTTCGAACAAAAAATCGATTAGAAAACAAATTCGACCGAATTGAAACCAATTTTGAGATCCGACCAACCTGATAAACCCAACCCGATACACTATGTCTTCATAAACCCGAACCTTTAGAGGAAATCCCCAAATGTCTTCAAACTAAGAACCCTAAAGGCATCAATTTCCAATTTTCTTCAATCGATTTCTGGAAGCATGAACAATTTCAGTGGAGTTTTGAGTGGATCATCCAATGTACGAGAAAGAGTCAAAGGTGAGCCTAATAGATGTTGGTATGGAGAAGAAATCGTGGCAAAGCTTTCGAAATCGGACTCAAATCCTTGTCGTCGATACTTCTGATGTGCTTATGTGGCGTCAAACAAGGTACTATGAATGCTCTTATGCTTTATGTTATGTTGATTTTCATTATGATTCTTATTTTGATTTTCATTTATGATTTTCATTTTGATTTTCATTATGATTTTCATTTTGATTTCATTCGGAATTATTATTAGCTTATGAATGACAACCACATATTTAAGTGGGTTGATGAGGCATTGTTGGATGAGGTATCGAGATTGGGTGCACAATGTGGGAAATTACAAGAAGACATGAAAGATATCTTGAAGGAACAAAATATGTTTTTTTTGAGAAGATGCAAAATGATATTGAGAAAAAAAAAATAAAGAAGGTGAAAGTTGGTTTGTTGGTAGCCAAGTCTGAATTAAAAACAAGGATGAATTATATGTTATTGTTGTAGTTTTGGTTTGTTTTATCATGCTTGGTCTCATGATAAGTGTGTAGTGTGTGTGTCTTGTTTTGTTTATACTTTCATGGTTGTTTGATCATGTATGGTCTGTCAATGTATCTCTTTGTTGGTGTAATGGACTTGTTTTAGTAATGAAAGTTTGGTATCTCTTTGTTGGTGTATTGTATGGACCAAAACATACATCAAAGGTTCATATCCGAATTTTTATCTGATACATAATATGTTCTTACAAGATGCATGGTAAAACATATCTGATTACAAAACCAAACTAATGACCAAAAGATATTCGATTACAAAACCAAACTAATGACCAAACATATCCGATTGACAAGGTTAAAAAAAACACCATTTGTGACCATACATACCAAAAAATATCATTCACAAATGAGCTCATACATTAGTGATTCCTACTTTGTCAGTGACTTCAAATCCTACTTCAATTCTCCTGAGTGAGACTGCCTTGAGAAAGTTCACCTAGAGCAGCGTACATATAAATACAAGCATTAAAATCATACTTCAAAGGACAAACAAGCATAAGAATCATATCACTACTGTGTTAAAAACTCCTTCCTGTGAAACCTAGCATTATGGTTAGCTGAATCAGAATTCCCACAATGCATTATCTTTTTCTTCTATTTTGGTTGCTTCTTTGTTGGAGACTCATTTACACATCTCTTCCTCTTCTTGTCTGCCTTTGTGACCTTCTTACTCCCTGGTATTACAAAGTATGGTGGTTGATGTACATTCAGACCATCTGTTGAAAGCCAATAGCGTGCACCTCTCTGAGGAACTAACCCATCTGTGTAATTCAGCTTCCACATAGCTGTTCTGAACCACTGACAGACATAGTCTTTAGGAGTGAGTTTCTTCTTAAGAATCACTTCATATGCATGCTTACAGGGAATTTAACATATATGAAACTTCCTACAGAGGTAAGTCAGCTTCCTCAAACACACTCTGTGACTGTCTCCATCCAACATTAATTCAAACATTCCATTAGTGCTGATACTGACCTTGCACTGAGAAGATTTCTTATGCTATGTTGCAAGGAACCTTGAGACATATGGTGTACATAATCTTGACATATAAACACAAACACAAACATCAGACCCTACCTTTGTCAAACACAAACATCAAACCTCACATGTAAACCTGACATATAAAGATATGTTCTTACCTTTGTGAGAGTGAGAAATAATAGACCTTTTGCAATCCTAATCATTGTCAGTCTCCTTACTGTCTCCAACATAGCCACAATTAGCTTCTCTCTAGCTTTGTTAATTGTCTTATTAAAAGACTTAGTAGAATTGTTTTCTACGTCCTCACAGTAGTTCCCTACCTTGTAAAATGGTCTGCACCAGCTCTTTGGTTTTGATTTCATGACATCATCGTAGACAATAGTATCATAAGCATGTATTCTCTCCAAACTCTCCTCAAATAACAACTTATTGTAGCTTCAAGCCAAACTCCATATCAGTGGCTTCGTTTGTTTTTTAGAAGGATGGTTCTTTTTCAGGTTGGCATAGATGTGTGTGACACACATTTTATGCTTCATCTTTGGTAGCTCCAACACCACTATTTTTATCAACCCTTGTAACAAGACCAAACATGTTAAATCCAAGGTAAGACAAGAATATATGTATTACACAAGGCCAAACATGTTACCTTTTGTCTATCAGACCATGATGTAACCATCTCCATCACTTAACCCCAGATCAGTCTTCAACTTCCTCACAAACCATAACCAATTCTCTGTGTTCTCAACTTGAATAACACTCCATGCAATTGGGTAGATACCATTGTTTGCATCTCTGCCTACAACAACTAGTAACCGCCCCTTCATCTTTGTCTCTAAAAAACAACCATCAACACCTATTTGTGGTTTACAGGTCTGTTTCCAAGTCTTCCTAAGGACATCAACGCACACATAACACATGTTGAAGACATCCTCACCACCATCATTCTTAACAATATCAATCTCCACTATAGAGTCTTTGTTTGCATCTATACACTTAACAACATAATCTCGGATCCTTGCAAACTGTAGATCATGCTCCACCTCTATCCATTCCTATGCCTTTCTCCTAGCATCTTGGCATTGAGGCCTACTAGCTGAGATCTTCCATCGTTTCTAAATGATTTTTTCAGTGGTTGCAGGCATGTAATACTCTGGCTTGTCTCTAATCTTATCGACAAACAACCTATCTATAATTGGGACCTTAAACATCTCATACTGTCCATTAGGGATACAACTATGCTTATCTTTCTACAGTCTAATCCTCCACAATGCATCATTTAGAAGCGATGAAGCATAAACTTGCCAATCACAGCTTCCATCCTCACCACCTACACATATAAACCCAATTTTATCTCTATCATACCTATATTGCTTCAGATTGTAACATGTATGGTGAACATAGTCAATTACACACTCCTTGAAGACAATTTCATTGTAGAATGTTTGGCCACAAAACATGCTTCCATCACCGCGTATGATATCATATGTGACCACTCTCTATTCCAGATCTTCTCACACAACCATCCTCATCGTCACTCTCTGGATAAACATTGTGGCAAATTGATTCTTCCGCGTTTGTGAAATCATGTGCGAGATTCTCGATGTGAAATTTATCTCGATCATGTGTTTTATCGTCGAAGTTTCGTTGCCTAGGAACATCACGGAGGATTAAGGCTATCGTCGAAGTTCGTGGAAGAAGTTCTCTCTCGATTCGTGCAAGAAATTAGGAATCTAGGGTTCGTGAAAAAAACGATTAGATTGGGTTCGTGGAAGAAATTTTGGATTCATGGGTATTGTGGAAGAATTACTCCCTCGATTCGTGGAAGAAATTGGGTCTCTAGGATTCGTGGAAGAAACTGGATCTCTAGAATTCGTGGAAGAAATTGAAAATTTCTCTCCCGATTTCTAGGGTTCGTGGGAAATAGAATTTGGAGATTTTCTGGATTTCTTTTGTTTAGAAGGTTTGATGTAATTCGGGTTATAAACTGGTCGAAATAAGGTTTAGTCCAGTTTACCGTTGACAATCTATTGAATTACTGAGAAATTATGAGAAATTGTTCACCATTTAAATCTAGATTATGAGAAATTAGATGGTAACTATTAATTTGAAGTGATTAAGGATTATAAGTATAATTTCAGATGAAATTAAGATTATAAATTTTTAGTATCTTATTATATAAAAGAGGGTTTTCAAAAGTTAGTAACTCATAGGATGGTGACACATCTCATGTTATTAAATTCAAGATTTCGACACGTTTCAAAGTTGAAAAT
Organism: Crucihimalaya himalaica; assembly: GCA_004349715.1. Taxonomy (NCBI): domain Eukaryota; kingdom Viridiplantae; phylum Streptophyta; class Magnoliopsida; order Brassicales; family Brassicaceae; genus Crucihimalaya; species Crucihimalaya himalaica. The sequence goes on from SMJT01000028.1 coordinate 1,438,236, forward strand.
ATGTCAAAAATTAGTATAAAGAAACTATACAAAAAAATAATTAATTACTATTTTTCAGAAAATAGAAATTCTATAAGGAAATTATACAAATTACTAATCTTATTCTATAAAGTAAATTATACAAATAATTAACTTCCATAATTAAGAAAATTTCTAATCCTAAAAAAAATTGTAAATATTGAACTCTATATAAAGAAATAAGTAGTTTTATGTTTTCTCAACAAAACACTTTTCTTCAAAACTATCATACATTCAACTTCATTCTATTGGTAAAATTTCTATTCTTTTTATTTTTAAAAAATATTTTAATTTATTATTATGAATTAGTCGTAAAAAAATATATTTATATAGTTTATGATTATTAATTGTTCTTCTAATTTTGGTTTGTTTTTATTCTATTCTTAAGAAAAAATTATTTTAATTTATTATTATGAGATTGTCGTAAAAATAGTTGATTTATATATTTTTATGATAAAAAAATAATATTTCCTGTAATTTTGGTTGATTTTTCTTATATTTTCAGAAAATGTCTATTTTCTAAAAGATATTTAGCAAAAAAATTCAGAATGACAACATTAGTTATTTTTTATGTCGATTTGAAAAAACAAATTCAATATGATTAAAAATAAATAAATATTTTTCAAATAGAAATAAATCAATCTATATATAATCAAAATAAAAAATTAATTGTAACTTTGTTAGATTTTATATTGGTAAATGATTTCGTATAGACGTTTTCAATATTTTATTATATAATTATTTTTACGTGATTTAATTCTATTTTTCAGATTTTCTATTCAGATTTTTTTCAAAAATTATAAAATAGTAAATTATAATTCCGCGTAGTATACGCAGGGTCTAATCTAGTTAAAAATATATAAGACATAATGTTAGTATGAACTGTGTTTAATACAATGCGATATTTATGGTGTTCTAAAAAGAGTACTATCTAAAAAAAAAAATGAGCACATAAAAAAAAAAGACAAATGAAGAAGTCTAATATCTGTCTACCGGAGAAAACTCTTGACGTAAAAGTCATTTCAAACGGTCAAACCGGTCATAACAAACCGCGTCAAAGCCACGTGCACTACAAAAACTTTGTAATGAAGTGGACGTTACCACAGACAATAACCACCTTTGACAACTACTTACGTGGCACTCTATTGACGGGTCAGTATCATTGCTCTTACACTGCTCCCTAGACCACCAGTGGGTCCTACCTTGGCTGCGATGCAGGAGATTTCTTGTGCATGAATCAAAACTCCTTTTTTACTATTTTGCCACCCCTTTCTTTACTTTGTTTTCTTCTAGTTTACGACGACTCAAGAAGCTTGGCTTGGTCCTAAAGCCTGTTTATTTTCATTTCCTTCTTTTTTTTCGTTTTTTTTTTGAACTGTTTACGAATCGTGTCTGCTTTTTTTTTTTTTTGGTTGTCCCTCGAAGATATCTAAAGCCGGTTTTGACTTCACTGATTTTTATTATTTTTTAACTATATTATCGTAATTCATAATCAACAAATTAATTAATACACCTCTCCTCTCTCTATTCCCATTTCATATAGCACAAGTAAACCAAATTGAGATACCTATGTTTGTGATTTTTTTCTTTAATAATAATGGTTAATCTATTTCCAAGAATTATAATTTTACGGATGACAAAAAAAAAGTTCAGGCATAGGAATGTAAATCCTTGTAGTTTCTAAACTCCAAACTGAAAAACGAAAGAAAGAAAAAAAGTCTTAACTTGTGAGTTCAATTTATATAGTTAGATTGCTTTTAAGACAGTAATACTAGTTGTAAACCCGAACCTGTAGTCTACTACACTTGTCCTGTCTCTATTTAAAAATGATGCAATACAGCAAAAAGGTCTCTTGGTAGATTCTGCCAAACTGCATTCAATGTTATTATTATTTATTCTTTTTCTTTTACCCAGTTTGCTTTCTATATCGTGCGTTACCTTACTCGAAACTTACCCCAAAACAACAAAAATAATACTCAATTGTACGTATGTACCATTTGTTCTACATTGGTTAACAGGAATAAATAATATATTCGAGACAAATTAAACTTTTAGAATTCACAAAACGGCTACTATAGTTTGACCGTTCAGAAAAAAAAAAAAAGATCGTCTCTGGATAGTTGGGAGCTGACCCTAGTCGTAATCGTTCGTCATAAAAGGAATTTTCACGAAGGAACACATGGATAGTTTTTATGGGAGCCCTGGTTGATCATGTCTAATAAGGAAGATATGGTTTAAGGAAGCAACAATCAATATCCTGAAACGATAACATGGTAAGATTAGTGTAACATATCTTTTTTTTAATTTTAAAAATATATTTAGGCCATGATTTTTCATTAAGCTTTTGAAAATTATATATTTGGAGAGAGCGACTGTCAAATAAAAATGCTAAGATGATTCTAAGTGGGAAATAAGAAAAAAGTCACCTAAGTATTTAAAGATATGGAAACTTGGTAAATGGACTTAACTGTGGCCAAAATATTTAAGCTAAGACGATAAACCGCATATTAAGCTTCATATATATATATATATATATATATTATAATCAGGTTAAAATGTGGATACATATTTTATTTGAGTAAAGAAGTCTTTCGTGGTTCAAAATGTTTTTTCTAAGAAACGGAACCAGATATTGTTCATATTGATAGTTTAGATCGTTTAAATTGCATAACACAAGATCAAAATTTGTGTAAGAACTAAGAAATGTAAATGCGGAACACATAATCTATTTACGGGAAGTTTGGTAAACTGCGAATGTGGACTTTAAGTATATTTTGGAATGCATGTTTCGATCTAAGAAAGTAAAGTGGTCGCAGTTTTAAAAGATACAGTTAAAAGGAAGTTTTGTGGAATAAATATTAACAGATTTAACACATTCGATTTATTTGTAATATTTAACTCTTAACCTTATTCGTTGGATTAACTTACTCTTTTCTTGTTTTTACTCTAATATTTATTTGTATTAGTTCGAAAGAGAACTTATTGAACTTATGATTTAGATGATATGTGTTTGAACTGATGGATATAATTAATTATAAAAAACTTAATTAACCGATCTAAACAGGTTCATGAAATATTATAGTTCATGATTAGTGGAGTTAAGTTCCTTTCGCAAAAAGAATTTAAGTTAAAATAGAGATTTCTACATGTTGAATTTCATGATTTATTTTAAACAGGCTCAATTTATTGTTATGTAAAATTAAAGAATTGAAAACTAAAATTGACGCAAAAAACACAAAGTAGAAACACAAACACAAAAAACAACTTGGCCTGAATTTGCAACTAATTGTACATTCTGAATCAATCGAATACAACAATATTGGTCATTAAGCAGCGTTGGCCCTACATCAGAATTAAACTGGTCCAAACCGCAGATTAGCGTACCAGAGCATTTTAGTATGCGTCTCTATTTTATTTTATAAATAAAGTTCCCTTATAATCTTATAAAACCAGTATATTTAAATATACAACCGTGTAGCTCACGCTTTCCTTTTTACCCCTTACTCCACCCTAAATGACGAAAACACCCATCAATTTTTTTCTCTCCCTCCCCCCTTTTTTCTTTTTAAATATGTTCCCAAAATTATAAATTATAACATGTTGTAAATACTAGATAATTTAGTTTTCGTAGATTTTTGTAGTACGAAAGTTTGTTGTGGAGTCGTTTGTATAATTTTATATAGCTTAACGTGACCAAAAAAAAAGAACAAACTAGTATATAGCTCAAATTCTACATAAAAGCAGTTTTTATTCATCAATAAAATCATCATTTGTAGTAGAAAATATAATATTATTGTAATAGACGATAAAAAAAATCATAGATGATATAAATTATATTTTCTATATAATAATCTAATAAATATTTTATCATCTATCCTCAAAATAAAACTTTTGGATGTCGTAAAATATATTGAGTTTAAATATGAGCTAATATTCACATATATATCTTCATACAAAATTTCAGTCTTTAATCTTTATATATTGACCATAAGTCAATTTACAATCAGTTTCTAAAGAATCTACTAAAATCGTTCGATGGGTATATTGTTTTAAAAAGCAGTTTACGCGGTTATTTAACTCTTGTATAAGGTTAGACGATAGTCTAAAATTGCAAAAAAATTATTTTAGTGAATTTTTCCAATTTTTAATCAAGTTTAATTTCCATATACATGATTATAAACATTTATATATATTGTTAGATATTAATTCAATAAATATTTTGTTTTTGTCTAATTTCATTTGCAATTTAATATTTTTATTTTATTTTTAATAGATATGTTTGTATAATTTATATATAATATCAGATTTATAGTTTTTTATGTTATAACGTCTAAACTGTCTACAATTGTCTATATCCAGTTAGAAATTTTAAAAGTTAGGCACATATATACCATTTGTTAACGCATAACACTTTTTTGAACATTCAAAATAAATTGAAATTTTTATAACTTTATAATTTTACAGCACTAACTACAATTTTGTTTAACATTAAGTATCTATCAATGAAAAAAACAATTATTTAAAATCAAGAGAGCTCAGCCTCGTGAGTCAATAGATACATTTATTCATTGAGCATAATATTGTTGGAAATCTGTAGAGTATTAGTGAGAAGATATAATTAAGAAAAGGACCCACGCACACACCCACGCACCGTCATTTAGATACGCGAATAAACTGCTTTCAAATTAGGTGTGTGAATGAATATTAAATGTTATTCAATCGCTAAAAAAATATTATGTTGAAAAATAGTTAGATATTAGAAAATATTATTTCTTTTACTATTTTAATAAATCAAAAATTTTAGAATTTTTCCATATTTATTGAATTTAATGTTAAAACTATGTGCTACAAGGAAATTGTTTTAGATTATTCAAAAAAAGGAAAGTGTACTAGAAAACTAAGTTGTGTCATTATTTATGAAATGACTCATATATTGTAATTAATAATTATTTTATAATTGAAAAATCAGCATTAACTCTATTAAGATTAACTAACATATATGTTAGATTCTTTTTTTTTTGGGTAGCATAATTTCCTTTCTTTAAATTTAAATGTTAGTATACACTTATATATAGAGAAAAAATATATATAATTTTTTTTATTAAATAAGGTTCCAAAAGAAGAAGGGAATAGAGCGGGTCCCACAAGGTTCGGATCGGACGGCTCAGATGGAACCACGACATTGAAAATTCGATCACGCGCAAACGAGTTGATGAAACATAGAGGGGTAATATCGTCATTTCAGATGAACCGGCAGAATTTATTAATCCGTACACGAGGGGGCAAAGACTCATTACTCAGCCACTGTTATTTTATTTTTATTTAAATCCTCTTTTTATTTTCATTTTTTTTTCTCGTTTTCACATTGAAACTTCTCATTACATTGGGACGAAAAAAAAAGGCAAAAACACCAAAAAGGAAGATCCGAAAATTTTCCCACGAAAATCTCAGATTCTGGGAAAAAATAAAGGAAATCGCCAAGTAGAGAATAAGGAAAATTTTCATTCCAATCGGAATATTTGGGCAGAGACTTATAAATCTATCTTTGGGGGAAAAAAAAAAAAGTTAAATTTAAGAAGATCGTTTCTTTAGTTTTTTCACATTTGTTCTTCATCGGTAAAAAGGAACAATCTTCTTATTTCCTTTTTCTGTTTGTTTGATCATTGTGATCATCGTCTCTTATTTAGGCACAACTCAAAAACGATTTTGTCTCTGGTTTTTTTCTCTGAACATAAGAGACGAATAAGAGTTTTTGATTTTGTCCCTCCGTGACTGTGTTTGTTTAATAACGAGCCATGTCCGAAACTCAGCAGCAGGTTCAGAATCCTACTGGGTCGATTCGATCTCCCGAGAAAATTGAAGGTAGTTACTGTGGCTTTTTTTCCATCAAAGATCTAAGTAATACGGTTTGTTTTCCGTAATGTGTTTAAAGATCATATTACTTTTGTTGTTGTTGATTTTGATCATTCAAGTCTCAACGTGATTTTTTTTTTTAAAAGAGTTTTGATCATTCAAAGTTCGAAGTTAGAAATTGTCTTTTGGAGTTATCTTGTTGGATTCGCTGTGTCGGATCATTGATTCTGAATGTTTCTTCAGCATTTATGGAAGTTAAAGATCACGTTTTTTATATCGTGGGATATTGTTCTCTGATAATGTATTCAAAATTGTTAAAAGTTTAGATTCTGATTGCTCTTTGTGTGATTTAAAGTTTGACATTGTCTTATTGGCTTTGGAAAGTGGATTCTTATGATTTGAGTTTGTTTTTTTTGGTGATTTAGATATATAATGTTCTTGTCTCGTGTTCTTGGTGTTATGATTTTCTTAGATACCTTCGGGAGTATGAAAGTTAATGAAGACAATATGGAGCAATCTAGCCCATATCCTGATCGTCCTGGTGAGCGAGATTGCCAGTTTTTTCTGAGAACTGGGCAGTGTGGCTATGGAAACACCTGTCGATACAATCATCCTCTTACTCATCTTCCACAGGTGACGAAGTTTATTTTGCTTACTCTTCTTGCACCTTTCATGTTACTCTAGCTTACTTATAGCTACTAACATCTTGTAGGGTGTTATTTACTACAAAGACCAATTGCCTGAGAGGATTGGACAGCCAGACTGTGAGGTGCACTGCTTACATTATACTTATCATCTCAGTTTGTGTTCTTGCGTCGTTGTATCTGAAAAGTTTGAGCAGCTGTTCTATGCAGGATTGACACTTAATTTACATTCTACCTTAATGCTGCAAAACATATCTTGTCTTGAGTGTTTCCTTATTTGGAAAGTGCTAATAGTTTGGATAGTTGATGCACCGTATTGTTTTACTTTTCTCTGATGATGATTAACGAACACATTCTCCTCTTCTGTATGCAATTTCTTTGCAGTATTTTCTGAAGACAGGAGCCTGTAAGTATGGCCCAACGTGCAAATATCACCACCCAAAGGACAGGAATGGTGCTGGACCCGTGCTGTTCAATGTTCTTGGTTTTCCTATGCGACAGGTAAGATTCACCATGCAGATAGCCTGCTTATTATTACAGTTTCATCCACCAATGTCATACTTGATAGAAAACTTTATATATTTCTTCTCTCTCCAGGGTGAGAAGTCATGCCCGTATTACATGCAGACAGGATTGTGTCGATTCGGAGTTGCCTGCAAATTCCATCATCCTCATCCCCAGGCTCCTAATGGCCACTCTGCATATGCAATGTCCAGCTTTTCGTCTGTTGGTTTTCCTTATGCCAGTGGAATGACAATGATGTCTTTGCCTCCTGCGACATATGGAGTTATACCACATCCTCAAGTTCCTCAGTCTCAGGCCTATATGTCCTTCATGGTTGCACCCTCCCAAGGTCTTTTACCTCCTCAAAGCTGGGCTACTTACATGGTAAGTCTTAAATAAACAGAGAGTCTGCTTTTAATAAATTTCACTTTCCTTTACAACATATCCATTTTGCGAAAGAATGTCTTAATCTGAAAATTCTCCCTTCTTTTTACTGTGGTGCAGGCTGCATCTAACCCCATTTACAATGTGAAAACTCAACCTGACTCCAGTTCTAGTGCATCGGTGTCTGTGGCTGTGACATCACATCATCACAGTTTTTCTGAAAGAGCTGAATGTAGGTTTTTTATGAACACCGGAACGTGTAAATATGGAGATGATTGCAAATACAGTCATCCGAAAGAAAGGTTGTTACAATCACCACCAAATCTCTTTAACACTATTGTTCTTCCAGCAAGACCAGTAAGTCTCTACTCCTTCTTTGTTTTTTTGCCAACTTGACATTTCTGCCAACTCGTTCTGTTTATTTTAACGTCAACGGAGCTTTGGTGATGCTAATTTACCTGCTTTTGCTGTGTTCAGGGACAACCAGCATGTGGTAACTTCAAGGCCTACGGATTCTGCAAGTTTGGAGCAAGCTGCAAATTTGATCACTCAATGCCACTAAACCCTTATAACAATACGGGCATGGCCATGTCTTCTCTGCCTACTCCTTATCCTTATGCTCCACCTGTTTCAACTCATCTGAGGATCTCATCGCCACCAAGCCCCTCTAATTCGATCACCCTCTCCAATGGTAAACCCGCTCCAGAGAGTCAAGTCTCAGAGACTGAGAAACAAGATGACAGTCCTACACAACTAGAAAAATCAGAAGTGCATGACTCATTGCCACCAAGCCGCTCTGATTCAACCACCCTGCCCAATGGTAAACCTGATGCAGAGAATCCAAGTTCAGAGACTGAGAAACAGGACGATAATCCTGCACAACCGGACAGCTCAGAAGTGCAGGATTCATCTGATAAATCTACATGATCATGATCATGATCTCAGAATCATTCATCATCATCACAATCTGGCTGAGTCTTTCACTCTTAGAGTATCTAACGATCTCAAAGTGATCTCTCTGCCCTTTTTGTTAATTTTTTGGAAGGAGGGCTTGGAAATGTTCTATCTTTTTGGTTTTTTTTTTTTGGTTTCGGAGACGGCCATTGCTGAAACAAAATAGGAAAAGAACAGTGTTTTGATTTGGTTAATAAAACATGACATTATTTAGCAATTTTCAGATGCTCAACGTATCAGTTTCATGATTTTTTTTTTATTTTTTTTTTTGTCATCATGATTTTTCTTTTTCTTTATCAGACTGTATATTCGATTCTTTAGATGCGGCAACTAGAACAAGTTGAACCAACTAATTTATGGATTTGCAAAATATAAAATAGGATCTCTTTCTTTTTTTTACTTTCCTTGAAATGGAACCCAACACAAATGGTATCCCTCTCTATCGGTCGGAGGGTTTACCTAAGGGTAACAGAGAAACGAAACGATGGCCATCTTATGCTGATGTGTCACGGTACGATTGGTCAGACTACGTAATTCCACGGAGCGATTGTTTTTAGCTCTGCTGCATCGCAGGATCGCGAGAGAGAAAGGAATACAATTTTATAGAGAAAGTGAGATAAGCGAGAAAGAGGAAGACAAAAGAAAAAATGTACAAATCACCATTAACGTTGCTCACGCTTCTTACTCTTTGTTTTGGATTCTTCGATCTCAGCAGTGCTCTTTATGGATCTTCGTCGCCTGTGGTTCAGCTCACTGCTTCTAACTTCAAGTCCAAGGTATGGCGATGAATCGATTTCATCTTTTGGTCTATCAGCAGTTCAGACTATTGTTTCTGAGAAAAACTATCTGTGAAGAGTTTTCGAGTGTCTCTGCTCGTTGTTACCTCTCTGGTCTCTTACTTTTAAACCATATGAAGATTGATCTAGTTTGTAGACGAGAGTACGAGCAATGTGTAGATCCGATTTAGTTGCTATGTCATTGTTCCAATTTTTTGATTGTTGTAAATTGTTTGGGTAGAACCGAAATGAGAATTGATGTGAAACTGTGTTAGTGTTGTTAACTTGTTCATTGTTGCAGGTTCTTAATTCAAATGGAGTTGTTTTGGTAGAGTTCTTTGCGCCATGGTGTGGCCACTGCAAAGCTCTAACACCTACATGGGAGAAAGTGGCTAATATTCTGAAAGGAGTTGCTACTGTAGCAGCAATTGACGCAGACGCTCACCAGTCTGCCGCGCAGGTTTGTGATGTTATTATGAGTCATCTCACATAGCGATAACGATTGCTTGTGAATCGTACAAGAAAAAAAAAACTGTTTACTCTTTGTAATGTACTAAGCTTAGGTTTTGGCTTACCCAATGGTTCTGGCTTTTAATATTTGGTTGTGATACTGACAATGTACTCTCTGGTCCAGGATTATGGTATCAAAGGTTTCCCAACTATTAAGGTCTTTGTTCCCGGAAAGCCTCCGATCGATTACCAAGGAGCCAGGGATGCCAAATCCATTGCTAATTTTGCATACAAGCAGGTTTGTCACATGCTCCTGCTTGATTCTTCATTACATAACTATTCAATCGTCAAGAAGGAGTGCTTTTTAAGGCCCAATCAAGATGTTCTTACCACAAGAGACAACCTTTATCTAATCATAATTTTTGGTCAGACAAGCAAATAACATGTTCTGATAATTATGCCATAGTTATGTAGAGGAGGTTTAATACTCTTTATACCTTCTTGAAGTTAAGTACTGCAAAGATACAGAGAGGGAATCGTACTAATTATCCATCGAACAATATATAGTACTGACCTGATTCTGTCTAAAATGTCTGGCATGTTTTCTTTTAAAAGTTAAAACATTCAAAATACAAAGGGCTGCAGTTGAGGATCTCTACGGGGTCAGCATCCTTAAGTGCATAATACTACCACATTTTCCATGGTTTTGTAGCTAAATTCGTAAAATAGTAATTGAAGAACCTCAAGTGGCCATTATTTCATATTCAATTGCCTCGTGTAGCTGTTTTCGGATAAGCTTATTGCTGTTATTTTGTGCTCCCCAGATCAAGGGTCTTTTGAGCGATCGTTTGGAAGGAAAAAGTATACCAACTGGAGGAGGTTCTAATGAAAAGAAATCTGAACCTAGTGCATCTGTGGAACTGAACTCTAGCAATTTTGATGAGTTGGTCATCAACAGCAATGAACTCTGGATCGTTGAGTTCTTTGCACCTTGGTAAGTTGTGCTTATTGGCCCAATGAACTGCTCATTCCTTCAAACTTCTCGGTACATCTCAAGGTGTAAAACATATCTTTTCTTTTTTAAAAGGTGTGGACACTGCAAAAAGCTTGCCCCGGAGTGGAAAAAGGCTGCAAAAAATTTGAAGGGGAAGGTGAAATTAGGTCATGTCAATTGCGATGTTGAGCAGGTAATCACAAAATATGTTTACATTTTGATATAATTGTCTACCAGAGATAATTTTTATGGACTCTTTCCTGTCTCAGCATCTACTGGTTTCTTAGAAAATTTACCATGAAAGTCGGCTTCCTATGCCTAGTCTTTATCTGTTTGCCTTTGAAGCATGAATCCTGAACCAGCTGCCACAATGTCTTTTTATTTGTATCAAAATTCTTGTTTTTATTTTACTCGTGATGGGCTCTGACCAAAATTGTTATATATTGTAGTCGATAATGAGCAGATTCAAAGTGCAAGGATTCCCTACAATTTTGGTATTTGGTCTAGACAAAAGCAGCCCATATCCTTACGATGGTGCTAGATCTGCGTCGGCGATAGAATCTTTTGCTTCTGAGCTTGTAGAATCTAGTGCTGGCCCTGTTGAAGTAACTGAGCTAACTGGATCGGTATGTTCACATCTTTTGCTTGGTCTCTTGACAATATATCTTAAGTACTTTTAAGGTCGAACCCAAGACATTGACACCTGTTCCATAATGTTTGTGTAGGATATCATGGAAAAGAAGTGTGGTTCTGCTGCTATTTGCTTTATCTCTTTCTTACCTGACATTCTTGATTCCAAAGCTGAAGGAAGGAACAAGTACCTCGAGATGTTATTATCAGTTGCTGAGAAGTTTAAGAAGCACCCTTACAGGTATACTAAGAAAATACCTATCCTCTGTGCTGCATCATTGTCCTGTTCTTGGTTAGTGTCAATGATTTCAGAGCCTTCCCGGTTAGGGAGAGAAGAAACTTTGTGTTTTTAGTGTTCTTGGGAACCTGAAATGAACAAAGTGTAGAAAATTTTAGAAATATATTACCTAATCTGAAACTCTCATTTAAGAATCAACATACAATCTTACATAACTGTTAGGACATCAAATCTTTGTTCTTTTAGGAGTTTTAGGACTTGCTTTGCGAACATCTGGACAAGGCTCCTCATTTTTCATGCACATCTCGTGATATTATCATTTCTTAAAAGCCAGAATGAGAATTTCAAGTGAAAAAAAATTAATATGTCTGCAGTTTTTTGTGGGTAGCGGCTGTAACTCAGCCGGATTTGGAGAAGCGAGTTAATGTGGGAGGATATGGTTACCCAGCAATGGTAGCCATGAACATAAAGAAAGGAGTATACGCCCCTCTTAAAAGCGCCTTTGAGCTTCAACACCTTCTGTAAGTTTGGTTCAACTAGAAATCACAATGGTTCAGATTAAGTCAGGTGGTTTTTGCTCTTCTAACAATGTTAGCCTTCACATGTGTTACATCAGAGAATTTGTGAAGGATGCTGGGGCTGGTGGAAAAGGAAATTTGCCTATGAATGGAACACCAGAGATCGTGACGACAAAGGCATGGGATGGTAAAGATGGAGAGCTGATTGAGGAAGATGAATTCTCACTTGAAGAACTCATGGGAGGTGATGATGCTGTTGGTTTTAAGGATGAGTTGTGAAGAATCCAATGGTCTTAACCTGATTTTGCTACTTTAGGATCTGAACTGTTGATTGTGTTTCACCTTTTTATATTTTCCAAAAGAGAGTAAAATCATTTCAGGAGATAGGAGAACAGTCTGGATTTGGGATTTAAGTAGACACATAAGAGAAATCTGTGCTGGAATGATACTAGGAGTTTATCGCTTGAAACTTGTTTTCAGTGGTTGTCTTCGTAAGACTTATAATAAGAGGCAAACTTATAAAAAGAAACCTTCTCATGTTATACCATAATCATAAAACATAAATCAAAGCATTACAGAACAAAAGTGAAATTGTTTGGAATGTCAAAGCCAAATCAGGTTCTTCAGGTCTAAAATTTCTGACGAAGTAATCTATGAGTTTCAAGTTATCCTTCAAAAAGTCCACAACATGCAGGTCGATTTTGAGGATTTTAGAACCTACTTTGGATTGTCTTCTCCACTTGGTTCTATCACTTTGAACATAACTTCAGGTCTAAAAATTTCTGACGAGGCAATCTTTCACTTCTTTTACTATTGGTTCTAGTACTATGCAGTAATTCATAAATATAACCGCTTTTATTAGCTACTCCCTTAGTTCTAGGCTTCTTGCACTATATAATAGATAGAATATATATTATTTGCTGAAAGCCTGAAACCAATTGGTACAACGGGCAAGAAGTAATAAACCAAATTAAAATCGAACCCTTTCGTAGCAACTATCCAGTATCCATATCCAACATACAAATGATATCTATCTGAAATCAGCGGTGTGAATATGGCAAAGACCTTGAATAAGAATACCGGGATGCTACTAATGAAGGTGGAAGCTCAGATTCAGTTATGCTTGGGTATCTTTGTGATGATCGGTAGTATTCAGCCAATGAATCCGCTGTAACGTACCGGGAATACAAGTCATCATCTTCTCTTCTCGGAGAAGCCATGTATGTCCTTGGCGGCCTTTCATACTCATAACTGTAATACGGGTCTCTCCTGTAGGAGTCCAAAACCGCTGAAGTTGGAGGGTTGGGCGAGTTTCGACCCAGGATTTCCCGTCTAGAACTTTGATGATCATCAACCATGCGGTAGTCTCTGTCAGGCAAGTGAAGAAGACGAACTTCCCTACGGTCATGCCTTTCAATTTCTGCTCGTCTCAAAAGCCGATCATGGTCCACAGATGAACGGTATGAATCCAAACGAACAAGATCTCGGTTGACAATATCATAAGAAGAATCAGGAGCCAGAATTGGATAATGCTGGGTTGTTTCTCCTCTTCTCAAGCCGAATGTTCGATACTCCCTTTCACTGAGATATAAGTCACGCGGATGTTCTTCTCTGAGTGGAGGAGGGGAATCACGTCTTCTTTCATGCGTGTGGGTTGGGTGGGCTCTACTGCTACTAGGGGCGTAACGGTCTCTATCAGGTCTTTTCCTGTCAGCACCACGAGGAACAGGGATTGGCTGGGTGTGGGTAAGTTGAGCAGGGATAGCAGCTGGTCGGAAAAGCTTTTTAAGCTTAAATACCTTTAAGAACACCATCACAGAAGATAAGAGCAGAGTGATGAAAATGTGTTAAGAGTTTTATATAAATTTGAGAAAATGATGAAAAAATGTAGTTTACCTGCTTATGAGTCAGTTCTGTTTTGAACTTGTTTTTATTGTTGTAATTCTCCTTGATAGCTTTTTTGAATTGGCTCTCAGGCAAAGGTATGCAATCACTAAAGATCTTAAAGCGCACCTGAAATCACGAAGAATATTGATCCATAAGTTAAACCAACGACATAATGAACGGAAAGTTCATATCATCTTCAAGACTAGTTGTATATATGATGTTTTCATTTCTGAAAAGAGGTGTCAGTGAAATGGCTAAGAAACATGGGTGAAACAGTATGTTTACCTGAGCAGGAAAGGATCCACCAAAAGCATTGCGCTCAAGTTTCATCCCACCCGCGGAGGATGCTTGAAAAATTCCATAAAGGAGTTTGAGATCATAGTCATAAAGAAAAAGCTTAAGCCCGGGCTTGATACCCATGACATAATCCTTCTTTTTCTCTTGTACGCCCATTACAGCGAACCGAAAACAATCAGGTCTAGTTTTTGTATTGCACATGAAGATCAATCCACCGACCTTAAGTTTTCCATGACCGTCTATTTCTTTTTTCTCAGGGTCAGCAAGCTGCTCTCTCCTCTCTTCCATTCTTTGTTCTGTTGCATCAGCAGCAACAACTACCTCTTTCCCATGTTTCTTGTTTGAACCTAAAACCTGTTTTCTCTGTCTTTTCCTTTTACGTCTCTTGTCTTCAGCCAAGCCAGTTTTGGCTTCTACAGAACCGTCAATAGCCTTCTTAGCTTCCATCACGTTTCCACCTGGAGAAGCTCCGGTGTCTCTTTTATCTGACACTATTGAATCCAGATCCACTCCTTCCTTAGGTCCCTGTAACATAGCTGCTCTCTCTTTATCCATCCCCTGAGCAAGAGTCCCTTTGACTTTTTTCCCCTTTTCTGTCTTCAGAATGCTAGCTTTTCCCTTTACCTGTTTTAATGTTTCCTTACCAGAAGGTTCTCTTCCAACAACCTTTTCACCAGCATCTGCAGGTTGAGGAGTTTTTGCTAATACTTCTGATTCTTTCTTAAACTCCAAATCATTTCCTCCAATAGAGGTTTCTAAATCTTTGTCTTTTCCAGAAGAGCATTGAAGGGAATCTGCAACAGACTCTGTAACCTTCTTTATTTCCTTTTCGCTTCCGCCAAGAGACGGCTCTGCACTTTGTCCATCTTCTTTGCTGTTTACCACAGTTCGACCTTCTTCAATACCTTGTTCTACAGCGACATTCTCCTCACCAGCCACCTGAACAGCAGTGCCTTTTCTAATTCTCCTTTTTACTAGCTTCTTCACTTTTTTGATAGTTTTAGTTTTCGCTGGTAATCCCAATGGCTTTTTCATTCCAGAAGAACTTGCTCCAACAGACGCAATAAGAGAGGGTTCTTCAACAATCACATTTTCTGCATCATTCTCCTCTACGGGTACTTTTAAGGCTGCCAAAACCTGATTGGTTTCCAGTAAAGTTTCAACAAACTCGTCATCTGCCATACTTTTTTCTCCAGCAGAGGTTCCTACAACTTCATTCTCATCTTTTTCCTCAGCTTCAAGGGCTTTCTCATTCACATCTTGCTGAGCATCTTGTAGTTCCATTTTCAAGAAAAACAAGCAGATTACAATGAGTAGTCACTGCAAAATAAGGTTTAAATTAAGTTACAAAGGAGCAATGAACCATGGTAAAAGAATGAAGTCTTGCACTAATCAACTAAATCCCAAAAAGGTCACCAAATCAAGACAGAGAAAGCAAATTGAGAGTGTGAAAAACTGTAATTGACATGTATAAGGAATCTCACCTCAAAACACCCAAAAAAAAAAACAAATGGTCTAGATCAAATCTAGAGTCTGGTCGAATAACTCTTACCGGATCGAAGAGAGGCACAGGATTCTGATGGATCTTATCAAAATCGAAGAGAAAGAGTAAGGAATTGACCAAGAGTTTAGAGGAACAAGATCTCCAGGTATTAAAAAGCTTCATCCACCAATTTTATCATTCTCTCGCTTTGGTCGTTTCTTAATTAACATTAAACATTAACATTACCATCCATAGCCTATCAGTACAGTATCTATCTTAATAAGATTGGGCTTCCCTCAGGCCCACTATCTCAATTCATCTTGCAAACGACACCGTTCGCTCTCTCCTCTCCTTCAGTCTTCTTCACCATCTCTCAATACCATTTTCACTTCTCTGATTCTCTCAGAGTTTTTTCATTAGTTTCCTGCAATGCCTCATGGTCTTTTTGGGTATCTCATCTCATCATTTACTACACTACGAATCTCAACATTAATCGTCAAACCAATGAAACTGTGTTAGTGTTCTTAATTTGTTCATTGCTGCTGTTTCTTAATTCTAATGAAGTTATCATCTAAAGTTTCTACTTTTCCATATGATCGTTGCTTGTGTATCATAAAAGACAAAACCTTTTTACTCATTATGTGATACTTGACAATGTTCAGGGTAATGGTATCAAAGGTCTTTAGTCCCGATGAAAATGTTATTGCCTCAAGAAATGACCTTTAAACTTGTTATTTCTTTGGCCAAACAAGCGAATAACATGTTGGCCTTAGCTCTGTAGAAGATGTTTTATACCTTCTTGAAGCTAAATTACCGCAAATATACCTAGTGGACATATATAGCTAGTTTAGTACACTAACTGAAAAACCATAAATGGCCATTATGTCACCTTAATTTGCATTGCACATATAACATTCTCCATCGAGATCATGTACATGCTTCATTGATCAAGGCTCTCTTGAGTGGAAAGAAATCTGAACCTAGTGCATCTGCTCGGTATAGCTGACTCGTGAAGATTTACCAGAAAAAGTGGAATACATTTCTCTTACTTGTGTGTTGCAAAAAGAAAACATATGGGATGATAAGGATTCTTATAAAGTGTCTAATATGTTGTCTAAAATGGAATGGTTACTGAAGATTCTGACATTTGATTAATCCGGCCTCTATCATATCTGGTGATCACGTAATTTTATTACTATGGTTATTAAGTCTTTAAATTCAATTGATATCAAACAAATATTTGAATCTACTAATAAAATCTAATTATCGTATAGGGGTCCTTAATGTTAACAAGCAGTCATGAAACGTATGAATCAGAGAAAACGTTCTAGATCTCCATCGGAAGTATGACATCGTACCAAATGTGACTCATACTAAAACCCCGTCCTATACGTCCCCGAAACCATACTTCGAATCCTAATTCTACCCGAACCAATACTTCTAATCATATATATCCCCGAATCAACACTTGTCATCTAATTCCCCATAATCCAGATTTTACTGGTTAACAATTTCATTAACCCATTTAATCGAAAACAGTAAACCGGATTAAACCTAATTAAACCCGATTTCAACCCGATTTCATTAAAAAAAAAAACCAAAATCAAAACCAACCTGAGACTCGACCCAACATCCCCTTGCTCTCTTCTCCGCCATTAATCACCGTTTTATACTGTCTCTCTTAGTCTCTCTTCATCGCCTCTAGGAGCTTCTATGGTAGGGGATATTTTGGTGACCGGAGGTGCTGGTTACATCAAAAGTCACACGGTGCTTCAGCTTCTTCTCGACAATTCCTCTCTCGTTTCGATCCAACGCGTCAAGGAGCTCGCCGGAGATCATGGACAAAATCTCACATTCCACCAGGTTTGGCCTTTGCTCTTCTCTTGGATCATTACATTCTGAGAATTTCGGTAACCATAACATGAAAATTGGGAGTTTTTGTATCTCGATTCGCTTACAATTCTTGATTCCTCAGTTCGTTTTGGGAGTTATGTTGATCAAATCTCTTCTTGTCGTAGTCGATTTCTGGATCGAAGCTTCTTGATTTGGAATTCATTAGCTTACTTCCAATTTGGGGACCAGCGAATTCGTGAGAAGTATGCTCGAGATGCTTGATGATTGATGATGACTTGCAGAAGTTGGGAAGATGGAGGCATGTGATTTTCAGGGTTGGGTGAAGAAGAAGAAATTGGATTAAATTGGGTTGGATTTTAGATTCCGACGAGAGTCTTTCTTCCTTCACCGCTACCACAAGTTCCGTCGTAATGCCACCGTGCTCCGTCAATGTATTCCGAACTGTTCTTTTACTTCTCATCATCTTCTCCTGCTAAGTCCTCTACAGAACTGCTGGTTCTCTCAACATCGTCCATGGCTCTTCCTCGATGCTCTCTCGCATTTTCCCGTCTTTCAATGCTTCTTCTTCGTCTCTGGTGAGTGTTCAATGAAATCGATTTAGGGATTTGATTTGGTTTCTATGAAATTGGAACTGATTTTGTGATGATTTCGTTGAAAGATTCTGAAATCGTGTTCTTCGTATAGACGCATTTGAGTTGGATTTGAAGATGATGCTGGCTCAAGTTTGTCTTGATTTGCCTCTTTCTATATTCTGATTCTGGTTTTGGTTAATTAGGAGAAATTGAGGCACCTAAGCTGGAAGAGGTTTTGCGTAGAGCTGCAACTAAAGATTATACAGTGATTTTGACAACATTGAATGAAGCTTGGGCAGCTCCAGGATCTGTAATCGATCTCTTATTTGAGAGTTTTAGAATTGGTAAAGGAACAAGTAAGCTTTTGAAACACTTGTTAATCATTGCTTCGAATGCTAAAGCATATTGTATTCACGTTGTCAAGAAATAAATCAAATCAGGTGAAGAAGACATAAAATTAGTTTTCTTGCTTGAAGAATCGGGTGAAGAAGAAGATATCTTATGGGTCGGGTTTTAAAATTGATTTTATTTTTGGGTTTGATTGGTTTTCTATCGGGTTAACTTCAAAAACCGAATAAACTCAGATTTAGGGGAAATTAGATGAAAAGTATTGATTCGGGTGGAATTAGAATTCAAAGTATGGTTTCGGGGACATATAGGACGGGGTCTTAGTATGGGCCACATTTGGTACGATGTTATACTTCCGGTGGAGATCTAGGACGTTAACCCTATGAATCAACTACACCTTCGTCAAAACGTGTAATGTTATTCATTTAAGAGCTGCTGAGCAGTCCTCTACAACAAAGAAGATGTGCATTGAGTCTTTGGATTTGGAGAAGGTTGTTGATAATAAAGCATTTAATGATTCAATTCTTAAATGTAATTCATCAAAAAAGGATGAGCAAGACCTAGCTGATGTGTCTATCAAAGACAATAAGGTTGAATCACACAAATTTGGTGGTGTTAGGGTCAAGGTGGAAAAGAAGAAGTAAATTTGCTATGCTGTAATAAAAATTTATTGTCCTATTTTCTAGTTATTCTTATTCTTATGTTTAAGACTGCAACTTATTTTGCCGCTTTTGATTGAATAATTATTTTATAGTTTGAGTCATAAATTATTATAATAGAATTGCGTAGAATATTGCTTTCAAGTTTTTACCATTGTACAACGATTGATTTAACTACCTAATTTGTTATGTTATATTTTTAGTTTCATTTGAGTAAATTTCATTCCTAATGTCCGACAATAAATGTAGAAACTTTGGCAAGACAGTTTGAGTCTATGCTCAATTACAATCTATATTCATTAACAAAATTGTTAAAATATTATTTTAATTATTTTGATATGTCTTTAAATTTTAGTTGCATACCAATCAATATTAGATAAATTAATTGGTAAAGAATAACTTTGAGTATAATATTTTAGCTGTATACAAATGTTAATTTAAAACCTCTATAAATATTTTAGTTGTATACCAATCAATATTAGATATTTGAGTATAATATTTGGGATCAATAAAACCTCTATAAATTTAGTTGCATACCAATGAATATTAGATAAATTTAGTTGGGTAAAGAATTACCAGTGTTACTAGTTTTCGTAATACAATATAACCTCTATAAATTTATATTAGATAAATTAATACTTCGATAAATTAATATATTTTTTTTATCCCAAATTACAATAAAACCTCTATAAAATAATAATGTCGAGACTATTATATTTTATTATTTCATTGATAAGAGATATTTTTTTAAACTTTCTATATATAAATATTAACATTTGTTTACATATAAAATATTTTTTGTTATAATACATATTCTTAGAGAACCATTTATACATAAGGAGATATTTATCATGTTTTGAATCTTTCATACAAATTTGGTACAATTTGAGATGATAATACTCAAAGTTTTTGATAAAGTAAAAAAAAAAGAGATGAACTCAAACAAAAATGTAAATTCAAGAAAAGAAACAAAAAGTACAAGAATTATATTTCACTAAGTTTTCTTGCATATATATAAATATATACATTAATCTATATTGATAAATTTATATAATTATTGATTTATGATATTAATGGGACCATAGCTTTACATAGGATTTTTTTTATAAAAAAAATGATCTTATTATCTTATCAAATTGTATTAAATTTATTAATTTACAGTGATTATTAATTTATCGAGTATTAATTTATGGAAGTTTTACTGTAGTTTTTCGGATCAATTATCCTTCTTCGTCTTCTTCACCATCTCTCAATACCATTTTCACTTCTCCGATTCTCTCAGAGCTTCTTCCTTTGTTTTCTGCAATGCATCATGGTCTTTTCGGGTATCTCATCTCATCATCTACTACACTACGAATCTTGACATTAGTCGCCAAACCAATGAAACCAAGATAAATAAAGAACCAAGAAAAATCAAACTCTAAATTTTCCAAACGTGAAGATTTACTTGAAGAAGTCAAAAATTTGATTTGGAATAAATTTCTTCTTACTTGTGTGTTGCAAAAAGAAAACATATGGGATGATAAGGATTCTTATAAAGTGCCGATATATTATTAGTTTCAAACAAGTTTAAAACATCCTTACAGGTATACCAAGGAAGATTTAAACCTCTGTGTTAGGACTTGCTTTGAGAACATGTGGACAAGGCTCGCTAATATTCATGCACATCTCATGATATTATCATTTAGTGAGAATGAGAATCTCATGTAAAACTTAATATTGTATGGAGTTTTATGTGGGTGGCAGCTATAACTCAGCAGGACTTGGAGAAGCGAGTTAATGTGGGAGTGGGAGGATACGGTTATCTAGCAATATTAGCTCCTCTTGAAAGTGCCTTTGTGCTTCCACACCTCTGGTATATTTTGGTTAAATGCACCTCTTTAGGTGGTTTAGTATTCACAACAGTTCTCCAGGAAAAGATAAATAAAGAACCTAGAAAAATCAAACTCTAAATTTTCCAAACGTGAAGATTTATCTCAAGTAGTCAAAAATTTGATTTGGAATAAATTACTTCTTAACTTGTGTGTTGCAAAAAGAAAACATATGGGATGGTAAGGATTCTTATAATTAAAGTGTCTAAGGTGTTGTCTAAAGATGGAATGGTTACAGAAGATTATATTATGATATCAAATGTCTTTATTCAGGGAAAGGCTCTATCTATTACCAAGGAGAAAGAGATGCCAAATCCATTGCTAATGTTGCTTACAAGCAGGTTTGTCACATGGTCCTATCTGATTCTATCGTTAAGAAATTCTCAGCTTGTGACAAGATTGAGCGCTTTTTAAAGTCCCGCAAATATACCTAGTGGACATATATAGCTAGTTTAGTACACTTAATGAATAACCATAAATGGCCATTATGTCACCTTAATTTGCATTGCACATATAACATTCTCCATCGAGCTCATGTACCTGCTTCACTGATCAAGGCTCTCTTGAGTGAAAAGAAATTTGAACCTAGTGCATCTGTTCATGCCTTTGAACTTCCTCGGTATAGCTGATTCCAAACCTGTAGGAAAGAACAAGTACTTCGAGATGATATATTATCAGTTTCAGACAAGTTTAAAAACATCCTCACACGTATACTAAGGAAGATTTAAACCTTTGTGTTAGGACCTGCTTTGAGAACACTTGGACATCTCATGATATTATCATTTAGTCAGAATGAAAATCTCATGTAAAACTTAATATTGTGTGCAGATTTATGTGGGTGGCGGCTGTAACTCGGCAGGACTTGGAGAAGCGAGTTAATGTGGGAATGGGAGGGTACAGTTATCCAGCAGTGTTAGCCATGAACATGAAGAAAGGAGTATATGCTCCTCTTAAAAGCGCCTTTGTGCTTCCACACCTCTTGTATGTTTTGTTATACAAGAGATCACAGTGGTTCATTGGTGATTTTCGCTCTTGTAACACGGTGACCTTTGTCTGTGTTACATCAGAGAATTTGTAAAGGAGACAAAGGCCTGGGGTGGTAAAGATGGAGAGCTAATAGAGAGAAAGATGAAATCTCACTTATAGAATTCATGGGAGATGATGATGCTGTTGGTTCTAAGGATGAGTTGTGAAAACTCCAATGGTCTTAACCTGATTTTGCTACTTTTGAGATCTGAACCGTTGAATGTTAACACCATTTTATAGATTTTCGAAAAGAAAGTGAGAGCATTTCAAGAGATAGGAACATGTCTGCATTTTGGATTTAGAAAGACACATAAGAGGGAAAGATAAATAAAGAACCAAGAAAAATCAAACTCTAGATCTTACCAAACCGTTCAAAATGAAACCATTACACCAAGAAAACCGAAATTGAAACAACCGATGTCAATTCTAGTATTATCGAACTAACCTAAACTTAAACGTAATTAAATTCTTTTCGTACGTGTGAACCTCTAAAGATAAAGAGAGCATGATCAGAGAGGCGGAGAATCGTCAAAAGAAGAGCATCCGTGGCTACATTCACCGGAAGTAGAGGCGCCGTCGCTGCCGTGGCTAGCCGTAGGAGGAGGGACGAGAGCAAAACAGAGTTTACCACTTCCAGATCGGAAAGACCAAAGAGGAAAGAAGTCGTCAACCTTAAACCTATTAGCAGCAACCACATCGTTCCAACCTTTATTAAAGACATAATACCAGTTTTCACTCATCATCCACTTCTTCAGATCAACGACATGCTTTTCCATCCTAGGATCCACCAAATCAACTCTCATACCTTTTTTACGAAGCTGGTTCGCCTGGTCATCTATGATTATTCTCTCCTCCTCTGTCAAGAAGTCCGGAGTTTTCACTTGCCTAAAAGGGACTGAGAGACGTCCTTGACCTTTTTCGACATCAGTCTTATACAGTTTCCTCGTTGAGATCAGCTTTGGATTGTAGCCGTTCTCTTCTCTCATCACTCTCAGAAGCCACTCCGGCGGACTCGTTTGTGTGGGTTCCACCTCCTCTAAACACTGAACGATTTTGCCTTTCTTGCGACTTGTATCTTCGATGTTGATCTGAGGACGTTTCTTGAACTGGGTGACGCAAGAAGAAGATGACGAAGGTTCCGATTCTGCATTAGGGTTTTGTAGTTCCGATCTCTGTTGTTCGACCACACGCGTCCATGGTGTTACCATCTTGCGAGCAGAAGATGATCGGTTAATTCTATTCTTTCTCGGTACTGCATCCCCAATTATTCTTGCTTCTATCCCTGTTTCTTCTTCAATGGTGTCATCGTCATGAGTACCGAAGTCTTGATCGTAAAACATGCCAGCGACATATACCAACATATCGAATTTCGAATGTGCAACCCTAGGATCATCAGAGTTATTCATGTTCTATCTCGATTCACTGGAAGACAAGTGAAATTTGAAAAAGGAGATATAGGAGACTTTTGTACCGTTATACGCAAGAAACCTAAAGCTAAGAAGAAAGAGAGAGAGAGGGTTATAGGATGAGCGTGGAAGTAAGAGAGAAGGGATGTGTAATGGATGATATTGATTTTTGATTCACCGGGATATGTGTATATATATATACTCGGGAGCAAAAATAATAATAACTTAACTAAAGATAATGAAAAAAGTTTCATTGGCTAATCTACAAACACAAAGACTGTCTTATTATTCACCGTTGATAAGTTTAATCCAACGGTCAAAATATTCTCTCTTTTTTTTTTCTCTTCTTCTCTTCTTTATCTCCTTCTCCTCATTGTCAATTAATAGATGATAACATTTTTGTTTTTGAATTTTTTTTATTATTTAATAAAGTTTATATAGAGCTAAATATTAAATTAACTTTGAATTTGAATTGATTCGAAATTATCGAAGAATTTTTTATGTATATCATAACATTTTTGTATAGAAAATAGATATTTGAAAAAACATTATTAAGTGTTTAAAATACATATAACCTCGATATAATATAAGTATTTTAATAAAATTTAAATTAACAAAAATAAGCAAATTTTACTTACACAAAATTATGATAAAACTACCTATATAGTTTTTTTTTGGTTATTTTCTATTTTTTTATTTGCAGTTTAACATTTCTAATTATTATACACATTTTTAGAGTAATTTAACTTTTTTCGAATTTATAAAATTAAAATTTTATACTAATTCTTTTCTCTCAGTATATCTATCTTAGTATTTTTGAAGTACATTTTGGAGCAAACCATGTTTTACTGTAGTCTTTCGGATCAATTAGTATAAGAATAAATTAATAACTCGATAAACTAATAAAATATCAGTCCTAACTCCTAACAATATTAATTTAGAGGTTTTAATGAGATTTTTTAACATCAAAAAAACTTTATTAATATGAATCAGAGTATACATGATTATCAATGAGATTACATATACAAGTACAACCAATAATTTGTGTAACGAAAAAACGTATTATGCATTATTTGTTGATTTATGACACTAAATTTTTTGTCTAGTGATTAATATATATATTAATCATGATGAACAAACTATATTATTAATTAGTATTAAACACATTACATTTTATTTACATTTTTGAGAAAATTATATCAAAAATATTAATTTATTTTTCGTAAATTCAAAATTTAGAAATAATTCCATACAAAAGAAACGCTATAGTGTAAATTCATGTGTTGCATTAGTATATAATATAAATTGTTTCACAAATTAATATATTATAGTTTACGAACCTATAAAACCAAAACCGAAAAAGTCAAACTGTAAACCAGATTATAATTTTTATTTAAAACAAATTTAAGTCAAACAGAAAGGATTTTTGATTTTTATTTCTAATTTTAGCTACCCATAATATCAGCATGCATGCTGTGACAAAAAAATAAGTGCACCGCACCCAGAGCTCTTTTTTCTTGAATTTAAACCCAAATGTAAAAATCATGTACAACAAAATCTGGCACACGCTTTAAAACCTAAAACCTAAAGTTTCTGTGAATTAGGTTTGACAATCACACTTGGGCCTGTAATGGACCAACGACAATTTCAATAAGGAGAAAGAAGAAGAAGCCCATATTATACAAGGTGTTTCTTCTATTTTGAATTATCAACAAAGATCGTAAAACAAGGAAAAAAGGAGACGACTTTTGAAGTGGGTGCCTTGTTTTTCCTCCTTATCTTAAGGTGTGATGTTCTTGTGGAAAAATAGGAGAGTACCTTTAAGAGAGAAAAGAACTCGTGAGAGATTGTAAGGGTGAAATCACTTTGATATAATGAATCTTGTGAGAGATGGTTCTCACCCGAGACGTAGCGGTTAAGCCGTGAACTCGGTTATCAAACCGTGTGTTTTGTTTTCTTTACGTCACAAGCATCTAAACTTGATCTTAAACTCTACAAGTGGTATCAGAGCTTCAGGAGTGGTGCAAGGTTGCAGAAGAAAGATCAGGCCAGGGAGGTTTCAAGAAGACTTACAAGATGAGTACCTCACGGGTTGAGGTAGACAGGTTTGACGGAACTGGTGACTTCTCGTTGTGGAATGTTCGGATGCTGGCTCACTTTGGTGTCCTTGGGCTGAAAGGGATCTTGGAAGATGAAAAGCTGCTCAAAGATTCACCAGCTACAGAAGAGGCAGCTGCTGCAGCTGCAAGAGAGGTGTCTGTGGGCATCGTGAGAGGTACAGAAATACCCTCACACATGGATCCTGCAAAGTTTGAAAAATCAGAAAAGGCAAAAGATCTCATAGTACTAAACGTGGGAAATCAAGTACTAAGGAAGATCACAAGTTGTGAAACAGCTGCAGCCATGTGGTCTACACTAAACAGGTTATACATGGAGACATCTCTGCCTAATCGCATCTATTTACAGCTTAAGTTCTATACTTTCAAGATGACAGATTCGAAGAGTATAAATGAGAACGTGGATGACTTTCTTAAGCTGGTAACAGACCTGAACAATATTGGGGTAGATGTGACAGAGGAGGTTCAAGCTATACTGCTGTTGAGCTCATTGTCTAATAGGTATGACCAGCTCAAAGAGACCCTTAAGTATGGAAGAGACACTTTGAGCCTGAATGAAGTCATAGGAGCTGCAAAATCAAAGGAAAGAGAGTTAGCTGAAAGTGGAAGACTATCAAAATCACAGGCTGAAGGTATGTACATTGAAACAAGAAGCAGGCCAGAGAAGCGGTTTGACAAGGGAAAAGGCAAACCATGGAGAGGAAGGTCTAGGAGCAAAAGTAGATCAAAATCAAGGCCTAAATACAATAAAAACAATAAGGGCTGTTTTATCTGCGGGAAAGAAGGACATTGGAAGAGAGATTGTCCTGACAAGTACAGGCAACACTTCAAGCTCAGCATATAAACAATCAAGTTCAGCAAACGTTACAACAGAACCAAAACAGCCACTACTGTTAGTGGCTATAGTCCTCAGAGAAACTAAGGAGGAATGGGTTATGGACTCAGGTTGTAGTTTTCATATCACACCAGACAAGGATTCCCTGTTTGACCTTCAAGAGTTTGATGGTGGCAAGGTATTGATGGGGAATATGACTCACAGCGAAGTGAAAGGGATTGGTAAGATCAAGATAATCAATCCTGATGATTCCGTGGTGATATTGACAAACGTAAGGTACATACCTTCAATGGGAAGAAATCTGATTTCATATGGTCAATTAGAGAAATGTGGCTGCAATTATGAAGGAACATATTTCATAGTCATTTTTTACAAAGATGGACAGAAGGTGTTTTCTGGAAAGTATCAAGATGGGTTGTACTATCTACAAGGGAAGGTAGTCAAAGGAGAAGCTGCAGTGGTCAGACCTGAAGTTGACATGACCAGATTATGGCATTCAAGACTGGGTCATATGAGCTTGAAGAACATGGACGTTTTAGTCAAGGCTGGTTACTTGTCAGAAAAAGAAGTTCATAAGCTGGATTTTTGTGAGAGTTGCATACTTGGAAAATCTACAAGCAAAGTTTTCCAACAGGCAACACACAACCATGGTATATTGGACTATATACATTCTGATTTGTGGGGTTTCTCCATCAACTCCAACAAGTCTTGGTGGTTGTAAGTTTTTTTATAAGTTTCATTGATGATTTCTCAAAGAAAAGTATGGGTATATTTTCTGAGGACAAAGGATGAAGCGTTTCACAAGTTCAGAGAGTGGAAACAGGCTGTTGAGAATCAAATGGGGAAGAGGATTAAGTATCTAGAAACAGATAATGGTTTAGAGTTCTGTAATACACAGTTTGACAACTTGTGTAAGGAGGCTGGGATTACAAGGCACTAAACATGTACCTATACACCACAACAAAACGGTGTATCTGAAAGGATGAACAGAACCATTATGGACAAGGTTAGGAGCATGCTTGCTGAAACTGGATTGGGACAAGAGTTTTAGGCTGAAGCTACTTCTACAGCGGTCTACTTAATCAATAGAACTCCAAACTCATCTATTGGTTTCAAATTACCTGAGGAGATGTGGACAGGTTCAAACCCAGATTTAAAACATCTAAGGAGGTTTGGTTTGTTCAGCTTTTGTTCATGTAACTCAAGAGAAGACACGTCCAAGAGCTGTTAAAGGAGTTCTAATGGGTTATCCTTTTGAGATTAAAGGATACCGGGTCTGGTTATCTGAAGAGGGAAAATGCACAACAAGCAGAAATGTGGTGTTCAATGAAAATGAGTTGTACAAGAAGACACCTAAGCGGTGCAAGTGAAACACAAAGAAGAAACTGATAAGGCATACAAGATGATGAAAAAGACTGGAAAAAGAGTGTCTTTCAGAAATGGTCTTATCAGGGGACCTTCTAGCAGCTATTCAGACTCAGATGAAGGATCTTCTCAAGGTGGAGAAACTTCAGAAAGTTCAGGAAAGTTAATATGAAAGTTCTGAAAGCTCAGAAGAATCAGAAACAATGATGCTAATGTTTTTAGAAATGAAAACATCTTTGGATGACTACTTACTGGCCAGAGATAGGGAAAGGAGAAGCAACATTAGACCTCCTCATCGAGATTTGGAGAATCTGATTGTGTAGCTTATGCATTAGCAGCAGCTGAAAGCTTGGAGTTAGAAACCTAAATCTTATGAAGAAGCTATGAAAAGCAGCAAGAGAAAGCAATGGGAGAATGCAATGAAAGAGGAGATGGATTCTCATAAGAAAAGTCATACTTGGGAACTTAATTCAGAAACCAGAAAAGGAAAAGCTGGTGGGCTGCAAATGGATTTTCAAGCTGAAGCAAAGTATTCCAGGAGTTGAAGAAACGAGAGGTAACGGCCAGGTTAGTTGCTGATAAGGTTTTTTTGCAACAAGAAGGTATTGATTACAACGAAAACGAATATTTTCTCCGCGTAGTTAAGCCATGTTTATCAGATTAATGTTATCAATTGTTGTTAACATGGACTATGAGTTAGAACAGATGGATGTCAAACAGCTTTCCTACATGGGAACCTAGAAGAAAGGATCTTAATGAGTCAACCTCTGAAGGATTCGTACAAGGAGGAAATGAAAACAAAGTATTTTGTTGAGAAAATCGTTGTAATGCCTGAAACAGTCTCCTAGGCTATGGAAATCAAAGGTTTGATGCATTCATGAAAGATCAGAAGTTTGAGAGAAGTAGTCATGATCCATGTGTCTACATGAGAGACATTTTCAAACTGATCAAGCTATTTATTTGCTGCTCATACGTGGATGATATGCTGATTGCATCAGGGAGTAAGGCTGTTATTCAGAACTTAAAGAGAAGCTGAATTGTGAGTTTGAAATGAAAGATATGGGAAAAGCTTCAAGATTTTCTGGTATGGACATCAATAAGAGATAGAGAGAAGGGTGAACTGATTCTGTTCTCAAGGAAACTACTTAGAAAAGGTGCTGAAAACGTTTGGCATGCTTGAAGCAAGATCAGTGGTTACACCAACCGCATCTCACTTCAAACTCAGAAGTTTATCAGAAGAAGAAAAGGAAACAGAAGCTGTACACATGGAACGAGTTCCATATGCAAGTGCTGTGGGCAGCTTAATGTATGCAATGGTTGGTTCAAGACCAGACTTAGGATTTGCAGTGGGTTTTATAAGCAGGTTTATGTCAAATCCGGGAAGAGATCATTGGGCAGCAGTAAATGGGTGTTAAGGTATGTAAAGGTGCATACAATCAAAGCTTAACAATTCAAAGAAAGATTCTAAGGTTTTGCATTGAAGGATTTTCAGATTCAGATTATGCCAAACAGACTTAGATAAAAGAAGATCAGTAACAGGCTTGGTGTTTAAGGTTGGTGGAAACACATACTTTCATAGAAATCAAGTTTACAATCTGTTGTGGCTCTTTCAACAACTGAAGCAGAGTACATGGCTCTTACTGAAGCAGTGAAAGAAGCCATTTGGCTTAAAGGTTTGTGTTCAGAATTGGGTTTTAAGCAAGACAAGGTTGTGGTTCATTATGATTCACAAAGTGCTCTAGCCCTAGCAAAGAATTCAGTTCATCACGAAAGAACAAAGCACATTGACACAAAATTCCATTTCATAAGGGACATAGTGTCACAAGGTGATGTAATTCTACACAAAATTCACACAACAGTTAATCCTGCATATTTCCTAACGAAGACGGTACCTGGTCAGAAGTTCCAGCTTTGCTGTGAACTTCTCAACATCCACTGAGGTGGAGCTGCAGCCCAGGTAACTCCAAAACCTCAAAAGACAAAGAAAATAAAGGTGGGTTAGTTTTTGTGAGGAATGTTCAATAGTCAAAATTAAGCAAACAGTCCAAACGAAACTGGAGTTACCTGTGGAAGTATGGAACTGTGTAGAGGTCACAGGTTCCAGGTGGAGTATCTGACAAATAGATGTCGGAAAGAATCGCCAAGTGTAACAGCGGAGGCGACAGTGAAAAGTTTCACCGGAGAAGCTTTACAGGAAAAATTGTGAAGCTCAGCACCTGAAAATTTTGAAGAAGCAAAATCGATTTTCAGGATCAGTCTCAACACTCAGAATAGCTAATCTCAAATCACCATAAGAGAGAGGGATTAGAAGATACCTGAGGAAGATGGCGAGGAGAACGGCAAAGCTGGCGGTGGTTGTTACCTAGCAGGAGAGGTGAAGTTTGGAGTTGAAACCTCAAAGTCAAGGAAGAAGTCACCGAAGCTGGTAACGGAAACCGCCGGAAATCAAGAAGAAGTCTCGAGGAGTTGGCTCCTGTTGGGCCTGAGCTGTTGGGCCTGAGCTGATGGGCCAGAACAAATGGGTTGTGGAGCTATTGGGCTTGTAGAAATTGTGGCCCAGTTGGCCCATTTGGAAGCCTTAGCCAGTGTTGCAGGAGCAGATCGCCGGCAGGGGAGAGCCAACGTAGGAGGCAGCAGTCCGACTCGCCGTGGGGAAATCACCGGAGTTGACAGAAAAGACGTCGGAGGTCGAGTGGCGACGGTGAGGGAAATCTCCATCTGAGTTGGGTTTTCTCTTCATGTCTGGAAAGAGATGAACCCGAACAGAGAAAGAGAAGGAGCTCACCGGAATAGATCGCCGACGAACAGGGATCTGGCCGGAACATCCATTTCATAAGGGACATAGTGTCACAAGGTGATGTAATTCTACACAAAATTCACACAACAGTTAATCCTGCAGATTTCCTAACGAAGACGGTACCTGGTCAGAAGTTCCAGCTTTGCTGTGAACTTCTCAACATCCACTGAAGTGGAACAGCAGCCCAGGTAACACCACAGTCTCGCAAAACAGAAAAGTCAAGTTGAGTTAGTTTTTTTTTGTGAAAAATACTCAAGTGTCAGAATTGAGTAAAGCAGAGAATTGAAGTTGATGTTACCTGTGGAGAGTATGGAACTGTGAAGGAGTCACAAGTTCCTGGTGGAGTTATCTGACAAACTGAATTGAAAGAAATGTTAGTCTCAGGTGGAGCTACTGTCAATCGAAAGTCAAAGCATAAAAGGAAGGTCAAGGTTTCTCAGACAAATTAAGAAACGAAGACTGTTAAGTGACAGTGAATGGTGGAGTTCACAGGAAATATCAATGAAGGTGGTGATCGTTAGATAAGACTACAGACTCACCGTAAATCTTCATCGAGAGATATATAAAGCTCCATGATTTTTTCAAAAACGTGAAATCGCAATGCTGGATTTCTTGTGGTATTGGGCTGGTAAAGGTTTTGTTGCAGGTGGGCTGAGATTTGAAGCAGATGGGCCTGAGGAGCACTGGGCCTGAAAAGCAGTGGGCTTGAGAAGTTGCTAGGCTAGTTGTGCTGTTGGGCCAGAACAAATGGGTTGTGGAGCTATTGGGCTTGGAGAAGATTATGGCCCAAATGGCTCATTGGAAAGCCTCAGTTTTTTGTCGACTTCAGATGGCGATGGAGGCTTGATCCGACGAGAAGACGAAGACAACCACCGTAGGAGGCAGCAGTCCGACTCGCCGTGGGGAAATCACCGGAGTTGACAGAAGACGTCGGAGGTCGAGTGGCGACGGTGAGGGAAACCTCCATCTGAGTTGGATTTTCTCTTCATGTCTGGAAAGAGATGAACCCGAACAGAGAAAGAGAAGGAGCTCACCGGAATAGATCGCCGACGAACAGGGATCTGGCCGGAACCACAAAGAAGTCGTGGTGAAGCTCATCAGAAGGGAGAAACTAAACTGGAGAAAGCTTTGTGACTCACTAAAGGTGAAGCACGCCGGTGGAAGTGGCGTTATGGCGGCTGCTAGCTTCACGAAGGAGAAAGAAGACAGGAAGTGTGTTTGTCAAACAGGTGGAGATTGTGAATTAGGTTTGACAATCACACAATAAATTAATAGCAAACAAATATTCAATAGCCAATTAGACAATAACATTGCACAATCGACTAGCAAAGGGATACCTGGAAAGTTTCATCAGCAGCCATGTCGTCTAGAAGAAGAATATCTCTGGCTATTCTGCGAAATACCGACTCCAAAACTACGCACATGCTTTGCTTGTAAGTTTTGGGCCGTAATACGGGCTCCCATATCATATGCACTTTCTCTAGACTAAAGACAACCTATAAAACAATTGCATTGTCCTGATAATCATGACACTTGATTGGAAAGAAGGTAAGAGATAAGCAAACAAATTCAAGTTTGAGCATTTACCTGCTCAATGCTAAATTTTGCAGATTCAAATTGTTTCATTTGATGAGTATTCTGAAATCCATCTGCACTGTCTATAGCCTGATAGATGCAAAATATTAGACAGGGAATCAATTCTCTTTAAACTTCACATAAGATTACTTTGTAAGCTTTGAGCACAGTTTTTTCCACACAGATTCACCTCTTGCAAACTCGAAATTACTAGATGAACTTGTTTCTGCAAAACTTCTTCTGCCATCAGTTTAAATCTTGGGGCTACGTCAGCAAATACTGCATATTCCTTGATGGAGCTAGGGAAGTTTGCACGATACTGTGATCAAAATTGATGATATAATCAGCAAAAGGGGGAAATTAGAATTTTCACCTGTTGATGAAAAGGCTGCTTAAAAAAAAACAATTTCTTAACCAAAGAGATAAGTTTCTGAACAGCGGTTTCTTTTGCTTAAAACACATTGTTCATACCTCAAAAGCAAGTCCAAGTATCTCTTCGAACAAATATAGACAATCGTTGTGCAGAAGAACAGCAGCTTGGTTGATGCCATCGAGTTGTTTTTCTAGCTTCATATTTCGAGATAGTAAGGAAAAAGAAAGATAAGAATTTGCCCATGTTGGTGAGAAATTCTCAGGTGATGATAATCATTAGACTTATTCAGTAGTTGGATCATCTTTGAAACTTTTTTTTCACTGACCTTGACAGGAACAACAGCTCCATATAGAAGGATAGAATCTCGAGCAGCGTTGTAGAACTCTGAAGCAACCCTTGCAGAAGATACACAAACATCCTGTATAAAAATGAGTTTATTATCCCAACTGTGTCTGGAAAATGCTCAGATTGAATTGCAGCAGTCTGAAAAGAGCCACCTCAAGCGTCTTATGCACCAAATGCATAAGTTGGGATGCAGCATCAGATACCACACACCTTTCAGACGAGAAAAGTAAGCAAACAATGTGCTTGGAAGAACTCACATCTAAAGATCCCACACCATCAGACTTCAAATTGGCATTCCTCATAGCAATTTCCTGGAAAGGATTTCACAATCATGATATTTAACATGAGAAGGTTAATATGACGATGATGATGATGATAATCACCTGGGGAATCGTGAAGTTACACTGCAACAGCAAATTTCTTGCTTTTGCTAGGATTTCTATTTTCTTTCTCGATGCAAAATGAACCTCCACATCTTCAGCATATTTGCTGAGCCTACTCTCTGCGTCAGATGGTGAAACAAAATTTAATTCCTTTAGAGCTGCTTCAAATTGAGAGGTCCGCTCGATAATTTTCTGAAAGTCAGCAAGTTTTGAAGCATCTTCTGGGACAACCTGACTCCAAAGGGAACACCAACCTTTTAGCAGACTACAACAGCTAAAGTTCAAAGGAGAAGAGTGCTCTCTCTTTCTACAAAGAAATGTCAACATGATTTCATAACTACATGAATTTTAAAAGCAAACCTTTGAAAGAAATTTAGATATGATCAGCTCTGATATCCTCGGCCATGTCAATCTCCCAAAAGAATGGATCCATGTAACGTTTCCAAAGCACAAGGAACTGCAAATGAACTTAACAACCTTAAGAATTTCTGAATATATTGCATCTCCATCCACATCTTCAGTCTGCATTCAAGGGGGTAAGTATTTAAAGGTTCAGAAGACATAGACCAATGCAGAAAATACAAGAAGCACATAATCTATAGGCCGGAGAAAAGAAAGAATCCATGAGATGGATAGATGCTCCTCTAGACCTCAGCTTTACCAGAAAGATATTACCTTGTGATCTGAGGATTGCTCTAGCCTTAATGTCGCTTCAGTTATTTCCCCTGAGGTTTTACTTGAATCCTCCACAGCGGTAAAGGTAGATGCATGAGTTACAGCTGGGGCGATGACATGCTTGAAGATTGAGTCAGCTGCTTTCGCAAGCCCATAGTCTAACATTCCAATCACCTAGATAAAACCAGAACAGTCAAATGCCAGATAATAAACAAATGATTCAACACAGAAATAAAGTATGGAAATTGCAATGATTTTCGCCGGATATAGAAGCCAAATCATAAATTCATACCTCCATTGCCTCGAGAACAGTACTAAGAGCGATTCCAGCAGTCTCACCAACGCTTAGCTGATACTTAATCTGGAGTCTACTCGAGTCTAGCTCGAAACGCACTGCATTCTCCATGAATTTTGCAAGCACATCTTGAATCTGCAAAACCCAGACAAGATTCTTCGAAATGTGGATGCAATTTTTGAAGATTATAGATACCAATCTAGCAATTGACAGTGAGCTAAACTAAGGTTTCACTTTATTCAAATCATGCTCACCTGGTCAAAGCAATTAGACCATTCCTTCCTAAGCAAAGCATAGGCCACAGGTTCTCTTTCTTCTTCTTCACCAATCCTCAATACAACTCTCAGTTCTCTAATTCTCTCTGCGGCGAATCTGACACGTCCGTTTTTCAAAGCTTCCTTTGTTTCCTGCAATGCCTCACAGATTCCTACAATCGCACTCACTAAATCAAGCGATTTTCTCTTCAGTTTCACTTCCTTAGTCTTCTCGGTTATCTCATCCACTACTCTACGAATCTCAACATCAATCGGACGGTCAGAAACCAATTGTAGGACATCGGAGACGACATCGGAGATCAGATGAGTCCTCGATACAGCGTCTTGACAGAGCGAGAAGAGCTCTGAGAAATCAGAGTGATGAGCGACCAGGTAGGACTGAACTTTGGACTTGATCCGTAGGGAATGAGACTCTAAGCGGTTAATGAGGAGGCGAAGATCCGGCGCCGATAACGGAGTTGTGGGATCATAGAGATCGTGTCCGGCGAGAAGGTCCCGAACATTAATCGATTCGAACAACGCGTCAATCTCCGGCATGACGGAGGCACGGTGGTCGTCTTCGTCGGAGGTCTTTCCCGATTAGGTGAGAGATCTTTCTTGGATACGATGATTTTCTTCTACTTTTACTATTGGGCCTATCAAATAATGTTAGGCTCAAGGCCCAAAGTCTTCATTGGAAACATTTTGAAAAATACTTAGAACATTATCCAAAATCAATCAATTATTTACTTCAAAACTATTGAAAATGTGTAGAAAGTGTTTAGTTGTAATTAGAAAAGATTATTTTAATCAGAATACTGTAAATGAAATCAAAATCATTTATTTAAAAAATATTTAAATTTCTCTCTCCTCTGATTTCTCAACAAAGATTTTTCCTTTAATTAATTAAGAGATATTAGGAAGATTTTATTAAAAAAAATATTCTCTCATCTTTGTTGGATCATATTTTTAAAATATTTGAATTTATTCATAGTTTATATAATAACTAAAATTTTAGATATTTTCGCTTATGTTGTGATTCTAATTAAAAAAAAAAACGAACATAATTTACTTAATCAGTGAAAAAAGTGAAAAGTGAACGTATGATGTAGAATACCATTATTGAAAATATGACATGACATGATTTTCCTGTAATTTTATTTCTTGATTGAAAATTCAGATCGAAATCCAAAAATTCAAGTAGTTACACATAACGTAATGGAATCAAACCTAGAATTTATGCGAGTTGAGATATGGATCTTCAACCATCTTACCATATCTAACGTACGAGGGTAATAAGTACCGTTACTACAGCGGCATGATTATGAACAACATCTTTAATTTTTCTATGAACCATAAAGTCAATTTTTGTAACTATGTACATAAACAATAGACGAAGCAGACGTTGTGAGACAGTTTGGTCCATATTATCCAGCTTGGGCGTTAGAGCATTAAGAAGAGTGATGATTGAAAGAAAACATTTTACGACTTAATTGTACAAAAAATAATACAATACTCATAGCCTAATTGAAAAAAAAACTATTTTAAAAATTTTAAAAATTTTTAATAAGTGATTTATTGGAAGAAGGAAAAAAAAATGAAACACTGTAGCAGTTACTTAGCCGTGAGACCAGCTCAAAAGAAAACTCTCTACTACTTTTAATAGTAAATTCCATTTCTTATATATAAGCATAATTGTAAGAGAAAGACATAACAAAAGAACATAAGAAATTAAAAGAAAAATTACAAAAAACAAATCAAAAGCATTTAAAGTAAGTTCGATTAATCTATATTGTAATTTGTTTCAGACAAGAGAAAGAGAGAGAGAGAGTGTGTGTGAAGGTGTCTGATCCATGGCTGCATCTAGAGAATTTATGATATGTTGCTTCTTAACACTTCTCTTATGCAATTTCTTCATGAGAGTCGACTCCGGTGGTGCTGCTGAGGTCAGCAGAGGAGGATGTGGCGGCGAGGGTGGCCTCGGGGACGATAATGAGCGGTGTGTAGAGAGGGTGAAAGATGACGACGATGATGAAGTGGATGATGTTTACAAAGTGATCAACAAGATGAGGATATATGCTTAATCTTGATCGTGCATGGTTCATTCTTTATATATATAGGGCTATATATATATATATTTTTTTTTTTTCGTTTTCATTTTGTTTTCTCAAGTTTTTTCCGATTTTTCTGTATTTGTCTTAATTTATTTTTCCACCTTTAACGAGAGAGATTGTGATCCGAAGAAGGTAACCTGTTGCCTTAAATATATCCTACTACTAGTTTTCTAATTTTCTTGGATATAATGATCACTCATTACCTGCGTTGTGAGTTGTGACATATATAAATTCTTGATTATTACGTAATTTATTATGATGCGATTATGGGATGATATCTCATTGTTTGAAACTGAAGGAAACTAGCACACATAATTAACACAAGCTTATGTACATTTTTAAAAATTAAATAGTATATTTGATGTGATAAAATTTTCTTTTTAAAAAGTCAAGAATCTTAATTTATTCATACATATTCAAAAAAACATTCTTACACGCTAATGACCAAGACTCCGACACTATATAACATATGTCACCATATTGACGAAATATTGATCGGTAAACGTTGTTAATCTGTTGATATATATAGCTATTTTTAGTGTGTGAATTCAGTAAAAAAACAGTGGTAGAAACACTTGCTTTTATATATTAACTAGATTGATAGCGTCCAATAGTAATGTATATTAAAAAAAAAAAAATTTGTTGGTTAATTAATTATTTTATAAAATTGTATTGGTGTTAGTATGTAGGTATGTGGTAATTTAGTATAAAGATCATTTCAGTGTTGTTTGACGTCGTCGTTATTTTTTTTTTCGTGCTATGTATTGATCGTTAGAACATAGGTGGATTCGAAACTTTTTAACTCGTAGTATCCGTGGGAAAAAGAAAACTTCCCACTTTTCTGGAAATGGAATTTGCATAAGTGAGAAATTTATATTATATGTATTTTGATTTCTAAAAGTAATAGTCATATTTTATGTGATATACATAAAATTCAAAAACTGAATTTATGTAAGTGTTAAGTTTCTAACTTATGCTATCTCACGGAGGAAAT
The DNA here is from genome assembly GCA_004349715.1 of Crucihimalaya himalaica. NCBI lineage: Eukaryota > Viridiplantae > Streptophyta > Magnoliopsida > Brassicales > Brassicaceae > Crucihimalaya > Crucihimalaya himalaica. Next base: position 1,475,724 of record SMJT01000028.1, read on the forward strand.
GTTTTTTATATTAGTCGATTTATTGATTTTTCCTTCTCGGATCGTCTTCGGTCTTTTTTGGTTGTTATTTAGTTAAGTACTTATAATGCAAATTTTTATCGGTTTTAGTATGTAATGTATGTTTTTTCCAATGCGAATTTATATAAGAAGATGAACTAACCAATGAGATCAAAATTCTCAGGCTTTGGCGGACCAGCCCCTAAGTTCATGAATTGTAAAATTCATAATTAATCAATTTGCAAATCAAACAATATTGTACAAATAGTAAATATATTTTATACAAACATGTCTTAAATTAAAAATATTATATAAAACATAGAGAAAAAACTCTATATAATGGGGCAAGAAATTCCGAAGTTGAAATAAGAAAAACAAAACATATATGATGCGATTTATCAACAAAAACTAATATAGAAAAAAAAAGAAAGATCATAATCGAAAATGATGAGAAGTATATATAACTAATCGTTGTCATGCCTCCGTGAAAAAAAATACGACATAGAATCACGACTGAAACTTTTGTCTCGCCTTTCACAATTGTCACCGACTGTTGTTAGATTCTCGATAACGTGGGAATAAGTGTAGGTGCTTGGTCATGTAAAAAAAAAGTACGTGGTGGAAACAAAATAAAATTTAGTGTGTTTGAGGGGACAGGAGAATATGGTTCGTATTAGATATGATCGATGTTGTAATTTAGTTATGCTTTGTAGGTTGGGTTTTCTAGACCGGCCAGCCAAATTAATGTGGTAGCAACACTAATTACGCAAAGTTGGACATGCAACGTAGTGGGGAGATGTAACATAATTGTATCAAATACTAATGATATTATACCATGTGTACAAATAATATTCCCAAAGTAACGGCCCAGGCACTCCTAATAGGCTCATATTTTTCGGTCTATTCTTTTACCCAAGAAAAGTGAAATGAAATTGCTTTTTCAGGTTTAATACACAAAATTCAGCATCAATTGTTCAATTGGTGTGTCTTGTGTGTATTGGGGAGATCTAAGATCTTCAAAGTCATGAATTTGAACTTAAGTGACAGGAAATGAACTATTTAACTTGTTGAAGTTTCCAACCCGAAATTAGTACGGATCATACACCTAAAACTTTTTGATAAACAAAAAATGTATTTAATACAAATTAATATTGTGTTGAATAAAGTGGTAGAGTATATATACCAAATGAATATATGTTATCAAGTGGACCATACAGATTCCTGTCGAGTCCAAACCGGTCTAGTGGTATTTCGACCTAAACCAATATTTTATGAACAAACAAATGAAAAAAATATTTGATGACCGGCACCTGAAATCTGATAAGGACCTCATGTATTGTATAATCTGAAAACCGGCTGTCAGGATTTAATTACATGTATTCACATACATATCTTTTGTTTTTTTGTATGGCTAGCAGGTTCCGGATTGAAACTCATAATCTTCATAGGATGAGACTCAAACCATGTTCAATTAACTCTTTTTTGAAGAACAGATCCCTCCCAACGTGAATCGAATTTGTGACCTCCTATGTCCTTACATTTTCGGAAACTTAAGGATTAATCACTGGGTGATAACTATACATTTTATCACTTTATCATAGTTGTAAATATCCATTTTATTGTGTTTTATTAGCTTTTTCTTTGTGTTTTGATGCATTTAGTGTCTAACTAAGTATTTTTGCATTTTAGAAGTTCTTTTGTGTTTTTGTGTGTATTTGGTGTGTATTTGGTGTGTTTTGAATGTTTTCAGGTTGTAATAATGGGAGATGCACTTTTAGATGGAAAAGGAGAAAACAATGATGCAGAACTGGCCCCAAGTATCTCAAAGATCGACTCAGATGAACGTTTTCCACTGCGATTTAGCTTCAACGCTCTTCATGCAAAAGATGGGAAATTGAGTTTGCTTTCAATGGAAGTAATTTCAAGAGCATTTGGATACGTGGTTACAAAAGTATGGCCGATTTAGTGAAGACATGTCAAAAATCGGTCCGAAAACCGATTTCCGTGACCCGAGCGGCAAAATGGCTGAGAAACACCTAGAGACAAAATCGACCCAAGGTCGAATTCCATGTCCGAATTCCTCCAAAAATCGGTCTATGACCGAATTTCACGACCGAATTGACTTTTTCTCTGCTTTCTCCACTTGCGACCCACTCACCTATAAAAGCCTCAAATCATGCAACCACTAAAGACGACTTTTCTCTGCAACCTGAAGTCTTCTCCTTCATTTTCTCTCTAGTTTTCATATTTTTTATGCTTTTAAAACTTAGATCTACTCATATGTATTGAAGATTTGTCAAATATTTATATAATCTCAATCGTTTCATTATCTATCATTTGTACGTTTATTTTGTCATTTGAACATGTGTGAGTAGACTTCTTTTGGATGGTTGGTTTGGAAGATTTAGGATGTTTGATGTTGATTTGTGATGTTTGGTGTTGATTATGTTCATCTTACATATATAGATTATTCTTAAGGCTAGAAATGAGCTTCGAAAGAGAGTTTTCTAGATTTATGATTGATTCTCACCCGGAAGGTGTTGAGAATCAATCCGCCCTATCTATATGTGCATATCCATTCCTTAACCAATGGGAGTTGAGTTCTAAGGAGGATTTGATGGCTAATATGAGTTTGTGTTCATTGTTTATGAATCGGTTTTGAGCATTCAGAAGTCTAGCTTCTTAATCGATTTATAAAAGGGTTAGTACCACGGGATGGACTAATCTAATTAAGTGATTCATGCCATAAGTTGAAACATAATCATTTGTTGAAATTGTCATTCATTGAAGCATCATTCATTCTTTATTTTGTCATTCAACGTCCATACTTTTACCATTAGAAATCAACCGTTTAAGTTGTTATTGTGCATTGCTTTTTTAATTCGAAGTTATATTTGTGTTTATGTTTTTGTTATTTGATGTCTTTCGTTTAAGTTGTTTAGTTTTTCGTTATATCGTTATTTAATCATCGTGTATTTAGTTTCTTGTTTATTTACTTTTAGTTACAACATAAAAACCAAAAACAAAAATCATTTAGCTCGATTAGTTTCTTGCAATTCTAGTGTTGTTATCTTTTCTTCTGTGGATTCGATACCTAATGTACTACGACATATTTAGGATTGAGGTATTAGAGCACAATAGGTTTAATTGTGTGCTTAGGAGCCTTAGAAAACTCCTTGCAATCAATTTGGCGCCGTTGTCGGGGAAGGCAATAAAATAGCCATAGGATTTGGATTCTACTGAGTCTAAATTTTTTTTATTTTTTCGTACATCTAACCTGTTCTATTCTTTCTCTTTCTTGAAGGTATGAACCTGAGACAAAGACAAAAAACTTGGTTGAGTTAGTTCTGACATACGGAGACTAGAAGAGCAACACTCGAGCTAGAAGAGAGAGAGAGACTTGCACGAACTCTTGGGTTGAATATGGGAGATAATTTCCCAAACGTTGAGGAAGAAGTTCAGGAGCGGGATTCAATATGAACCCGCCTGTCCACGCAGCCAGACCACAGAGGGTGATAGGGGCGTTTGATGCACCCCAAGCACACGCAACAGGCAAGTGGTATTCATGCACCTCGGTTGAGAACAACAACTTCGAGAATAAAGCTAGCCTGATCAACATGGTTCAGGGGAACAACTTTCATGGGCTAGCAGTTGAAGATCCTCTAGATCATCTAGACAACTTCAATGACGTGTGCGGGCTGACAAAAGATAACGGCATCTCTGAAGATGCGTTCAAGCTAAGGTTATTCCCTTTTCTTTGGGGGATAAGGCTAAGCAATGGGAGAAGAGCTTACCTCCAGATCCATAACTACATGGGATGACTGCAAAAGAAATTCTTAGAGAAGTTTTTCAACCTCACGGACAGCTAAGCTTAGAACGACATTTCTAGCTTTGCTCAAAAGAAACAACGAGAGCTTCAGCAAACTTGGGAACGCTTTAAGGGGTACACGAACAAGTGCCTTCATCATGGGTTTTCAAACGAATCTCTACTAAGCACATTGTATCGAGGAGTTGTCCCTAAGATCAGAATGTTACTTGACACCGCAAGTAACGGGAATTTCCTAGGGAAAAACGTGGACGAAGGAATGCAACTCATTGAGAATTTGGCTCAGAGCGATGGGAATTACGGTGAGGATTACGATAGAGCTCCACGAGGGAGTGGAGAAGATCAAAGGAGTAAGGAGATAAAAGCTCTCCATGAAAAGATGGACAAAGTTTTGTTGGCAACGGAAAGATCGATAAATTTTGTTGGAGAGTTTGATTGTGGTGCAGCTAGTAAAGAAGAAGGTTTAGAGAACTGCATTAAAACCCAAGAAGCGATGAATTTCGTGGGAACCAAGGAGGATATCAAGGGGTTTACAACCAGAGCTACAACCCGAACTTTCAACACAACAAGGTCAGAACTATCAGCCAAGGCCTTTCGTACAGTCAAACAACCAAGGTCAGAACTTCGCACAACAAGGATTTGTGCCAAAACCTCAATTTCAAAGCAACCAAGGTGGTTTTCAAAACAAAGCACATCTTCGCTCTAACGTTCAACAAAGTTAAGGCCACAACTCAAGCCACCACAATCTCAGCCTCAAGATCAAGACATGAGAAGCATGCTTCAACAACTCTTGGTTGGGCAAGCTAATGGCTCAATCGAATTGAGCAAGAAAATAGGAGAGATTCACACAAGGTGGATGGAGCATACAATGACCTGAATGTTAAATTCGAGCAACTAAGCACTCAGTGATAGGGGTTAGAGAACCAAGTTGCTCAAGTAGCTTCTACTTCCAAGTCCCAAAGGAGCTTTACTGGGTAAATTCATAGCTAATCCAAAGGATTTCTGCAATGCTATCTTCGATAACGATGTGAATATGGATGAGAATGAAAAGGTAATCGAAGATTTCTGTAGACTTCTTTCATGATCCTAAGGGTAAAGAGGTTGTGGTTGCTAGAGAAAGCAAGTTGAAATCGTTGTTCATGGAAAAGAAAAAAGGGAAGAAGAAGAAGAATCCACAGACGCTCAAGAAATCGGTCAGCAACCAATTTTTAAGACGGTTTTCAAACAAAACTCGACAAGGACCAAATCCCACAGCAAAAATCAGGCCAGTATCGAATTCCATGACGCGTTCGGCATATTGGAAGAGCAGAACGGAGAAAAAAATCGGAGTCGTGTCCGATTTCATGGTCGGATTATTAAAGAAATCGATCCATTCCCGATTTCTACCCCCGATTTCGGAGATCCGACTTCTAAAACTCAATAAAAGTGATTCCAAGAGAACCAACCAAAGCAATCAAGAAGAAAGTGAACTTTGAGCTTCCTCCTTATGACTTCCACTTCCATTTCCTGGTAGATCTTACCAAATCTCAAAAGAAGATTCTTTCAAGCTTCAAAGCTAGTATGAATAAAGCTGGAGCTACATTGCCCTATGTTAATGACTTATCTCAAGTCCCGAAATACAAGGAATTTGTCAAAGCCATTCTGCAAACCGAGACAAGGTGGAAGAGATTATAGAAGCGTTTGAACCGCCAAGCACAATTCCACTTGAACCCAAGACTATTTCCAAGCTTGGAAATCCGGGTACTTCTCTTTTACATGCTCACTTGGTGATGTGGAAATTAATGATGCTTTATGCGACTCGGGTGCAAACATGAATGTGATATCGTTCGAGATGGAAGAGATTAGGGATCAAGGATATGAAGCAACACAACTTTCCCATCATGTTTGGGGATGCTTCTTCGAAATCTCCACTTGGTATAATTGAAGATTACCCACTCAAGGTTGGTGATTACACAATCCCGACAGATTTGATGGTGGTTGAGATGAAAAGAACACAAGTTCATCCTAGGAACTCCGTTTCTCAATACCGCAGGAGCGAGCATCGATTTTATGAATAAGAGAATGACTCTTCACCACGTATGCCAAGGTATATTATCCAATCAAACCATCCTCTACAAGGCTTTGCGGAACAATCACTGGTGAAGAAGTGAAAGATAAGGAAGAGATTGTGAATGTGAATCGACAAGAAGAGATCAAAGTTGTGGATGTGAAAAATAGCATAGCTCTAAAGCTCGATGACAAGATCTTGGATGGTGAATATCTACTCTCCTTGTTTGATGAGTGTGAAAGAGATGCTAAGGATGTGAAGTTTGGGAAGAATGAGAAGGTTCTTACAAAGAACAAGATGAAAATGAAGGGATTTTCCAAACCTTTTGTAAGCCTCGAGGCAAAGCTGAACCCCGAGTTTGAAAGTGACCAAGAAAAGGTTCAGGAGCTTTATCAAAGATCATCACATCAACTTCGATGGTGGAACACGCTCAAATCATTCATTCAACGATATTTCCACCATTAGAAACGGACTCTCAAGGAGTTACAAAACTCTCCTCTCCAACCCCAAAGATGCATGACTAGGACCAAGGTATGGCCCATCCTTCCCTTGTACATATCATTTTGTGTTTACTCTTGTTTTGTTTTGTGTTTTGTTAGGTTCTTTCTCGAATTTATTTTCACACCATCGATGTGAAGCAAGTCTGGGGGAGAGGCATTTTGTTTTGATTTTTGTTTTATATTTTGAGTTGTGTTTTTGATAGCATTGTGGATTTTATGTCTTTAAAAAAAAAAAAAAAAAAAAAAAAAATTCATTATGATGCCCTCGATGATGGTTTTACATTGCTTGAACGATTTGAAGACTTGAAAACTTCGCACTTTGATCTTAAACTTGAGATCCATACATATTATGTATGCTTATTTCGATATCAACTCCATCTTTATTAGGCATAATCAAACTTAATTCATCTTGCTTATGGGCTTTACATCTAACCATGGTTTTACATGAACATTTGAGTGATCTTATCCTTTTGTACCACACTTGTTAACTCGAATGGCCATCTTCTCTTTAAGATGGTTCCACACCAAAACCCAAAACTTTCTTTAAACCAATGTGTATTTGTTTGAGGTCTTTTACTAGATTCATGTACAAAATCTTTCGAGATAGAAACGACAGCTCTTTCTTCTAATTGTTAGGTTTTGTGAAGGTTATTGGTTGGGATTGATGGGATTGATTTGAAAAGAATAATGTGATTGAGAAAGAGGTAGAAAGCCATGTTGTACTAAAAAGTTCTAGGGAATAGAGAGTTAAAACGAAAAATGCTCTTGCGAAAAGCATCAAAAGAGAATAAAAGGAAAGAAAAACAAGAGATGAGAAGAGTATACCTAGTAGCTAAGGTGTTGAAAGGATTGTGGATTGATAATATTGGTGGGTTGAGTTTAGAAGAATTTGTGGTTAAAAAAAGTTTGAAAAGGAAAATACAATTGCTAGTCAAGTTCGAAAATTAGACGAAAAGTTTTAGGATGGGTAGAACAATGGAAAAACATCTTGTATGCATAAATTGTTTCCCATTCTCTATTGCTTTTGTATAATGACTTGCGTTTGATTTTGAGAGTAACCACAAATACATAAACCGCCGCTTATACATAACAACCTTTTTCCACCAAGCCAATTGGAGTAGATCTATTGCCCATAAATGAAATTCATGCTTGAATAAAACTGAATGTGGGGAGTTGATTGACGAGAAGGCATGCATGTATTTGTTTTGGATCTAGAGTCGTGTGATAATTCTTGAGAGTTAGAGTCACATTGAGATACGTTTAAGCAATGTCGTGGCATTATGTTAGGCTATCATATTGAATGCATCGAACCATTCTCGGTTTGTCGATTCTTGTTTGCTTGAGGACAAGCAAAAGGCAAGTCTGGAGGTGTGATAACTATACATTTTATCACTTTATCATAGTTGTAAATATCTATTTTATGTGATTTATTAGCTTTTTCTTTGTGTTTTGATGCATTTAGTGTCTAACTAAGTATTTTTGCATTTTAGAAGTTCTTTTGTGTTTTTGTGTGTATTTAGTGTGTGTTTTGTGTGTTTTGAATGTTTTCAGGTTGGAATAATGGGAGATGCACTTTTAGATGGAAAAAAGAGAAAACAATGATGCAGAATCGGCCCCAAGTATCTCAAAGATCGACTCAGACGAACGTTTTCCACTGCGATTTAGCTTCAACGCTCTTCATGCAAAAGATGGGAAATTGAGTTAGCTTTCCAATGGAAGTAATTTCAGAGCATTTGAATACGTGGTTCAAACGTTATGGCCGATTTAGTGAAGACATGTCAAAAATCGGTCCGAAACCGATTTCCGTGACCGAGCGGCAAAATGGCTGAGGAACACACCTAGAGCAAAAATCGACCCAAGGTCGAATTCCATGTCTGAATTCCCCAAAAATTGGTCTATGACCGAATTTCACGACCGAATTTTGACTTTTTTCTCTGCTTCTCCACTTGCGAACCCACTCACCTATAAAAGCTCAAATCATGCAACCACTAAAGACGACTTTTCTCTGCAACCTGAAGTCTTCTCCTTCATTTTCTCTCTAGTTTTCATATTTTTATGCTTTTAAAACTTATATCTACTCATATGTATTAAAGATTTGTCAAATATTTTTATATAATCTCAATTATGTCTTCATTATCTATCATTTGTACGGTTTATTTTTGTCATTTGAACATGTGTGAGTAGACTTCTTTTGGATGGTTGGTTTGGAAGATTTAGGATGTTTGATGCTTGATTTGTGATGTTTGGTGTTTGATTATTGTTCATCTTCACATATAGATTATTCTTAGGGCTAGAAATGAGCTTTGAAAGAGAGTTTTCTAGATTTATGATTGATTCTCACCCGGAAGTGTTGAGAATCAATCCGCCCTATCTATATGTGCATATCCATTCATTAACCAACGGGAGTTGAGTTCTAAGGAGGATTTGATGGCTAATATGAGTTTGTGTTCATTGTTTATGAATCGGTTTGAGCATTCGGAAGTCTAGCTTCTTAATCGATTTATAAAAGGGTTAGTACCACGGGAGTGGACTAATCTAGTTAAGTGATTCATGCCATAAGTTGAAACATAATCATTTGTTGAAATTGTCATTCATTGAAGCATCATTCATTCTTTATCGTTTGCCATTCCAACCGTCCATACTTTTACCATTAGAAATCAACCGTTTAAGTTGTTAGTTTGTTCTGCATTGCTTGTTTAATTCGAAGTTACATTTGTGTTTTATGTTTCTTGTTATTTTGATGTCTTTCGTTTAAGTTGTTTAGTTTTCTTGTTTCTTATTCGCTTATTTAATCATCGTGTATTTAGTTTCTTGTTTATTTACTTTTAGTTACAACATAAAAACCAAAAACATAAATCATTTAGCTCGATTAGTTTCTTGCATTCCTAGTGTTGTTATCTTTCCTTCCCTGTGGATTCGATACCTTAAGTGCTACATACGACATACCTTTAGGATTGAGGTATTAGAGCACAATAGGTTTAATTGTGTGCTTAGGAGCCTTAGAAAACTCCTTGCAATCACTGGGCCACGTTGGTCACATACATATCTTCTCCATAATCGGTTTGATTAAAATCCTAATTGAAACCCCTTTGGAATTTGCCTATATATACTGACATACATACCACCTTTCTCTCACTCCAATTCAAACTATAGACCAAAAAAAAAAAAACCATATCACGGTATATTAGACGACCATCACCTAAAAATGGGTCTAACGTCACTTGAAGGTTCGTCTCACTTATATACGCAAGCATACATATAAGTTTAATTAATTTTTGTCTATATACGTAAGTTTGATCATCTTCATACATAATTCATCAATCTAGACGCTACAAAAGGGCAGCTAAAGAAACGCAACAACGGTCACTTCATGTTGGTTGATGGAATGTCTAAGCTATTGACTGAACAAGTTAAGACGTGCAGGTCATCTGATTTCCATGTTTCTGGTCTCAAGTGGTGAGTCATTCGATCTATGGTTCTCCCTACTACGTGTGTTTAACCTAATATTTGTGCTTTTGTTGGCTTGAAATTGGCGATATAGGAATTTACGTATCCGCACAGATACTGTAGCGGACTACTTATCTTTTTATCTGTGGATCACGGATAGACAGTGTATCGGTTCTAATTGGGAAGTCAAGTGCAACTTCACACTCAGAGTAGTCTCTCAGATTGGACCTGATATATTCAAGAGTAAATATATCGAAATTTTCATTATTATTAATTGCTTTGATGACTTTAATGATTTTGATACTTACATATGTATGTTGTATCATCAGCATATTCGTCGTGTTTTAGAGAAAATTATAAATCATGGGGGCATGGCAACTTCATATCAATCGAAGACCTGAAGGAGAGGTATATTGTGGACGACAAAGCTGTTTTCTGTGTAGAGATCACCGATGTCAATCCAAGCTTCCCCGTTACCTATATGGCTCGAACCATAGGGACAGCAGAACGCTTTAAACTGATGGAAGTGCCTCGGAACAACTCTAGATTCACCTGGAAGATCACTCAGTTTTCTTCCTTCAATGGTAATTGTCATTCGTCATACGAGTTCACGGCTGGACTACGGAGATGGTATGCTAATCCTATAGTCCATTCGTTATAACATATATAATATGAATTAGCACATATTAAATTTATATAATTTCACTCAATTATTTTTACTTTATAATAATTTTAATTACAAGTAACAATACAATTTTAGAAAATAATTTTACATTTTACAAGGAAATAACAAAACATTGCCAAAACATTTCAACCAGGAAACTAGAAATGTACCCAACAGGAGACTCTATCGATGGATATATGTCTTTGTTTTTGGCTGCAACCGATTACGTGACAAATGGTCTAAAAGGAACAACGTTGGCCGTCTATAAACTGAGAGTGTTGGACCAATTCAAACGCAATCATCATGAAACTAGTATATACTTTCTCCTTTTCAATAATTAAGTTTTTTCATTATATAAGCCGTTTGCTCCAGTTTGACAAAAGAAATCTAAATAAGCCGCTAGCTAAATTTTACTATACTTGTTTGATAAAGAGGTCGAAGCTTTGTATTCCAATGATCCGGATCCAGAGAAACGCTCCTGGGGAAAAAAGAAGTTTTTGCCGTTGGAGGAACTCTACAAAGCCTCGAGGGGACTTCTGGTGAACGATGAGATATATATCGGTGTTGAGTTCTTGATTGTTTCCACTAGTGAGTATCTCTGATGTGCGATAATAAATGGATCAAGAGCGCAATAATACATAGATACTGATGTACCTAGTTTTCTATATTTGCTTATATATTGTATGGGTGTGTTTATGCATAAATAAAGTAAAAGCGACGGATCAAAGCGGTGGATTGTATTGTATGTCACAATAACAGTCAACCGAATCCGTCGAATGTTATAACCTTACTAATCCATTGGCGACTTTATTACCTTCTCTTGATTTTAACACATTGTTGTATGATTCTCGATAACAATGGCAATTAATGTAGATGCTTGGTTACGTTATGTACTACTCATGTCAAAAAAGATGTGATTGATGGAAACAAAATAAAAATTCGTGTGTTTGTGGGGGGGGGGGGGACTGGAGAATATGGTTCGTAATAGATATGATAAAATATATCTATTTCTATGTGGGAATTTAGTTATATACGCTGTAATAGGTTGGATTTTCTTGACCAGCCAAATTAAGGTGTTAGCAACACAACCTACGCAAAGTTGGACTGACATGCAACGTAGTGGGAGATGTATCATAATTGTATTAACACATACATTTTTAGCATGTGTACAATTTATATTCAAAAGTAACGCCTCAGTACATCAATTATTCAATTGGTGTATCAGGAGATCTGTGATCTTCAAAGTCATGAATTTGAACTTAAGTGAAATGAACTAATTTAAGTACTTGTTGGAGTTTTCAACCTAAAAATAGTATGGATTGCGATCCGGATTGTTTAGAAAACCGATGATTAACTACAAAACTGTAGAGTCATTATGTTTAGGCACAATTCTCTGTTCATCACTGAAAGATCTACCATCTATGCATGGGAGGAGAGGAGCGTAGAGTATATGTAAAGCAGCAAATGTTGTCCAAGTGTGACAAAAAGTTTTGAAGGTACGGCGAGAAGAAAAGTTGTGAAGGTGCGAGTATATAGCAGAATATTGTAATATTTAAAATGACACATTTGTAATTTTTCTGTGGAATTACAAGTTTTATCAAAGAAATTTTATATGGCCCACTATGGTTTCAAAATGTATGTTTATACAGTTTTTATTTATTACATAATTAGTATATTGGCAACAAAAATGAAATTCAAAGCATAGGGAAATGACCAAAATCAACCCGAATAATTTGCATAATGAAATTCAATACCTATGTTACGATATAATGCATTTTTCAATCAGAACCGTCATAAAATTCAAATTTTATATCCGAATTATTACATGTTAGCAAAAACTAACTTTGGCTTAGACAATATTAGTCAACAGTTAAGTTTTGATTATTAAGACGCCGTTGTGCGTTTGACGTGAGAATTTCTTGGTTCAAAACGACATCGTTTTAGTCATGGTGCATACATAGACTCAAAACAACGTTGTTTTAACAATTTTAGTAATTTTAAAAAATATTTAATAAAACTGAATTTTAATAAAAGAATTATTAAAAATATAGTATACTACGTCGTTTTAAGCCTATGTATGTACTATAAACAAAACTTCGTCGTTTTGAACTAATAAATTATCACGTCATACGCACAATGACGTCTAAGTCATCAAAACTTAACAGTTGACTAACACCGTCTGAGTCAAAGTTGATTTCCAATATATAATAATGTATGTATAAAACTTGGATTTACGACGATTTAGGTTAAAAAGTACATTATATCAAAATTTGGGTATGAAATTTCGTGAATTTTGATGGTTGGCGGAAGCCAAAATATCAAAGTCGTTAATATTTAGAAAACCGACCGTAATTTGTCGACGTTATGTTAAGCCTCGTTTTATAAACCGATGTTCAAAATGTTAACGTCGGAGCTAATTAAATCGGTCGGTAAAGTGACGCTAATATATACCGACGTTAGAGTTACTAAAGAGAGACATTAAATCCCTTGTTTTTTTTTTTGTTTTTTTTTTTCAACATTAAATCCTTTGTTTTTCTTGTAGTGATCATACACCTAAAACTTTTTGATAAACCAAAAAAAAAGTATTTAATACAAAGCCATACAGATTCTTGCCAAGTCCAAACAGGTCTAGTGGTATTTCAACCTAAACCAATATCAAAATTTGGGATTCGATCGTTATCGATTATTACATCACGTAGATAAAATGATGATTTTGCCAATGAGAACAATATTAAAGGTTTAACTTTTATAGGCTATAGAAATTATGTATAGTTCAGAAGTAAATCAGTGTTAAATATTTTATTTCGAGTCAAAAAGAATATAATTTACAAAAGAAATTAAATGTTTTATATACTACAAAAATTTTATATGTTGAACAAAAAAATATGATTAACATGTCCATTACACATTTGTTTTTTGATGCGCATATATCCTCCATCTTTTCATTATAATCCGGCTCCGTTATAAATGGTTGTTAGATTCTCGATAATATGGGAATTAACTTTTGTGGTATGTAGAGTGGTTTTGGAATATATAATCCAAAGGTCGGGGCATATGATTCCTGATATAACTCGCACTTTACCTATATATATTATGTGGGAATCTACTCCTTAAATTATATGTGTAGATATATTATTTTAAAAATAGCTTCGATTCTTACAAAAATATATAAATAAGAAAAGAAAACATTTTGTGAGCAATTTGAAATAAACTTAGTTCGTTCCGAGGCAGGCTAAATCGGACGGATTTACATGCTTTAACACTCCTAGCTAGGCTCTATATTTAACTATATAAATAGACCCATTTCTCCTCGTTATTCTGAGACATCAGCAAAACTACAAGTCATGATACTATATCTGACAAGTCACTAGCACTGGATGCTAACTTTGAAGGATCATATGCATATATATATATCGGAACACATACGAGGATGTTTGAGGCTTTCCATGGTCTAAAAACAAACATTACATCGTTGTGTTATTCATTATTAGTATGTGCATACAAAATACTCACAAAACACACAAATACTTTTGTTTCTAAACATAGATATAACCATCTCAACTTTTATTTTTCTTATCAATTCCGAGCAGATTATTGTATATTATTATAAAGTAACGATATGGTTATTAGCTGAGGATTTACTCTACTCAAAAAGAGTAGATCGGTGATCATATCATACTCTCATCATTTCTTCACATAAAATCGCTCCTGTAACTTAGATGCGAGTTCTGAGGTTCGAGATACTCAGTGTCGAACAACTTGGGAGAAAATCCTTTCACACGATGGCCTTCAAAATAGCATTTATGGAGACTCTCTTTGGAATCAAGAAACTCACTTAGCCATTTCCCAGATGACCTCATATATCGTTTCATGTTGTCATTATAATCAACATAATAGAGCCCGAACCTGATTTTATAACCTTTATCCCACTCAAAGTTGTCCATTAACGACCATATGTAGTAACCCTTCAGCCTCACTTTGTCCATCCTACAAATTATCCATTACATAACAGCATGATACTATTCATTCCGACCAAACTCGCTTAGAGATGTGAGATCGATGGCCTAAGATACTTGTATGTTATATGCTATTATAAAAGTAATTTTTAGTAAAAACATTAGTTAGGTACCTTATGGATCTACCCATGATTAAGATGTGACTCTTGATGAACTCTTTCCTCCCGTAATCATTAGTGGCTTCCGTTAAGCTTTTGTTCCCATAGTCGATCTCGTCCATCCCTACCAGTTTATATAAAACGGAACATTGCTTTACCAATCATCATACTAATTACTCATTCGCGCACATATGTATATGATATAGTTGATTGGTTACCATTCTCCATAATGTAAATCTCTGGGTCCATGTATTCGTCTTTGATATGTCTCAAGATCTTCTGCAAACCCACTGGATATATCACTATCCCCATTGAAGTTGCCTGCAAATCAACAAGACATATTTAGGTTATAATGGGTAATTTGTATTGACGAGAAAAAAAAAAGATCCCTCATTTGAATTTAGTTGACAAAGTTGACAATTTTTGTTAGTTAAACCAAACTTAAAAAGAATTTTTTTTTAAATCTCCCACTTTCTAGTTTTGTAGCTGAACATTTTTGTTTATAAACACAAATATAAGATACCTATAATAGTATAATATGTATATATATATATATATATATTTGGACAAAAATACACACACATATATATATATATATGTATAATATATGTTCATGTAAACAAAACTATATGCCAATTGTCTTAGGAGGAATTGTTAAAGAGTACCTTGAGATGTGGTGAATGGTTTTGCTCATCTGCAAAAAGCAAAGCAACCTTTATTTTTCCATATAACATTAATGTTAAATTGTTATTCTTTAGGGAATAATTCATTTCATTGTGAAAGAAATTTCTTGAAAACGATCAAGGTTGTAGTACCAGTCCAGTTTACACGTAAGTCGGTGAGATAATTAATCCGCGATGAATTGACACTGGCGAGAGGGGTCGAGAAGAATGCTCCATAGTAATTTAATCCGACGAAATCTATAGATTTTGTTAGTTTCTCAGATTCTTCTTTGGTAAATTCAGGCATTCGGATGTTTAAATCTTTTAGCATTTCCGCTGGATAATGTCCATATGTGAGAGGTCGAAGAAACCTGCATGCTCATTTGTAGTTCAGAAAGCAAGACATGTCACATCTCATGTATAATTAATCAGACATTACTTTAATCAATCATGGATACATACTATGATCGATCCCAAAGGATAAAATAAGTAACAAAATATGGAAGAAAATAATCACCAGCCGAGTTGGTACTCGAGGGATCGTCTTGCTGCCTCGACGTCTTTACCCGAATTCGGATCTTTAGGCTCGAACCAGTGTGATACCAACACTATTCCAATTTTCCCTCCACCCTCTTGGCACTATATTGTAACATTATAAAGAAATAATTGAATGATATATGGCGTTTTGTAATCCAGATATGTATAGGATTTATGAATGAAGCATTAAGCTTTATGATATATATATAGAAATTAATATATAAGCACCGACCTTTTCACATTTTCGGAATTCTTCAACAGCAGCAAGATGAGCAAGAATTTGGTTGTGAGCAACTGTGTATGGCTCCATGGATGAATCTCCTGTGAGACATTTTGGGACTTCCCATGGAGAGCACCGCCCTGGCGCTTTCTTACCTTTCGAGTAACCAGCAACGCTGTATACCGATGGCTCGTTAAATGTCGCCCAATTCTTCACTCTATCTCCAAATTTATCAAAGCAAAATTTTGCGAACTCCCGAAAATCCTCTCTACATGTATTTATAAGCAACACATGTTTATTAATCAAGAAAATCAAATAGTTAAATCAATTTTAAAATCAAATAGTTAAATAATTTTTTCTTTCTTAGTAGAAGAAGAAATCTTGACAATCTTTTATCTACAAAATTACTTACACAATCTTTTCGCTTAGGAAACCCCCGTACTCTATTTCTAGAGCAAGCGGAGATTCCCAGTGAAAGAGAGTAACCGAAGGCTGTATCCCTGGCAATTAGTATTACAAACGATTAAAAAACAAAAAATTGGTATGATACGTACATATACACAAGTTGGAATAACTATGTAAAAGTAATTAAGATTGTATATATATATATGAGATCAAAAGTTATACATAAGAAATAAGATGATTAACCATTGGCTATAAGTTCATCTATAAGATCGTTGTAGAACTTCACCCCCGCCTCGTTTACACCTTTTTTGATAGTTCCATCTGCAAATTGTACACATATATATATATATATATATATATATTTACATGAGTTAGAAAGTAAAAAGAATCATTATATCTTTGCAAAATAGATTTAGGTTAAAGATAATATGTGGTTTGGTAAAATTAACAGCAAGGACGAATGAGATGGACTTACAAGGCAAGACCCTGGTCCATGAGATTGAAAATCTGAAGCCATCCGTTCTCAACTCCTTCATTAATTTTATATCATCCTGTAATATAACATCTCGCGGAATCGTTTCAATATATATGAAAAATGACTACGAATTGATATATATGAAAGCATACCCATAAGAAATAATGACGTACCTTGTAACGGTTATAAAAGTCGACTCCGATATCTCCATCATCACCTTTTTCAACCTTGTCTGAAAGATACCACAATAATGGTACGTGATACATTTAAATTTAAACAAAAAGCTTTTGGCAAAGCAAAATGGGGATTTAAGTCTAAAGAAAAATAAATGTTTATATCTTTGTTTCTCTGATTTTATAGTTAGCGTCAGAATATAGAATCACTTTATAACAAAAAAAAAAAAAAAAGTAAACTATACTACGAAACATGTGAGTAAATTCATCAATGGTGATATAGTTCATTTTTTGATACAATAATTGTAAAGCTTACTAGTATAAAATAAGAGGGATAAGATTATATTTTCAAAAAAAATATATATCAAGAATTTCAAGTATAAGATATTAGGAATGATCATTTTCATGATTTCACGTAGTTAAAGTTCGTATGCATAATCACTTTATAAGTGATAAAAAAAAACCCGTAATTATACCAGGAAACATATGTGTAAATTCATCCCATGAGGTCAAGCCTCTTCCAGAACCCTTTTTAGCACCTTCAACCTAAAATTCAAACCAATTCAAATATGATAAGACTCTTTTATCTATGTTAATTATAATAATGTATGTAAATACAAAGTGTAATTATTTCTATTTATGTTGACCTGATAGGCAGAAACAGATGTTCCAAATATAAAATCTTTGGGGAAATCATGTCTGTGGATCTCAAACTCGGGTCCAATGATGGTGCCCAATTCATCATCTAGGTTGGCATGCGGTCCAACGATGGAGCCCATATCCATGTCTTCGTCATCTGAGATCTCATGCGGTCCAATCACGGTGCCTAGCTCGTCATCGAAGCTAGTACTAGTGTGAGGTCCAATGATGGTACCAAGATCCTCATCACTTGGTTGAGGTCTAGCTTCTGCGTTGAAGCTTAGGATGGTACTCGTTAGGGCCAAGAACCCTAGGAAAAGAGTGAGAGTAGCTGTAGCCATATGAGTGGTTTGCTTGTGAATGTTATTAGTGTTTTGCTATGCTTCTTCTACTTCCCAATCCGTTCTATTTATAGGTAAGAAGCGTATGTTATGTGACGGGGAATCTGTGATTTTACTTGTGTTGCACTCATATTTTGTGGGACATCTTTGGTCTGGTTATAGGATAAGCTGTTATGGTGTGGTACTCATCATAAGCTTTATTTATTTTAACAAAGTTAAATAGGTATTTCTGTATAAAAATGCATGCCTATATCAAATGATATGTCTGAAAATCAAAACTGAATTCAAAATGAAAAAAGATATTGAATTTTATTTGTAAAATTTCTATTTTCTTACACATCAAAGCTTTCTAATCTAAAATATAAAATTGCCATTTTTGCAACTTTCACCTCCATGAGGCATGGCTATATCTCCAAAAAATAAGATCAATCATACGAAGTAACAAATAATATGCAATAGAACCATCATATGTATCTTCTAAATTTTTTACGGTCAAATACATTATATTTTCAAAATTTTTAAAAGAAAACTTAAACTTCTCACAGCGAAAACTTCGATTTAATATATTATTTACTAAATTTTTACAAATTTGACTGTGATTACTACTAGTTATAGTGCATATTACTTTTGATTTAGTAGCATTGACCTGAATATCTAGACTGAAGAAAAAAGTTGAAAAATAGCAACCTGAAGAAACCCCTAAAATTTAGATAAAACCAAATCATACCAAACCGGTTCATACTACTTACAATTTGGCTATTAGTTTTCAAATCCAAATATGCTAAACAAAAGCTGAAATAAGTACATATAACACAAAACATTGTAACTCCAACATAAACTACTTTTTTGTCAAAGCAGTATCGTTTTATTTGCGAAATCGAATTTAATCTATAATATAACTCTTATATGTGTTTCCGAAGAATTTTTTATGATCGCATATATTAGAATTTCTAAACTCCAACAGTAATTTTTTGGACTTCTCATCGCAAAAATTTTGATTTTATATATAACATATTGTAATTTAACAAAATTGACAGTGGCGGCGTGATGTTTAATTGCTGATTTTATTCGATTTTATGGTTTGACTTGTATTTTTTTTTTTGTAAGTTAAAGTAAACTTGCAAAAAAAAAAAATCATTGTGATATTTTGTGCCTTAGTGAAACCCTTAATCTTTTATTGACATTTTGTGCCTGAGTGAAATATAATTTTTCCTCAAATTATCTACATAAGAGCATATATTTATTACCTCTTTTTCGGAAAACTGCTTCTTGATGAACTTAACAATTAACCATAAATTAACAAATAGAAAAAATAATTTACATTTTTTTAGTATGTATTACTATTAAACATCAAATATCTGAGTTCGTCAGGCGTCATTGTCCAATACACATCAAGAATGCATTTTAATGACTTTAATAAAGAAATTATTCGAATACCTTGCTCAAAACTTTGATAATTATAATATCCCAATCGTCTTACAAGCACAGATCCATCATTTTCATCTCTTACTTTATTCACCACATTTTGTAGTTACAGTATTAACGCCGCAATAAGAAACGAACCGCATGAAATTGGCTGAACCGGATTCTGATTTTATTTTCTATTTTTTATATAACTAAAACTTGGATTAAACACCATAATCTATGGAAAAAAATCAGATATTTCGTGATATTTAAAATATCTTCAATGGCTAGTCACAATTGAAATCGCATTGTAAGAAAATTCGAACTTTATGATTTAGAATCGCTAGTTTCTGCATGGTTTTTATACGACTCTATAACTATAGCATCGTTTAAACTCATCAATCTGAAACTATCACAATAAAAATCGTTTAAAAATTTTACAATAGTTTGTTCAACGTACGGCGTCATTATTTACATTGTTTAACATGTCTAAAGCGCTTCTGGCTTATATCACTCATTATCTAAAGTTACAAACACGTTTTACGCATCAAGCCTATTCATTCACAAAGGCTTTAAGATAAGGCCTTTGAAACAAACTTACCTTTACTCTATAGCTTTGAGTTGATCAGTAGATGCTTTAAGTGTCCTTCATAGAGAATCGAATTCTCCGATCCAATCATCCTTCAATGCTTCTTCAAAACATATTTGGTTTTGCTTTTAGGTCTTTCTCTGACAAGTGTAAGTAATATACCAAAGTATAGTTTTAGAGAAAAAAATTAAAAACTAAAACTTATATAGTTAAGATTCAAAAAAAAAACACTGGATGAAACAGACCAAAAGATAGTCATGACTACTAATCTTACAATTACAATAGTTGTTAGGAGAGATCATATATATACAGCCATACAGGTCGTAATAGACGTCAAAATTTCTTATTTGGTAATCATTTGTACGTAACCAACGAAGTTTGGTATATATGGTAGACCGACGTTGGTCTACCAAATTGGTTAACCAAATTGAAATAAACGGAGAAACAAAGCCGAATTAACCAGAACATGTTGGTAATTAGGTTATGCATGAGACTGGATTTTGCGGTCTCATCCAACAAAACCTTTGAACAAAACAAAAAATAATTAAGAATAACCTCAGCAGGTGAACAATCTGTTCAAACAGATAATTAAACAGGATATGATCTTGTGCATCAACTTTACTTCTATGCAGAACCAAGTTACATATATATATTGATATATAAAGTATGTAATTTCATCAAAACGTTGCATTTTAAATAGTAACTATCCACTGGTAATCGAGTGAGTAAGTTTCAAGCTATAGGTTGACTATAATCATTAGAAACCATAGTCTTGTCTTAGATTCTGACATTGCTTAATTAACTTGGATATTGATTCGACAACCGTTGAGAAGTTATGGGAAAATCCGAGGGTCTCCATGTACGTGATATATGTATTTGTGGAAAATTGAAAAGAATAAGTACAAGCTTTAAAGATTAAAAACACTTTTTTTTTTAAATTCAAATCCTATCACCAATAGGGCATAAAAATAAGAAAAAAAAAACGAAACAAAAGATAAGTTGGAGAATTATATTTATAGGGGAGAAGAGGAGAAACCATATCTTCCCAAATCACTTTGATTTAAACTTGGATTTACATAGCACTGAAACCATCCTTCATACCGGCTGAACTAAGTTGTATATTGTCCATGCAAAATTTTGGGTATCTGCATTTTTGCGTTTGCTCCTTTGATTAATTTCATTAGGCTCGGCTGTTGGGAATTAAATAGACGTGTATGATGTATCCCATATAACACAAGATCATGATCACTAGGGACAATGCGGTCAAAGCTAAAGCAATGAGATTGATAGATTAGGATTTTAGTGCTTATGTATGAGTTTTAACACTTTAAATAATTGATTGTGGTATTTAGATTTTAGAACCTTATTTATAAGTTATGTATACTAGATAAGATTTCCTCTCTTTTATTAAGACGATAAAAAAATTCATGTTGAGTTTATATATTGATATTTAAAGAGTGTTTAGTTTCTTACCTTCTTGGGTTTGAACACCAACTCTAGACGAATAAGTAGACCACTTGTCAGTTTTTTGAAAAAATCACATAATTAATAAATTTAAAGTAGTCGATATCTTATATTTTAAAACAAAAGTAAAAAATGCTATCATTCATTTCCATGGATTTTAATAAATTTACTTAATTAGAAAACTACTTTATCTTTAAAATATCTAAAAAAAATTATGTATATCTAAACATTTAGATATATATTATGAATTATATGTGTATATACACATATAGCACCTATCAATTATTATATTCCATCTTTAACTAAACATAGTCTATAATTTATTATATTTTATTATTAAATTGATTTCATTCAATTTTTTCCCGCACATGGATCTAGTTCATAGATATAAATATTAAAATATGTCATCTGTATAACCACATATAGTTGGTAAAAATAATGATGGTTCTCGGTACAACTCGGTAGTTCATGTACATGCTTCCCCTAAATCGTGGTGGTGAACAGAAGTTCTTCCACACATGTTATCTTACGGGTCTCTCGGATAAGATCGACACGATTCCAGAAAATGTCTAGTAAGTTCGATAACCAACATCTCTTATGATAAGAACGACATTCTAAGAATTAGAACAAAACAGAAAGTGTAAATCATCTCTATATTTGCAACAAAAATTATCTGAATTGTATCTTGTAACGTGGATAACATTGAAAAATACCAACTTTTATTGGTACACATCACATGCATATACATAGGAAAGAAAAAGAAAAAACTAATTAGGTGATTATAACTTATAAAAATACATGTACAATCATCAATCAACAAATGTGAAATAATCAAAAAAAAAAATAGGTATGGAGGGTCACGTCCACGTTCAGGTTCACGTCTTTATTTTGGGTTTTACTATACAAACCAAAATGCTCTTATCTCGCTTTCCTTTCTATTCCCGGATTTGCCGCTTTCTTCTTCTTCTTCTTCTTCTTCTTCTTCTTCATAATCATTTCTCTCTCTCGTTGCCCTTTTTAAAGTTGTCTCCTTTCTACGCAAAAGCGAACGCAGATCTTAATGCAGCTACTTTGATTTCGATTTTAGGGTAATATTAGTGATTGGATTGGCTCTTTTTGGTTTGATCAGCATCTGGGTTTTTGCAAAGGTACAATTTTTGTACTCTCTCTCTATTGTGATTGGATTTGATTGATCTGCCGATTCCCTGTTTCTCGTTGCTTTGAGAGGGTGAGATCTCGAAGGTCGAGATTTTGTTTTATCGTAGTGGTTAATCGTTGGACTCGTTAGTGTTGTTAGATGTTCATCGTGTTCTTCTCTTGTAAAAAGTTTGTGGAGAATCTGACTAAAGCTACTGTGTGAAGTGGGTTTGAGCTGGATTGTTTTGGATGATGATAAAGTCTTGTACTTGATACCATATCTGACCATAGTTGCCAGATTCTTAATAGGATCTAGTACGATTTAAGATTATATATGCTTGCTTCAATAGTCTTTATTGTCTATTGATTTGGTTTCTCTGATCAGGGATTCTGCTTTTAGCTCCTTTTGTGCAGTTCTGTGAGTACTTTCTCAGATTGGGTCATAGAAGACAAGATCTATCTGATTGATTTCTTTTAGGAAAAATTGTTTAGCAGATTGGGTACGTGATCATTATCGTTGTTTGATCTATGTATTCGAATATCTCATTAGGATAAATCTAATTTGCGGCATCTCCTATTGATCCTGATAGCTTGTTATCCGAAACTTTTTTTTTTTGGTTTTGTAACAAATTTATTGTTTATGCAGCATTCTTATTACTTCCACTGATTCAAACATGTGGAAGTTTAAACCGTTTGCTCAGAAAGAACCTGCTGGTCTCGAAGGTCGATTTCTCGATATAGGAAATCTAAAAGTTCAGGTTAGAAACGTCATTGCGGAAGGAGGTTTCTCCAGCGTTTACTTAGCTCAAGATGCAAATCACGCGTCAAAGCAATATGCTTTGAAGCACATCATATGTAATGATGAGGAGTCACTTGAACTCGTAATGAAAGAGATCTCGGTTCTGAAATCTCTCAAGGGACATCCTAATGTCGTCACACTCTATGCACATGGTATCTTGGATATGGGGAGGAATAAAAAAGAAGCTCTTCTAGCTATGGAATTTTGCGGTAAATCTCTTGTGGATGTGCTTGAGAATAGAGGGGCTGGTTACTTTGAA
This sequence comes from Crucihimalaya himalaica, assembly GCA_004349715.1. NCBI lineage: Eukaryota > Viridiplantae > Streptophyta > Magnoliopsida > Brassicales > Brassicaceae > Crucihimalaya > Crucihimalaya himalaica. The sequence goes on from SMJT01000028.1 coordinate 1,499,423, forward strand.
GAGAAACAAGCTCTTACGATTTTCAGAGATGTGTGTAATGCTGTCTTTGCAATGCATTGTCAGTCCCCACGCATTGCTCACAGGTATACATGGTATTATTAGATTTCTTTTGTTTTCACATCAGCAAGCGATATAAATTGATGTTATATTGGTGTTGTTAATGGTGACAGAGACTTGAAGGCTGAGAATCTTCTATTGAGCTCAGATGGACAGTGGAAATTATGTGATTTTGGAAGTGTTTCGACAAATCACAAGATTTTTGAAAGAGCAGAAGAGATGGGCATTGAAGAAGATAATATTAGAAAATACACAACACCAACATATAGAGCTCCTGAGGTTTGACTGGTGCTCCTATGCAGATTATAAGAGTTTCAAAAGTGATAAATGATGTTTGATTCATGTCTTTATTGGCAATAGATGTGGGATCTCTTTCGAAGGGAGATGATAAGCGAGAAGGTTGATATATGGGTATGTCATGTGAAACACTTATCCAGATTGTTAATTAGTTTGGTCGATACTGAACTTTTTATTTTCTCTAAAATTTTAGGCTCTTGGATGTCTCTTGTTTCGGATTTGCTATTTTAAAAATGCATTTGATGGAGAATCGAAGCTGCAGATTTTAAACGGGAATTATCGTATTCCAGAATCGCCTAAATACAGTGTGTTTGTTACGGATCTCATCAAAGATATGCTTCAAGCTTCACCTGATGAACGACCAGATATTACACAGGTAAAGAATCACCCTTTTCTCGTTGCTCCTTCTCAGTTGATAAAACTTGCAATGTCTCTAACAACATGTCCATCTACAGATTTGGTTTCGTGTCAACGAGCAGCTTCCTGCTAATTTACAAAAGTCATTACCTGATCGACCACCTGAAATGCAATCTGCTGGAGTCCATGATGGTATAGTGTAGAAAGTTTGGATAGCTTCTCGAAGAAAGATGTAATTTCTCTTGATCCTTGTGAATTTTGACAGGTGTATCAAAATCAGCAAATAAATCTTCTTCAGGACCTCGTAGAAGTCCGCCACCACCACCACCATCTTCTGGAGAATCAGATAGTGGAGGACCGCTTGGTGCCTTTTGGGCGACTCAGCATGCTAAAACCTCTGTTGTATCAGAAGACAATAAAAGCATGCCTAAATTTGATGAACCAAACAGCCACAACAGTAACACATCTAAATCTGAAAGAGTTCGTGTGGATAGTCATCATCCCAAAAAGCCTAGTCCTATGAGGGGAGAGGCTCGTGGTACGCAAAGAAATAAAGATCTTGAAACTACGGTTTCTCAGAAGGATACAAGTCCCGCTGCAACCATTAACAGGACAAGAGTGTCCAAGGATGACGCCTTTAACTCGTTTGTTGCTGACTTTGATACCACGAAGCTCGATAATGGTAATAAACCTGGAAAAGAAGAGGCGTTGGTAGCTGAGATAGAGAGGTTAAAAGATGAGTTGAAGCAAACAAATTCAGAGAAGGCTGAGATAACGGCTAAGTTTGAAAAGCTTTCTGCTATCTGCAGATCGCAGAGGCAAGAGTTGCAGGATCTCAAACAAACACTTGCCTCCAAAAGTGCCTCACCATCACTGAGCAGAGACTCTTCACAAAATCAACCCTCTCCAGGGATGCATTCCATTTCATCAACTCCATCGGTATTATCTTGGTTCTTGTTCATCTAAGCTTAGACACCCATACACGAGTTTGCATCAATGTATATCTTATGATTCTTATGTTCTTGATGAAACAGAGAGAAAAGATGGAGGGAACTATGTGGGAACTTCAACAGGACAGATCTGATTGGTCTACTGGAAGCTCGGATCCAAATTCATGGCAACCTTTTAGTGATGATGCGAAATCCGTGATGGAGTCTGCATCGAAGTGTAACAATAATAAGATTAATCAGTCTGTGAGAACAAGAAGCAAACCGGCTTCTGCTGCAGGTACTCAAGGTTTTGAGGCATGGGGTTTCGAGACAGAATCTTTCAGAGCTGCTACACCATCTTCAGCTGCTACTTCTGCTTCTGCAACACAAAGATCTATGGGTTCTGGAAACACTTCACAGAGATATGGGAGCTCAAAGATGAGAGATAACCAGAAAACAGCTCAACCTGCTGGATGGGCTGGCTTCTAAAACTCACTCGATGCGCATTGCTATTTATTCCTGTTGCAAAAACTGAAACTTCATATTGCCACTACAGAATCATGAATCTTTTTGTAGATGATGATCAACCCCTGTTTTTGTGCCACTAAATATACCACCCATATCTAGTATTTTTATGTAGATTCTGAAACTTACTTTACACATCTGGTTTTTGGGGTTTTGTATAACGCATTTCTGAGATGTGGCCAAGACCTCGGCTTTTAAATTATCGAATGAATACTGCTTTCATTCTGTATAATCAAAATCCATTATTACCATATTTGCGATTTTATTGGGTTAGAACTAAGGTCATATCTTAAACAAAACCGTACCAATCTTAAATTGTTCACGGATCACGGTGATTACATCAACCAAAAAGATTATAAACCGTTACTAAAACAATATTTTAAAAACCTGGATTAGTTTTTGTTTAGGTCAAACTTTTTGAAAACAATAATTTTAAATCCTAGATTATGTTTAGTTTAACTTTTTGCACGTCACAACTGTGCCATGTATGCAAAGCTGAAAAACGACCAAAATCACTTTGAAAAATATGCAAAATGCAAAATGCGCTTGTATATCTATGATTTCATGTACTTTTAAATCCGAACCAACACAAAATTCAAATCAACTACTTAAACTACAAATTCAGAGCCGCTTTCTACTTTGATCTTTATGGTGTTAGTCAGACGTTTAACTGTGTTAATTAAGACGACATTGGTGGCATTGACGTAGATTCTCACTAAACAAAACTACATCGTTTTGAGTTTGATGATAACATTGACATTAAGGGTTTCATCTTTTAGTGTGTAACAACATCAGCGAAAAAGTGTTTTAGTGCTTACCAATCATAGCAATGAACTGTCTACTCCACGTATGCGCCGTCGTGTCCGTTCTTTTCCTCGGACGTCTCGGTAGTTTTGAGCTAGCCGGAGGAGCTCTCTCAATTGGGTTCACCAATATCACATGCTACTCAATCCTTGTTGGACTCACCTCGGGTCTCGAGCCAATGTGTAGCCAACCCTACGGAAGCAAAAACTATGATCTACTCACGCTCTCTCTTCACTGTATCGTTGTGATTCTCTTAGTCGCCTCTCTACCCACTAGCCTCCTCTTGAACAACTTCGGACCCATCATGTTTTTCATGGGTCGACACCCTTATATAACAGATACAGCCGCTAAGTATTGTCTCTATGCGCTCCATGACATTTTGACCAATTCCTGCTTCAGCCGTTACAAGTTTATCTAAGGTCGCAGCGTGTGATAGAACTGCTGATATGGTGTACGTCAGCAGCTGTGACGTTCCACGTGCTGTTGAATTATTGGCTTGTGATGGTGAAGCGATGGGGGGTTCCTGGTGTGGTGACTGCGTATGTTGTGAAGAATTTGATCATGGTTGGGTATGTTTGAATTTTTATTTATTTATTTTTGAAATGGGCATTTGTTAACATTGTGTATAATTTTTGGTGCTTGAAGTTGAGATTTAGTTCTTTAGTGATCCTATATAGTTATATTTGTGGTAACTTGTGTTTAATTTTTGGTGCACGAATAGTTCATTTCTGATGATCCTATATTATTACCGCTTGTGATAAATTTGTGGCAATTTATGTCTTGGTAGTATACTTTTTCAAAAATATTTCTGCAACTTGAACAATTGTTCGTTCCATATATGAAATTTTTTTACTAAAACAGTCGTTTTGCTAAACGATACAGAGAGCACAACTATACTGTTTTTCATAAAGTACAACAGAGGTTTTGATGTTTTGTGAAATTGAAACTCTCTCATATAGAAACCTAACACTGAGTCTTTATTGGTGGTTGGACAAAGCTCAACATTGTTTCTTTGTTTCTACCCTAGTCAAGCTAACTCGATTCTCACAAATTACAATCAAAATCATCTAAGCAAAAATTGACATCACCATAAGCAAATAAAAGCTGAGTATATAGACAATTGAAAAGGAATCTACACATTCTCATATTTTTTAACACATGCGTATATGTAGATATCCGCAAGAGCATGACGACCTCATGTATCTTTGATTCTTTGTAGTTTAAAATCTTTGCTTCTTTGTAAATTAAATAGTTTATAGGTAGAACTCATAAAATTAAAATCTTAATTTCTATGAAACTGTTATCATGTTTTCATTTATAAAATTAAATTTATTATGTGAGTACCCGCGCATACGCGCGAATTTTGTTTCATCCGATTTTACTTTACGTTTTATTTCACATGTTATTTTGAAAAAGAATGTGTTTTTGTTTAATTAACCTAAAGTTTTTTATTGTTTGAAAACATTTAAAAGTAAGAGATATATACATTAGCTAGGAAAAAATGCCCAATCTTTCATAATAAACTAATTTATAAGGTTTTAAATTAGACTCTATTGAATTTATTTTACTTTTTAACGTATTAATAACTTTTTATTCGTCGTGGCTGGTTGTTTTTTTTTGTTCCCCTGATTTCATATATGAGAGTTATGTATCGAGACTCCATGTAATTCCGAAAATCCAAACCCTTTTATATATGATTAGTTAGTACTCTTGGCATTTCAGAAACTATTAACTTTTAGACATAATTTCGTCCAAAAGATATTAGCATCGAAGTTCTCTGTCTTCCAAACTTAATTCATGAGTTCTTTTGTAAAATATATAGCCTCAACAAATTTAAATATTCTTGCTCCTTTTCTTTTGCAGGTTAACATTTAAAGTTAAAAAAAAAAAGACAAAGTTTATAAAATACGATGAAACCAAAAATATCATTATAAGAAAGACTATGCAATAAATTTATATTGATACTCTTGATCTGCCTCCATCAACTAACATTTTAGCCCAGGTAAATGATGAATATGTTTTTCATTTACCACAAAATGTGTGGTACTTCTTCCAGAGTATCTTTTACAAAATATATATATATATATGTATTCACTTTTTCAACTGTTATGTAATTAATTTAGAAAAATAAAATTTTTGGAAATTTATTTAAGTATTGAATTAATAAATTTCCAAAACATCAACCATATCCGTAGTGTAATTAGAAAGTTAGAAAGTTTAATAAGCTCAACGTAACTCCATGTATTGATGAAGAAGATGTTAATTGTAGGAGAGAAGATGAATAGGCTTGAAGAGAAAAATATAGGTGAAGGAAAGAAAGATGTAAAAGGTGAATGAAGAAAATATTAAAAGATATGTGTCACATTTTCGGGCGACCACATGGCACAAGGATAGCGAGAGTTATTCACGTATAGATGAGTGCTCGCTCATACGCGCGGGTTTTGTTTCATTCACTTTTGTTTTAGGTTTTCATTCACATATTGTTTTAAAAGAAGATGTGTTTTTGTTTAATTAACCTAAACTATTTTTATTGTGTAAAACAATTGAAAGTGGAAAATAGATGTATTAGCTAGGGAAAAGTCTTTGCTGGTCATAGAATTTTCAATCTTTCATAATAAACTAATTTAGAAGGTTTTAAATTAGATATTATCGACTTTCACTTTACTTTTTAACGTATTAATAACTTTTTCATTCGTCGTGGTTGATTGCTTTTTTTGTTCCCTTGATTTCATTTGTAAGAATGTAGTTATGTATTGTGACTTCAAAGTTTCTTCAAAAACACAAACTTTTTTAAATATGAGTAGTTCGTACTCTTAACATTTTGGAAAATATTAACTTTTAAACATAGTTTCTTCCGAAAAATATTAGCATCGAAATTCTCTGTCTTCTAATCTTAATTCATGAGTTTTTTTTGTAAAACATCTAGAAACACCAAATTAAATCTTCTTGGTTGTTTTTTTTTATCTTCTAGGTAAACACTTAAAGTTAAAAAGACAAGGTTTATAATATACGATGAAACCAAAAAAAAAATCAAAGACTACACAAGATACTTATAATGCTATCCTTGATTTTACATTGTCTCCATCAACCAACATTTTAGCGCATGTAAATGATCTAAACGTTTTTTATTTACCACAAATGTGTGGTACTTCTTCGCAAGTATTTTTTATAAACAAATGTTATATAATTAATTTAGAAAATATAGAAGTTATGGAAATATGTAAGAGTGAATTAATAAACTCTCAAAACATCAACCAAATCTGTATTGAATTAGAAAGTTATAAAGTTTAATAAGGTCAACCTAACTCCATATATTGGTGAACAAGATGTTAATTTTAGGAGAGAATATGAAAAAGCTTGGCAAGAAAAATGTACGTGAAGGGAATGCAAGGAAAAAAAGATGTAAGGACTAAATGAGAAAAAAAATAAAGGATACATGTCACAATTTCAGTTGATAACGTGACACTCATAGGGTCATCGGTGTGTTTCTCCGTAAAATTTACGTTAGATCCGTATACACAGGGTTTTGCAATCTTAATGTTTAGTCACGTTTAAAGTTTGATGTCGAGGTATATCCCCATTCCAAATTTTAGATGGAGTTTTAACCCTATTTTGTTGACTTTTATTGACTTTTCACGGTTTTAATTAATAGAATTCATTAAACCGTAAACAAAGATTTAACAAAAATCGGGTTTAACAGAGTTTGAACCCCCCTCCCCCCCAAAAAAAAATTAGGGGTTAAAAATTCAATTGTTTAGTTAACCAGTAATTTTTTTGGGTTCTAAACTTTATTAAACCCGATTTCGATCAAATCTCTGTTAACGATTTAATGAATTCCGTTAATTAAAACTGTCAAAAGTCAACAGAGGTCAACAAAATGTGGTTACAACTCTATTTAAACTTTTAAAAGGAGGATACACCTTGACATCAAACTTTAAATGTGGTTAAACATTAAGAATGAAAAACTATGTGTATAGGGACTTAACGCAAAGCTTGCGAAGGGATACACCCTGATGATGTATCCTTCAAGATAATTAACCATATTATATATATATGTATATTATTATATTATATAAAGTATAGTTTTCAAAGTTAGTAACTCACGAGATAACGATGTGTCATGTTTATCGATTCAAGATTTCAATACGTGTCAAACAAATTTTTTTGTCAAAGATCTTATTATATAAAGTGTAGTTTTCAAAGTTAGTAATTCACAAGATCATGATACGTGTCATGTCCATCGATTCAAAATTTTGACATATGTCAAAAATGAAATAATAATTAACTACTGTTGTTATTCAGAAAATAAAAATTTTATAAAAAATTATACAAATTACTAATTTTTAAAAGAAAAAAACAAATATTAACGAATTAAAAATATAATTTTAAACTTTTAAAAAATATATAAATAAATAAAATTTGCATGGTGTACATTGTAATAAATTATCAACATCGTACCATTTTCAAATATGACTAAAATCATATTGAACCGGACCGAATAGATAAAAAAACCGAACCAATACTTCATGTACCGATCCCAAGTTAGAACTTAAGCCCGTGTCCTAGAAAAAGAAAAAGAATTAAAGCTACCAAATTTGAATCGTTGCCTTTAATTTGTTTTCCCCAAATTTCTCCGAAATCAAAATCCATCCGCCGGAGAATGTCCACTCCCGATTCCAATCCCAATTCCTCTCCCTCCGTCTCTGTAGCAGTATCGCGTCCTATCGTCACCGCATCCGAATCTCCGGTGACACAATCTAACACAGTCAAAACGCCGTCGTCTCAACCTCCACCTCCAGCTCCGTCGTACAGAGCCATAGCTCCGCTTCATCGTCATCCCCAACAAAATCCCTACACTCATCCTTTACCGATCAGGCGTTCGAATTCCGTTGCTGGTTCGCCTCATCAGCCTCACCCAGACCCGTCCAGTCTTATATACCCGTTTGGTTCTTCGGGTCGAGGGTTTCCGACCCGACCCGGTAGACAGAATTCCAATTCCGTTGCTGATCCAGTGGGTAGTCCAGGTGGGTATCCTCCTCGGCCAGTTTATGCATACCACCACCATGGCCAATTTGGGTCGAATTTGGATCCTATGATTCAGTTCATGAGAGCTGCACATCCTCAGAATCAACAATCTCCTCAACTTGGGTCGGGTCATATGAAGGGAGTCCCTCATTTTTTGCAACCTCGGGTTAGTAATCGTTTCGTAAACGCAAAAAGTTCGATTCTTTGTGTTAATTCCATAGTTGGGGGTTCGTGCAATACAGTAGATTGTTTTGCGTTGTATGTTTCATATGTTAAAGCTTTTAGCTTGTGGTGGTTAGTGAAAGGGTTTATGTTAAAGCTTATTTGACCTAGTAATTTTAGTTAAAGGGACCTGTGTTTTCGAATTCGAATGGCAAATCTTTAATGAACTTAGAAAGTTTGAAACTTCTGTTAGATCTCAGATAGTGTTTGAACTGTTTTTGTTCTTTGTGTGAGGTTACATTTTCTAAATTTTGGATTTTTGATTGGTAGGTTACTCCTTCTCCAACTTCAATTCTAGACAATAGTGGGCATAAGAAGGCCAGGTACTATCTTCTTTCCCACTATGCATAGTTAAATTAGAGACTACAATAGAAACTTAATGATTCTGTTTGTTCGTTTTATGGTGTTTAGAAGCCGGGATGATGCTCTGGTCCTTGTTAGAAAAAGAAAGGTGAAGCTACTTCCTTATCTTTTGGTTTTGCATTATCTTTCGAAACTGCTTACTTTTTATGTGATTTCAGGTTAGAATAACAGAGGGAGCTTCACTGTATTCACTGTGTAGATCTTGGTTGAGAAATGGTGCTCATGAGGGACTTCAGGTTCGCATCAATTACTGCTTTTGCTCTGTAGCATGATGTAGCACTCGGAATTTTAAATATATATTCGTGACATTATTAGACTGTACCTTTAGAAGATTAATGACTTTGTGTACAGCCGCAGCGTAGTGATACAATGACATGTTTGCCAAAGCCGTTGCCTGTGGATATGATGGAGACAAGTTTGCCAAAAGATTCAGTGGAAGAACCTAATCAGGAAGAAGACAAAGAGGTTTGGAGTTTCTCTGATTCCTTTCTTAAATGCTGTTGTTGAAGGGTAATGCTAAGGATCATTATTTATTTACCTCTTTGATGAGCTTCAGGACGAGGAATCTGTGAAACAATTGTCAGAATCTGATCTTTTGAAAAGACATGTAGACCGAGCTAAGAAGGTCCGCGCTCGGTGAGTCCCACAACATATCATCGAAACAATGTGGTTTTCTCGGTGATTGAAGATTGAATATTCTTTTAGTGAACAAAACTGCGGGTTTGTTTTGTTTTCAGATTGAGAGAAGAGCGGTCAAAGAGAATCGCAAGGTACAAGGCAAGGTTGGCTCTTCTTCTGCCACCATTTGGAGAGCAATGCAGGAACGAGTAAAGATATAAAGTTAGGGACTTCTGTGTGAATATTCTTGCAGTTGATTTAGAAATGACATAAGGTACCTTAGAGCCAGAGGTGTGTGCGTAATGTAAGAAAGATTTTATCTGAATTCTCATCACACTAGTAGATGATTCTAAACTGATCAACTATCTCATAATTATCTGAGATGGTTAACTTATAGCGCTATCATGTGTTGTTCTTAGCTTCGTGTTCTTTCTTACTTTAAAATTTTTAATCATATATAGATTGTTTCCCCCTATAGTCGTAGTTTTTATTTTTATGTGTGCATGTTATCTAATATTCGAAACAATAAATACTGTATATGTAGTAATTCTTATATAAAATATAGTTTTCAAAGTTAGTAAGTTACAATATCGTAACACGTATGATATCCGTTACTTCAAGATTTTGATTCGTATCAAAACTGAGAAAAATGTCAAAAATTTACTATAAGAAAATTATACAAAAAGATAATTAATTATTATTATTTAGAAAATAAAAATTTGATAAAGAAATTATACAAATTATCAATCTTTAAAAGAATAAACTTCCTTGATTAAGAAAATGTCTTATTGTAAAAATAAAATAATTGTAAATATTGAATTCTATATAAACAAATAAGTACTCTCATATTTTCTCAACAAACAAAACATTTTTCTTCAAAAGCATCATTCTACTTTCATATTTATTCTATTGGTAAAACATCTATTCCTTTTATTTTTTAAAAAAAATATTTTAAGTTATTATTATGAGGTTGTCATAAAAATATTATCTATATATTTTATAATGATAAAAAAATTTCTAATTTTGGTTTGTTTTTCTTCAACTTTTCAAAAAAAGTTGTTTTAATTTATTATTATAAGGGTATAGTAAGAAACTTATATATATATATATATATATATATATATATATATATTATGATTATTAAATTTTCTTCTAATTCGATTGGTTTTTTTTATACTTTTCAGAAAATGGTTATCAGCTGTAAAAAAATCAAAATAACAACACTAATTTATTTTTATGTCAATTTGAGAAAAAAAGATCAAATATGATTAAAAATAAATAAATTTTATTCAAATATAGATAAACCAAGCGCTATATAATCAAAATAATAAATAACTATAATTTTGTTAGGTTTTTCTATCGATGAATGATTTTGTATAGACGTTTTTAATATTTTATTATATAAATATATTACGAGTTATCTAAATTTATTTTCAAATTTCTATTTTAGTTTTTTTTCTTAATTTTAGAACAATAAAATATAATCTCGCATATACGCGGGGCTTAGTAAATATTTAAAGTGTTTGTAAAACTAAAGTTTATTTCTACTGTAAGGTAAGAGGTTTAGATAGCTATATTTGCCGTGTGGTCGGTCGATCATAGTTTGAGAGAGTAGTCAACCATCATTGGAAGCACGAGCACATTTATTTTTAGCCATTTTGAGTCTTCTATACAACTTTTTTGTCACTTCCAACTCCCAAATGATATGAAATGATACTAAAAATTCTAAAACTTTCAAACAACCTAATCTAGGACTTCCGAAGACACACAAAAAAAACTCATTTCGACACTAGAATAATATGGGGAAAAACAACACCGTTTTATTATAAGAGTGAATTGTGTTTAGAGATATCAGATTAAAAACAATAGTAGGTGTAAGTAAACTCCGTGGACCAATAGCATGAGTTGCAGAGTCAACGCAACTAGTGCACCTTTGAAACACATTCTGTTTTGTTTTGATCGTCTAGTTTGGAGTTTAATGGTTCTTTACGGATTCACAAGTGTCTAAATAATGTTGATATTCTTTTTATTTGTTATATCAATGAGAAGTATTAAGAATTATAGAGGGATTGATGCTTACGTTTGTTATTATTTTATTTTTATTTTTTTGTGTGCAAAACTTACGTTTGTGTTTAAACACCTGTATAACGTTGCTTATGTTATTCGTTTTTAGTCGATATTTGTACCATAAATGTAGTCAATAATGTTGACTTCAACATACATACGTGCTTGACTCAACCTAATTTTTAAATGAAATTATCTTAAATCAGAAAAAATCTTGAAAATATAAAAGAGAAGGATGTGAACAATTTTTTTAACGGCAAAAACAGAAAAAAAAAAATGTGAACGCAAAGATCAGGTTTAACCGTATCGCTTTTACTATTATATATACACACTTGCAATGATTATAAAATGGTTAATATAATGGAGTAACTTTTATCTGTCAATAGATTCATCTAATTACAAATTTTAAATTTATTTTTGTAAGGTATATTCTTGTGGATTCTTCAAAATGTTCTTTCGTTTCTAGATTTCTCGGCAGTCCCACTTCAGCGTTTCAATAGTCTAAGTTTCCTCCTCATGCATGTGTATATATTTCTTGTACATACTTTTTTTTTTAATAAATTAGTTTTTATTAATTATGTTTTCTGTCCCAAATTATTAGATGTTTAAAGTGCTCAAATTATTAAAAAATTAAAAAAAATCTATGCAAATTTAAATTTATTTTAGTTCAACAATACTATAAAAATTTTGGTTAAAAAATTTGAAAAATCTAACCAATAACCGAGAGCAATCAAAAGTAACTATTTGTCTTTTTTTTTGTTCTTTCTTTTATTTATTTTATACATTCATTTAGTAATAATATTTGTAACATAATTTTATTTTAATAAGTGTGCATTTAGGTAGAAAATTCAATAATATGGAACATAGATAATATAAAAAGTAATTTTTATCAACGATGAGCTGACCTAGTTGTTAACCCCTGAGTTTCCAAAAACATAGGGACATAGAAGATCACGGATTCGATTCACGTTGGAAGAATTATGGGCTTCACTCCGGAACATCTTAATCATACAAAAAAATAGTTAACTTTTTAACTAGCAGTAAACTGGTTGCAAACTCTGGACTTCATCTGGAGAGTTCTTGATGTTGGTAAACGCAGAAAACATTCGGATCAATACGGTTTTGTGTTTGATCATTAAATACCTTATTTGTTTGTATCATTAAAGAAGTTTTGTTCTACTTCTACATTCCATGTCCCTATCCACTTTCTTCCATGTACCTTTTTCCATTTTTCTCTACAGATTTGATTCCTCGGGAAGTTATGAATATGAAAGAGAGTAATGGGAAAATAGAGAATCTCAGATAACAAGTGGTACATAATTATTTGCAGATCTCGTGTGCTTTCTTGAAATGAAAAAGTTGCTTAAGGAAAGAGAGTGAGGTGTAGAGTTTCTTTTCAGGTTACTTGGGGTTTAAGGTATAGAGTTTATGAATGGTTTTAGTCTCTGTTTAAAAACTAAAACCAAACCACAAACCAGATGTTCAGCTGTTTAGAGTTTATGAATTATGGCGTGGCGATGGAACAAAAGAGAGAAGAGCTTCCTTAAGCTCATATATTTTTCCATTATTGTTGCATTTTCAACATTTTAAGTTCAATTAAATGCTTTGTTCACTTTCTTAAAAAGGAGATCCTTTGAGTTTATGTCAGATAACAATGATGAGAACGTTTGCATGGACTTATTGTCTCTCAACTACAACTGAAAACAAATGTGCACATAAACTCCAATTTCATGGACATTTTTATAACAAAAAAAAGAAACACACACTCCAGTTAAAAAATACAAAGAGAGATTGTGAAAATCCTTAGATATGGGATGAGGTATTTGAACTGACGTGCCCGTGCTTCATAATCTTCTCAGTGTTGTTGATCTCTAATGTTCTGCCTCCAACAGTGAAGAAGTGCTGATGCGGAATTGCAGATCTTGCGGTCTTTGTGTTTTGTAAGACTCTCAAGCCTCACCATGATCCGCCTTGTTCCAGTATCTGTTGAGCTGATGGGATAATCCATGAGTAAAGACAGTGTGTCTACGCAGATTGATGCCTCTACTTTAGCCACGAGAAGTCCCTTTGCGTTGGCCACATCAGCAGATTTCTTGGCAATTTCGAACAGCTCCACCATATCCGTTGAGTTCTTCTCCAAGGCTGAACAGTACTTAGGGGTTTGAGAATCTTTCAAAGGTGTCTGCTTCTTCATCTGGAGAGTTCTTGATGTTGGTAAAACAGACTTGCAAACTCTAGACTTCTTCAAATTTTGCTTGATCTCTCCCGTTTCATGAGCCTCGAATCTAGGGTTTTCAGGAAGTTTCATTGGTAGAGCTGATCGCTTCTTCGCTTGGATAGACATTGCTGCAGAAGATTTGCAATCATTAGGCTTCTTCAAAATCTGTTTGGTCACGCCGGTTTCAGGAGCCCTAGATCTCTGATCTTCTGTCTTGTTCGATTTTGAGGATACCTGAACAACAACATGCTTCTTCTGCGTTAAGCAAAACTTGGTTTGAATAGATTTGCAAGTATTGTCGTCCCTCACGCTCTTCAAGTATGGACAGTGTTTAGGGTTTTCAGATAATTTTACCAGACGTTTCTTTGCATGAACAAGCTTTGCTGGAAAAGACTTGCAATCATCACTTTGTTTAACCTCTCCGGTTTCATGAGCCCTAGATCTGTCATCTTCATTCTTCTGCAGCCCTAAAAACTCAGTCTTTCCCTTAATATCATGATATACCTTCATGTCTTCTTCCTTTTTCAACTCCGAGCACACTTTAACAGCATCAACTTTCTTCAGTCTCAGGGGACGTGCTTTGTTGCAAGTATAAGAGTTTCTTCCGCCGGAATAAAGAGTCTTCATCCAAGAGTTGAACAAGACGTTAGCTTCCATTCGTATCTTAAGGTTTTGGTGGTCTCTCAGACTCGCCAAAGGAAGTATCGCTTTAGAATGACAAAGATCTTTGACAGAGAGATTCAAGCTCTTCATGTATCGTAGAATATCAGAGCAACGTTCATCATCAGAAACATTAGCAGCTTTAATTGCAGAATATGCCAAACGGTGAAGATCAGATGTCTCCGTAGCGATCGCCATCTTCATCATCTTGTTCTTCTTTCAAGTGTTCCTCTATCGAACGTGCCAACGTTAGCTAGCTAGGGTTAGACTCACACAACTTTGGATATCACAGAGAGAGAGGCTGTGGCTGTGTATCTGATAGAGTTATATAGACTGTAGAGACCCAAAAAAAAGAGGGGGAAAAAGGAAATTTTCGTTGCATCCCAAAAAATTTTCTCTGATAAGACTTTAATAATTTTCTCTGATAAAATTTTGTTGAGATACTATATCCTTTTTTTTGTGTATTTTGAGGGTGAATACGTTAGATCAAGTATTTTAACGTTAATAATCATATTATCAGACCAGAACCAGGAGAATGTAATTATTACACACAAAGATTTTGTTGTTGCTTTATTAACTGCGTTTTTTTTACGTACAGCTGTCGAATTAATTTCCACAATAATTTACCAGGGGGTTATGTTGTTCTTTATAAACGTTAGGGGCAATTTTAGCATTCAGTAGAAGTATATGGGTATCATTCCAAAAACGATTACAAGCTTGGGGAAGTTCGTCTTCTTCCTTGGAGTTTGAGATACATAAAAACGAAAATTTGTGGACTTTGATGAGCTTCACTTCAATGGCCGAGTCAATTTCGCTTCAATGGCGGATACTTCCACCGATGATCGCTTTACTTGTGTATTTTCCGATTGTCTTGGGAAGTTTCTTTGAACCGTTTAACGTCAGCTACGACCACCGGGCTCTAATCATCGCCGGCAAGAGGCGCATGCTCGTCTCCGCTGGAATTCACTACCCTCGAGCCACTCCTGAAGTAACCATCTCTTTCACGGAGCTTTCTAATTTCAGTTGCTCGACAATTTCTGATAGTTATGATGAAATGCTAACTTAGTGCTTGCTATTGAAATTTGATTGGATCCTTAATAATCTTGAAATTTTGGTTTTTCAGATGTGGTCTGATCTCATTACAAAGAGTAAAGAAGGTGGAGCTGATGTGATTCAAACTTATGTGTTTTGGAACGGGCACGAGCCTGTAAAGGGTCAGGTTTGCTAAATGTCCTCTGTGTCCTATCTCTCAGCTCAGCTGCAAATTTTTTATGTTTCTTTTCTATGGCTTGTTCAGTATAACTTTGAAGGAAGATACGACCTTGTCAAATTTGTGAAGCTTATTGGATCAAGTGGTCTTTATCTCCACCTACGCATAGGTCCTTACGTTTGTGCTGAGTGGAACTTTGGGTATTTTCTTCTTTACAACCATTGGTGTCTCTTAATTTTGTTTGTTATTTAGCTTTCTCTTTATTCTTTTTTCTTTCAATTCTTGTTAGGGGGTTCCCAGTGTGGCTGCGTGACATTCCTGGCATAGCGTTTCGAACAGATAATGAGCCTTTTAAGGTGCATTTTTTATTTGAATCCTCATTTCACATTTCCTTTGTTATTTTACTTTTAATGTTCTGTTTTAGCTTTGTTATCATGGAACAGACCGTCATATCTTTCTGTTTGCTATATTCCAGAAGGAGATGCAGAAGTTTGTAACGAAGATTGTGGATTTGATGCGAGAAGCAAAGCTGTTCTGTTGGCAAGGCGGGCCTGTAATCATGCTGCAGGTCATATGAGAATTTTGTATTTTCTTTGCTCTATTTCTCAAGCAGTGAGCTTTCTGTCTTTCTATAGTCAGGCTATAAAGGTGATGATTAGGCTTATGTTGATGACAGTCTCTTGCGCTCTTTGCTTGCCGACATAACTTGCTTCGGACTGACCAGCCCTCTTAATTAAATGTTGTAAAATTAATGCAGCTTGTTGAATGAGAATGCCATGGACTGAAATATTTGCTTAACAGATTGAGAATGAATACGGGGATGTTGAAAAATCATACGGGCAGAAGGGAAAGGATTACGTCAAATGGGCAGCTAGCATGGCTCTAGGGCTTGGTGCTGGAGTTCCGTGGGTTATGTGCAAGCAAACAGATGCTCCAGAGAATATTGTAATGTTGCTAACTTGATTTTTGTGCATTAAGATGTCTCTGCTTTATTTGTAGCTGATCCTGTTCACCTGGCTGATGATTTTCGTAGAGATTTTCTTTGAGTTCCTAAGAGAAAAATGAGATGCCCAGTCTTTACAGACCTGCGGTCATTGATAATGACTTCTACACCAATTTTTCCATTGATTTTATTTGGAATTTTAAAAGGGTTTATCTTTCAATTCATAATGAAAATTCCTTGTTCTTGAAAACCATCCTTTTGAGGTCTGTTAATCTCTGTTTTTTTTTTTTTATCTCAGATTGATGCATGCAACGGATACTATTGTGATGGTTTTAAACCAAATTCGCGGACGAAGCCAGTACTTTGGACAGAGGATTGGGATGGATGGTATGTTTTTTTTGTCATGCAGTCCTCTGACAAAGCTTTGCTCTTATCAAAGAAGTGTTTTCTTGAAGTTTTTGTTGCAAGGCCAGTTGGCCTTAATTGTTATGTTAATTGGCATTTGGATTAAATGAGTACAAAAGGTACTTTTTGAAGGTACACAAAGTGGGGTGGAAGTTTGCCTCACAGACCTGCTGAAGATCTGGCATTTGCAGTTGCAAGATTTTATCAGCGCGGAGGAAGCTTTCAAAATTATTACATGGTAAAATTATCACACACTAGATTTTTTATTTCACTTTTCCACTTTCTCCTGCCAAGTTCATTTGCAGCATCATCTTGCTGTTTCATATGTCTTTGCTGTTGATTACAAATGGTATTCAGAAACAACAATGTTTAATTTCATAGTTTCTTCCTTAAGTTGAGAAACTAGGTTTTAGTAAGCCATAGTAATTACTTTACATCTCCCTTAGAACCCTCAAAAGGCGAACAATGAATGAGATAATTTATGCAACTTGGTAAATTGTTTTTGTCCAACTTGATTATAGAATGCCTTTAATCTATTTGAGTTGCTTATATTATGAATCTGTTTTATGGTTGCAGTATTTTGGTGGAACAAACTTTGGTCGAACTTCTGGTGGCCCTTTCTATATTACAAGCTATGATTATGATGCTCCTCTTGATGAATATGGTGGGTACAAGCGAAGGCTAGCAGGAAATCAGATTGCTAGGAAAACATAGTTACTTATTTTTCTAATGAAATTATGTTTGTCTTATACTAAGGTCTGAGGAGTGAGCCAAAATGGGGGCATCTAAAGAATCTTCATGCTGCCATAAAACTTTGTGAGCCTGCCCTTGTTGCGGCAGATGCACCTCAATATAGAAAATTGGGATCGAATCAGGAGGTATCCTACTCTTAAATGCTTGTTGCATATAGTGACGTTAGTAGAGCTTACTCTTCTTATCTAATTTGTAATAGACCAGTCTGTTAGATAGATTGCCAGTTTACTTCTTACTCGACTTTACCTGTCAAAATTTTCACTTAGTTCTGAATCTTCTGATATAAGAAAGGTCTTCATTGCCATTTGTTGGGTGTTTCAGAAGGTAGTTCTAGTTTAAATGTACGTATAGATATGATTTATTTACTGAACAAAATACTGGACTGTTATATGTGTACTTTTCACAATGCACGTATAAATATGAGGTTTAATATTATATATGCTGAAGATTTCGGATTCTTACTTGTATATAATGCAAAGTCCAGGCACACATTTATCATGGAGATGGTGAGACTGGAGGAAAGGTGTGCGCTGCATTTCTCGCAAACATTGATGAGCATAAATCCGCACATGTGAAATTTAATGGCCAGTCATATACTTTACCACCTTGGTCAGTGAGTATATTGCCAGACTGTCGACATGTGGCCTTCAACACTGCCAAGGTTTGATACCATTTCTACCGCTATTGTAAATTCATTTGACTGGTAATTGCTTGTGCATTTCCGAAAAAAGGTTTTTGTGGGCAGTTTGTCTTTCTTAAATTTAGTCCAGTGGTCTGACAATTCCTTTAGCACATTCAGTGATATGCTTCTTTTTGCCTGAATTCTCAGAAAGCGGTTACTGTGTCTGTGATTGGACTAGTGCTGTTTCTATTGTTTCAGTTTTGAAACTGTCCCAGCCTTTTTCTCAACATGAAATTAATAATAACAATGAGAGGAAGGTGACAGCCCTCAAATATCTTCTGATGTGAACTTGACATTTCTTTCTTAATCAAGCAATTGGCTTTTTTATTTGCTTCAGATAGTAGTTGCCACCCAACATGATTCTTGAGATTCTCGTTTTTGTCTGTTCTTGAGCAGGTAGGAGCACAAACTTCTGTTAAAACGGTTGAGTCTGCAAGGCCATCTTTAGGTAGTGCGTCTATACTGCAAAAAGTCGCGAGGCAAGATAATGTTTCTTATATCTCAAAATCATGGATGGCTCTGAAAGAACCTATTGGCATATGGGGTGAAAACAATTTCACTTTCCAAGGATTATTGGAGCATTTGAATGTTACAAAAGACCGGTCTGATTACCTGTGGCATAAGACAAGGTAGTTATGCAGAGATGTCTTTTTCATGATCTAACTAACAACAATCATTCAAGGAAAAGAATTCCTTAAATATAGATATTCAGGACGTTTTTACATAAAATCTGACTGAACTATCTGAAATTTTATGTATTCTCTTACCAGTTCAGTATCCAAGAGGAATTTAGTACTGTGAAGTCTATGACAAGTACTAGTTCTTTGTCTTTTATCTGAAATGGCTTTCCTTCTTTCTCAACCAATTGTAGAATAACCGTAACTGAGGATGATATCTCGTTCTGGAAGAAAAATGGAGCTAACCTAACAGTGTCAGTTGATAGCATGAGGGATGTGTTGCGTGTATTTGTTAACAAACAACTCTCAGGTAATTTACAAACAAATTCTCCTGATTTTTATGCATGTCTGTAATTGTACACATGCACTGGTGCTGTATTGCGTCTGTACATGGTTGTGTATACTGTCTCTTGTGGTTCATTATGTATATCCACACAAGAGGGTTACATTGCTTTCATGAAGTGCAAACTCTTAGAAATTGCTTTCTCTCATCTTTCGCTAACTTTGACCTCCTGCTGAATGGTAAAGGCAGTGTTGTTGGTCACTGGGTGAAGGCAGTGCAGCCTGTAAGTTTTGTGCAGGGAAACAATGATTTACTTCTGTTGACTCAAACAGTTGGTTTGCAGGTAAAAATCTACTACAGTACTACCTATGTTCTCCTTTTCTCTTACAGCTAATTGTGATAATTTTGAACGTCATGGCACAGAATTATGGAGCTTTCTTGGAGAAGGATGGAGCCGGTTTTAGAGGCAAAGCGAAGCTTACTGGATTCAAGAATGGAGATATGGACCTGTCAAAATCTTCATGGACCTATCAGGTGTAGTTAAGGTGTATATGGCTTTCATAAGAGTCCTAGAAAAGTTGAACTTTGTGGATTCTTTTTTCAAACTCTCACTTAATCTGAAATCTGAAGATCGTTGTGGAAGCATTTGAATGTTTGGGGTTTGTTGTAGGTGGGATTGAAGGGCGAAGCTGAGAAAATATATACTGTTGAACACAATGAAAAAGCTGAGTGGAGTACCTTGGAGAGTGACGTTTCACCTTCGATCTTTATGTGGTACAAGGTAAATCTGTGAAACATGTTGGTGTTTTCACTTTCTTCGAAAACAGAATTTTTTATCACCGTCTTTCATTAATCAAGCGATCATTGTTCCTTTTTCTTTCTTGTTGAATTAGACATACTTCGACACCCCTGACGGAACGGATCCTGTTGTTCTTGATCTGGAAAGTATGGGAAAGGGACAAGCTTGGGTCAATGGGCACCATATTGGAAGGTATTGGAATATCATTTCCCAAAAGGATGGATGTGAAAGAGCCTGTGATTATCGGGGAGCCTACAATTCAGATAAGTGCACAACAAACTGTGGGAAGCCTACACAAACCAGGTAATGTGCATGTAATAACTCTGCAAGACTATTAAATCCCATGGTACTGACCTAATATCATTGTATCGTACAGGTACCATGTACCACGTTCGTGGTTAAAGCCGTCAAGTAATCTACTCGTGCTCTTTGAAGAAACCGGGGGTAACCCATTTAAGATATCGGTTAAGACAGTTACTGCTGGGATTCTGTGCGGTCAAGTCTCGGAATTGCATTATCCACCACTGCGGAAATGGTCCACACCAGATTACATGAACGGAACGATGTCGATAAACAGTGTGGCACCAGAAGTGCATCTACATTGTGAAGATGGGCATGTTATATCCTCCATAGAATTTGCTAGCTATGGGACTCCAAGAGGTAGCTGCGACAGGTTTTCTATCGGAAAATGTCATGCATCCAACTCGTTATCAATCGTCTCTGAGGTAAACTTTGATTAATTCAAAATGTGTCTTTAAGCATACTTCTGCCTGCAACATGGGCAACCGATTCAAACATACAAAGGAATCTAAAAACCGTTGACAGGAAGTCTAAACCCAGTTTGATTTTCCAAAGTAGAACTTATGAAGATCCTAAATTCCTAAGCAAGCTAGTAGAAAGATTGTGGTTACAAATTGTTGACATATAGCTCTTAAATTGGTTCATCAATTGTGTAATATGACTTTGTGGACTATCCGAAAAGCCATCGTTCTCTTCTACAGGCCTGTAAAGGACGCAACAGCTGCTTCATCGAAGTGTCAAATACTGCTTTCCGTAGTGACCCGTGTAGTGGAACTTTAAAGACGTTAGCGGTTATGGCACGATGTTCCCGGACTCAAAGTACGAGTGACCTCGATTTTTAGACACCGAGAAGCGGCTCAGGACGATGAACAGCTATTTCTCAAAGAAACAAGAGACCACAGTTGATCAACTAGTAAGAAGAACATGTCCCTTCACAAGCTTACTTTGATCTTTTATCTTTCAGAGTCAGAACACAATTGTGTTTGCTCTTGTTCGTTGTTGTATCCAAACTCTACTTGGAATCAATAAACTCGAAACCATCTCTAAGGTTTCTGCTTGTATAGTTTGTTGTTTGAGAATGTACGAAAACAATCGTAGTTAATATAATGATTTGGATCTCAGTGGTTTTAAATGCAAATATCTATGTCAGTTGATCTCAGTGTTTGCGTTACATAGAAATCTACTAGTATACGTTTTACGTTTAATACACTATCTTTGCAAACAAAGTTAATTTTTGTTTGTTTGATTGTTTATGTTAAAAAATTTTGGGGGAATATAAACCGTATTAAAAGATAACCATATTTTTAGCATCATAATCCACATTCAGTGCTATGAAAGATGCATATTCGTAAGGCAGATATATATATATATTATGGTATTAGAGCATTTCGATCCTAATCCACAGTATTATTCATTGAAAAATCTGTGATCCTAAATCTAAAAGAGATCATGGAAACGATAATTGTTAATGGAGATGAAGACAAAGACGTGACCGTCTTAAGGTGTTGTTCTTCTTAAAATTATGGAGGTCATCTTATTTTTTTCCTCTTTCTTAGTTTTCTCTTTGTCGTTTGTTTTGATTTTAATCTCTAAACTAAAAGCTGATATGATTGTAGTGCAAATAATATTGAGAAGCAATTCAGGGGTAATACATGTATTTTGCGGACTCAAATATTGTAGTTCCAATTTCATCCATGAAGTAAAGTTCGCATAAAACTCTGAATTACAAAAATTCTCTAGATTTTCGTATCATTATTGAACAACATAATTCCTTTATGTGTTACAGTTCGATTATGTATTATGTTAATGCTACACTATATATGTATCTTAAGATTTAACAATTTACTAACAACTCAATACACTATCTATGAATTCTTCCCTGAACTATGTAACAACCTAACTCTATTAACCAACTCTTTTCTCATTATAAATATCTGAAACAAATTAAGCAATAATTACTCATTATTCTTGAAGCAAAGCACAAAAAATAGTACTAAAAACTACAAAGAGAAAAAGAAAAAAAAATGGTTGCCCTATTATTTATTTGTTACAATGATGATTATATTATTTATATTTTGTGGAAATGGAAAAGCAAGAAAACATTTGGGGTAAGAAGTTATAAGGAAAAGACAAAATTCTTTGCATGTGGCTACTTATGTCTCAAAGTTTCGGTTAATCATTATCATGCTGGTTGTAAAAAGCATACTCCCTCTGATTAAGGTTTTTACACATTTATTAAGAAAACAAATAAATTTTATGTTTTACCTCTAATTAATATGTTTACTACTCCTTCTTATCTAAAATAAGTGATGTTTTGAGTAAAAGCACAAAGATTAAGAAATAATAAATGTTTTCTTTTTTACAAAAATTCAACCAATAGAAAAAAATACTGTAGAATTCAGATGGTCATAAACTATTAAACTAATATAAATTATGCATAGAGATTTGAAAAAATCAAATATTTTGGAACAAAATTTATTTTCTAAAACATCACTTTTTTTAGAACATAGGAAAATAATTTTTTTCATTGGTCAAAAAATTAAAACAATAGAGATAAAACATGAAATTTTACAAAACATTTGCATTGAAAATCTAAAACAACACTTAAATTGAAACAAATTTTAAAACCTAAAACTACAAATAAAATGGAACAGAGGGAGTAGTAGATGTCCTCGTGCTTAATTTATGGTTTTAATGTAGCCATTTATTGTTGCCATCAATATTTTTTTCAATTGTCTGGGTTTTTTGGAAATATTTATTTACAATATTTTAATGAAACTATACTTTATTTTTACACTTTTTTATATGTGTCTTAAGAAATAAAAGAAGAAGAAAAGTTAAATTTCGATGACATGATTTTCGTAAGTATTTTAAAAAAAAAAATTTACTTACTAAACAAAGATTAAAAAAGAGGCATGAACGATAGTTGTATTGCAAAATATGATTACATACATTCCTAACACTTGTCCTACACTGCTACACATTAACACATAACTCAATGAATCCCAAGCGCCTGCATTTGTCTAATCATCAACATAGACGACTCATACATTTGCTTGCGGCTCACATCACCTTCCTTTCCTCCTTCCTCTTTGAAAAACTTCT
Organism: Crucihimalaya himalaica; assembly: GCA_004349715.1. NCBI lineage: Eukaryota > Viridiplantae > Streptophyta > Magnoliopsida > Brassicales > Brassicaceae > Crucihimalaya > Crucihimalaya himalaica. Next base: position 1,522,719 of record SMJT01000028.1, read on the forward strand.
CACTTCCATCCAATATACTCACCACTTGGCTAATGCTAGGTCTTAGTTTTGGATCGGTTCGCGTGCAAACCAACCCTAACCTCAATACCCTCGCCACTTCTTGCCTCTCATACACATCATCTAAATGAATATCTGCAATCTCTTCCAATAGTTTTTTCCGGTTACTGACCACTTCGCGGATTCTCAACACCAAAAGCGCATCTTCTTTTTTCCTTTTGTAATCTACAGCCGGCTGACCTGTAACCATCTCTAGCACCACCACGCCGAAGCTGTATACATCTGCTGCGGTTGTTGCCTCGCCGGATTCCATGTATTCTGGTGCCATATAACCAAATATCCCTTGCGCAGATCCTTTCTTCTTTGCAGCTTGATGAGCCTGGTCGTTTCTTGATAAAAACTCAGCCAATGCAAATCCGCAGAGCCGCGGATTCATATCTCTGTCGAGAAAGATTGTTGAAGAAGTTATGTTTCGGTGAACGACTTGCTCGTCCCATTCCTCATGAAGGTACCGTACAGCGCAAGCAAGCGATTTAATCACGTTGTACCGAATTTTCCATCGCAAAACAGAGTATCCTGGTTTGTGGCTATGGAAAAGAAGATGGCTTAGCTTACGATTCGCAGAATAATCGTATACTACAAGCATTTCTCCGTGCTCGGTGCACCAGCCTCGGAGCATAACAAGGTTACGGTGTCTAAGCCGGCCTAGGTTAAGTAGTTCGGTGGAGAACCGAGTTACAAGCGCCGGACATTTAGTCATACCGAGACGTTTCACCACAATATGCTGGTCCTGGTTCAGTAAACCGTAATAAGCCGTACCAAAATCAACCTCAGCAACACGACGCGCGTCCGAGAAATTATCAGTGGCTAAAACGATGTCGTTGTATGAAATCTCCCTTGGCGTGTCCAACACGAAAGCTTTAGATGACATCACTCGCCGGCTGTTGTAATTAAAATACCGATTTTCTCCTGTCTCCGCCGTCTGGTAAATGGAATCCTCGAGGGCAGTAACGTAATTTGACGACGGTGGTGACTCCGAAGACGCGTTGAAGCTAGTTGTGGAGGTGGTGGTCGTCGTCGTCGCCGAAGTTGAGGTTGATTTTAGAGAAGATAGAGGAATATAAAGAGGATGACTCTTAAACGAAGGTAACGCCGGTAAGTTACCGGAAAACTCGCCGGAAAGTGCTCCGATAACCCATTTCATATTGGGACGATGCGTTGGGTTGTTTAACGAACAGAGCAAAGCAAGATGAATCATTCTCTTCATATCGGAGTGATCATAAGATCCTTTTGGTAACCGAGAATCTCCTGCGTCGAGTACTTTCCGGTTATCGGATAATCTCCGAACCCAATCAAGCAAAATGATTTTGTCCTCCGAGAACGAAAGATCAACGGCACGTCTACCGGAAACAATCTCTAAAACCACAACACCAAAGCTGAAAACATCTGTTTTAGCGGTGGCGACTGTTTTTTTACGGAAACTTTCCGGTGGTAAGTACCCGATAGTACCACCGATCCGAGTCGAATCAGCCACTCGGAACTGGTGGTTACGGAAGGATGAAACAGAGTCGTAACTTGAATCAGGCTCTGTTTCATCAATCTTGTGTTCTAACCACCGAGCTAACCCGAAATCTCCGAGTTTAGCGTTGAACTCAGAATCCAACATGACGTTGCTCGTCTTCACATCTCTGTGAATAATCTGAGTCTCTAACTGCTCGTGGAGGTAGAACAACGCGGCGGCGAGTCCTCTGACGATTTTACCCCTCCGATCCCAATCCAACGGTTTAAAATCGGATTTCATCTCCGGTCGTCGGAAAAGCACACGATCTAAGCTCCGATTAGGCATATAATCATAAACAAGAAGCAACTCGTCTTCATGTAGACACCAACCTCTAAGTTTCACAAGATTACGATGCCGGAGCTGAGCCACAGCAACAAGCTCCGCCGCGAATGTTTTCTCGAACTGCTCTCCTTTCTTCTCAGCCAAGCATTTAACAGCCACCGTAGTTCCGTCGCTTGGTAACACCGCCTTGTAAACACGGCCGAAACCGCCGCTTCCGAGGATCAATTCGTCGCTGAAACCATTAGTTCCGATGTAAAGCTCGGAGTATCCAAAGATTCTTGGATTCTCGCAACCGACTTTGCTAGAAAGCTGAACACCTTCCATGTCAGTGAAAGATTTATTAATCTCCATCGAAGTCGAATCTTTACTACTCACGTTTACACTACAAAGATTCAAACTTTTCACCAATTTGGAGCTATGTAATCGCCGGAATAGATCTCCGATCAAACTCACAGCTTGACGTCCACAATCACGACTCTTCTTCTCCTCCTCCTCTTCTTCTTTGGACTCTTCGACCATTCCCGGAGACTTTACCGACGGTGGCTTTAACTCGCCGGAGTCTGTCGGTAATACGAAACAGAGACGATCCATTACCATGGGCGCCATGTGAGTGTGCAAATATCAAAAAGTGAATGAGTTTAAAGATATGGTAATGTCTTTTATAACATTTTTGTGGTGATCTATTTGATTTTTTTTGACCGACCAAAATTGAATGATGGATTTTTGCCAGCAAGGATGTTTATTTATAGCGTGTTCTTTCTAGAAAATATGTGTTTTTTTTTTTCTCTTTTTGTATTATTTGAAATATAGTTTTGAAGATTGGAGGCATTAATTTCAACAAGATTAGGTTCGCGTGGTTTGAATATAGCAAACCCTTTCTTCGGGTTTGGTCATTTTAAGGTGATGTGTCATGGCCCAGGATTCTTGCCCTCGTTTTTTTGGTATAAAGTTCTCTTTTTTTTTTTTAATTCTTAGCTCCAATTGATTTTTCAACGAGATTCTTTTTAATTAAAACCCATTGATTTCGCAAAAATGATTTTTAACTAAGAAATTATATATATACATATATATCATACGAAAAATAAAAGTTATATTTATGTACGCATGGAAAAAATGAGACCGAAGAAGACTTTTAAAGCGTGTCGTCGAGAAGAACATTGACGCGGTCGAAACTTTGTCTTCTCCTAATTTTTTTTTCTAATAATAAATTCTAAACTCGAAAATGTACTTTTTGTTCAAGGTCGTGTAAAAGCATTTGAAAATAAATATGCACTACTTGTTTTCTAGGTTATGATGGGTTGAATTCTTATTTTTCAAAATATAATTGTGTGTTATTTACCTATCGATAAGATGTAAGAGCAAGAGCATATTGGTCCAGCCTTTATAATGATACTAAAAAATTTGACAATTGAGAAATGATAACATGATAAACCTTTTAACAAAATCTTTTTGACAACAATTATTAACGACACTCTTAGTTCTGTTTTTATTGTATGAATCAAGTAGCCAACAAAGATAATGAGCTTTTGTTAGTGGAGTACTAGATTTAGATACTTTCTAGGTCCGCGAATCAAAACATGTCACAACACCAACTATTACCTAGTATAAGTTGTTTTTTTCTCAAATATAATGCTACACTGGAATTAACACATTCGATCATATTTTGTGTCGGGTTTAACTATTAACACATTTAGCTGTAAAAAGATAAGATAGTAATTCATTTTGTTTATATAGTTCTTGAGATCGGTTCACTAGTTTTAATTTCATATGTTTGGAACATTTTCCAGTGGCTTAGTTTGCCAATGGGTCTTCAAGACTTTAGATAAAATTATATTTTCACATGAATACGCAGATGAAAATGGTCTAGAGACTACTTGTTTTTGTGACTAGTTTTTTTTTTTCGTAGAAGTTTAGACTATTGTGGAGTCTGTTTTATATGCTAATTTGAATTTGATGATATTAATTTGGAGTAATCAATAGCGAATAATTTAGTTGCGTTTTGAACCTGAATTCTAGAAAAAAAAAAAAATTAGGTATCACATCTCCATTATAAAGAGTGGTTTATTATTCACTGTGTTGGTATTCGTTAATTACAGGTTTTAACTGATGTATAGACCTTGTCTATTCTCTTTTGGTGAACATATCCTTCCGCAAATAGTTTTCGTAAGTCTTCCGCAAAGAAATTTATATACAATATTGGTAAAACAAATAAAAATGGTATTTTAATAACAAGATTATAATAAAAATTTGAATTATTATGTAGTTTCATGACAATTTACTGAAAATCTTTAAACATAAATTAGTAAGTTGAACATAATATTAACGTATTCTTACTGACATTTTACAGTCTCAAAATGATGGTAATATAAAGGAACGGCATAAAATATTTTACAGCCAACTTTTACCACTTCGTTTCTACTGCTGTATCTGATTGTAACGTTACTCAACCAAAGTAAAAAAAAAAAAAAAAACAGATATACGCAAGTAACACACAGGGATCTTGAGTTGAGTGGAGGAAAGTGGAAGACAAACATGAGTAAGATGTTGATATAAAATAGCAAATGGAAAATGCTATATAAAAGAAGAAGTTAACATGATTATCATTACTTTGATTAAACCCCAATATCATGTAAGGGATTATAAATCAAATCCGCCCCAACTTAGACGTTTCATCTATTCTTTCTTGATTTATGACATGAAAACGCATGTGATTATCTTCCAATTAATCACTCATGTCGAGTTCGTGTCTCTTTAATGACCAACAATTTATGAAAATGAAAAGACCCCAAAGTCAACAGTTTGTATTTCTTTTGGAAACAAGGACCGCATTAAGATCCAAATTCAATTACTTTGGTCCTATATTACACTCCAATGATAGTATCATAGTAAGCTCTGCATAAGAGAAACTTACTGTTTCTAGCATTTTAGACATGTAAAATCACTAGGTAAGCAATTTTTTCTCAATAAAGAATATTAAATCTTATTACAAGAAGAAGAAAAAAAGAATATTCAACCATACCGTGGCGTGTGAAGTTATCTGGATATAGATTAAGCTAAAAAATAACAGTGACCAAAAAAAAGAAAGATTAAACTAAAAATAACAAACCTGAAATTTTAAGAAATAATAAAATTGACAAATTGTAGTGCACACTTTGCTCTTTGAATATTGGACGCCATTAATAAACAGCCACATCAAAGTTGATTATTGGTTGTATTCACATATTCACTAATTTAAAAGCTGATTAGTACTGATTTTTTTTTTTTTTTGGTAACAATTTAAACATATCATACTCTCTGTTTCACAACAAGTGTCATTCTGACATTTTTCACACAAATTAAGAAAACATATTAAAATTTATTTTTTATTCTTTAAATTCATTGACTCTTCGTATTTTTCTATAAACTTGAGATTAAATTAGAGATTTTACATCAAATTAAAACGACATTTATTATAAAACAATGAAATAAACCTTAAACGAACATTTTGTGTTAAACGGAGGAGTATTGGTTTTTTTTTAATAAATAAAATACTGCCACTTGTAACTAAAAGAAAATAAAAGCTTTGGTCACCGCAACAAATGGCGTGATCAATGTCTATTTAGAAGAGTTTCATTGAAAGATATATTTTTAACGTATTTAATACTATTTATCTATTTAAATTATTATTGGGTTTTTTCTTGCCAATTATCAATGTTTTGTAGCGGGAGAAGTTGACATTTGTACAGTTGGATTGAAAAAAAAAAAAAGGATTGAGCAACGGACTTAATGCCACCGATCACCATAAATGCAAAAAGATAAAGGGCGGAATTAAAAAAAAAAGAGCTAATAAAGATAAGATTGCTACTTCAAATTCGAAACATAAATTCAAGTTTTATTTTGTTAATTACCGAGTTTAACATTTCTTATTTCACTAAAAGAATTATAAAAGGAAATTAAAACTAAACAGATAAAAATATATATTAGAGGTGTTAAAATATGTTAGTCAGTGTTTACCACAACATCTTCAGTTCTGCATGGGTCTGATAGACTAGCTGATATGAGCCCTGTAATTTTATGAAAATAGACCTTCACTACTAAATCGAGTATGACAATGACAAACAAACAATATAATCATTTTGTATATATGGAAATTTGGAAAAGATTCAGAATTTCATATTAATTACTTTCAAAATTATATATATAGTTGTTGTAATCTTGTAACTATAGCTTTTTTCTTTTACATATTTTGCAATAAATTTACTGGCTGGAGAGGTTGGGTGATGTCGTTGGCCTACCTTATTTTGCATCATTTTTTTTTTTTTTTTTTGCTAGCTTTCATTTTCACAGCCCATGAGAAGATTACGGTTTTGGAATCTCTTAGTGTAATTGTTCCAACTGCTACTCACTCATGCTTTGATCCGAATTAAGTATGAACAATTATTTTAACTCCATATTTATAAGTTTAAATGGATTAAAGATGCTAATTTTTAATCATTTTTTAGCCACTCATATATACTTAGCATTTGTTAACTCACCCACCAGATTCCCATCTTGACAAATTTGGTTTCCCTTCATTTCTTTATAGAATTTTAAGACATGATTATTCACTCTTACGAGGTTTATATTGAATCTAGATATATTTAACTAAGATGTCATGTAAAACATCGAACAAAAAGCTGAACTAATCTATCTAAACCGAACCCAAAAAAATCTATCAGAAAACTTATAAATGAGTTGGTAGATCGTACTGATTTTTGTTTTTTAAGTCTAAAGATATTTGATTCAGTTTTACATGTGGAACCAAAAAAATAATCTAATAAAAATTGAATTATTTTTTAGTTTTAATGATGACATCAAGTTAAAAAAAACGATGTGTAGGTTTTTATTTTTGAAACTAAGAGCACCATCATCGGTAATATTTTATATGGGTTTCTTAAAAAATATATATATATTATTTTATTATTTATTATTATTTTATTATTTTTTTAAAGTTGTATCAAATACAAATATGACACTTGGAAGTTGGGTCTCTCCTGATATCTTGTTCAAGATTCGTTTCTTTCCTATTCATCACTTTTTCATTTTTTTTTTATATTTTAATAGGAGTTTCTCCAATGTAGATGCTTTAAGGAATATACGCTTTTTTAGTGTTAAAGCATAGTGGTATACATCATACATAGTTTCGTGGTTTGGGTCATACCAAATATCTAAATTGGTACCAGGGAATAATGTATATGTGATCGATAATTCTCAAACAAACAGACCTGAGCAACAACATCAGAATCTTGGTCTTTCTTCACAAAGAACCAAGACTTCGTATAAGAAAATTAGGTGAAGCTAAAGAGACTTACAATTCTAATAGTACAAGAAGTTTGACAATATATTATTCCCATATATAAACGATAGCATATTATTTTTAGACTTTTAGTTCGCTATGGTGTATTATTCCCATATATAAACGATAACAAAATATTCATTTGATTCATATAAGTTAAAACATTTAAAATTGTTGAAACGATGAAAAAACGTACACCTACTTCCACCTAAAATCGGCTTTACCGTGACTGAAGCTCACATTTTTCAATATAAAAGGCAAAACTCTATTTAAATATTGACTCTAAGGATGCTATTTTTTTATTCAGAAAAATCCTAGTGAAAACATTCAAATTGATAAAAAGTTTGTGAACGTGTGTGTGGAAAAAGTGGGGTTATTGCTTTTGCTTGCTTATAAATTAATTGAAATGAAATTTGAATCTCTCATTTTTCCTCCAAAAATGATTATATTTTAATTCAATAAACGTTTATCCAAATACAATTGTTCATTCAGCCAATAAGGCGGATTAGAATTTGCAAAATAAAAAACTAAATCATCACAACCATAACGTATAAATTTATGAGCTGATTCATTAAAATGTCTTCGTTTTGCGAATTTTTTTAAAATTTTCATAAACTGAAATTTTTTAGACCAAACCACGATATCTTTAAACAAATTAACGATGGAAATATCTCGGAACAAACCATTAACTAAAGAAATAAGTACTTCACAATCACCCTCAAAAATCCCTTTAGCCAAGCTTGTTGAGTCGCCGCGAGAAGTGATTCGTTTTGGGATTCGATGAAATCAAATTTGACTTATGCGATTCGTTTGGCAAAGAAAAGAAAAGATTTATGAGATTCACAGTTATATTAATGGGCTTTGACTGGAAACTATAAACTACGGCCCAGTTTAATAAATCAGAGCCTATTGTGACTAATTACGCATTATCTTCATAGCTCCACCTATCACCAAGCGTGCCGTTGGTGAGCGGTAAAGATCGTTTGGCACGTGACTTCCAAATTCCAATACTAAAATACTTAAGCGTATTTTGACTTCTACTTTGGTCTCCTAAATCTAATCATACGTTGTACGAGGAGATTTAAAATACTATCTGTAAATGTGGTCGGTCGAAATAAATAACTGTTTTCCACTAGGAAATTATTATATGATTTTCTATTATAATTATTTGAAGAAAATAATGAAGTTGCTGTAAATGTTACAAAGTAAAAAAAAGGTTACAAACCTCAAAAAATACATGTAAAATTAAATTATTTAAATGAGTACAAGTTGTACTCTAATTAAAGAAAAAATTATGATCAAAATTAGGAGAAAAAAAGGAAACTAGTTCCTGGGGCTTGGAAGACCCATGCAAGAGAGTGTAGGAGAGACACGAATCTTTGGGCTGGGTCTGGGCGAAGGTATTGGGCCATAAAAACCCATTGCTCCGTTGACCAGACGAGGAGAAAGATTGACTTGTTCAAGTGCCCGAGTCTGTAAATCCATTGGGTAGTCTCGTACACACCCGATCCTAGGACCGTTTCCAGTACTCCACTTGCATGTAAAGTGTTTCTTTTCATCTGAACCGTCCGATTTCGTCACCACCTTCGACGGCTTTGTGCTCCCGTCATTTGTGACCACATACTTATCGTCGTCAATCGCACTCATCTATATCATAATTAATTTATTCAATCTCATTATGAAAATATTCTAAGGTTTTATATATGTATATGTGCGAGTGATATTATCGTTAGGAGCCTAAAATTTATAGCAACTTTTTATTATTTCATTATATATCAATAAATAATCCAAGAAATAGACAATAGATGGCTTAGTCACCTTGACATGAGTGAGATCAACGTTGTTTCCTCTTAAGAAACCAATAAATTCTCTGAAATTCTCTTCCGTCGGGAGATAATGACCACTGTACGGCCACACAGCTTTTACGACTCCGCCTTGTGAAACAATTCTACCGGCGGCAGTAATAGCGGCGCCGGAGAGAAAACTCGAATGTTGAAATCGACCTTTTTGTTTCTGACCAATATAAAGTGTTCTTGTCGTGCTCAACACGAAGATCCATTTAGTCCCTTCAATGGTCTCCACAAGGTTCTTGGTTTGTCTGTTGACTAGTTTCCCATCTTCCACTACCACTTCATAAGCTTGTCTCTCTTTCTGTTTATCGAACCAAGCCAAAAATTAAAATCGGTTTTTGTTTTTTACGAACCGGAATAAACCGAAAAACATGTATACATACCGGACCAAGGTAAGTGATGCATTGGCGCTGAAGAAGAGCTCTTGAACATTTGGTGAGATTTACTTCTTTGCCATCTCCAATGTCTAACCTTTAGTTATCATTCAAAAGGTTGCCATAAAATCAGCTACTATTTATAATTATAATGATCATTCGAAATAAAAAAATTTGACTAAAGTTTGTGTTAATTTTACCAGAAGAAAAAAGGCTGATTACTCTCGCTTGCTGACCAAACATCATAATATAAGTGTAAATTGTGCCCGTACCTATGTCGTGGATCGATCTGTACCAAAAAAATATATTATATATCAAAGTAATATGTATATATCAAAGTAAAATGTATAAAAGCCGAAACTTACGGCTTCTAACCAATGTCGCAATGCCAATTTTTGTGCTTTATCATCTTTCAACAATCCTTTCCCCACCTATGAACCAAAGAGCAAAAATAATTGATGATAATGAATGACATTAATTAAATAATTAGTATCTTAATTCCTTTTAAATTACCTTTGCTGCTTTTGTTCCAGCTCTTGCCCATCTAGACACAGCCGACTCCGGTTTCTCATTGGTTTTGTTCGGTTCTGACGTTGCCAATTCCAATTCTTTCCACCTAAACCAAATACATACATAAATATTAATTTCATATCAACATGAGGATAAATATTTCATAAGTGATTAGAACTCTCACGTACCATAACTCTTCAACAACCACTGCACAGTCAGCAAGGTTTCTACGCGTTCGATAACTCTTGTAAACCTTTTGTAACGTAACGGCGGCAGCATCGAGTTCCGTTGAAGGTCTAGGAGACCAAAACGGTGTCGGTGCTGGTAAACTTAACGCCGTTAAATTCCCCATTTTACCTCTGTTCCTTCGTTTCGGAGACGAACCTCTTTCGTCATCTTCGTCTTCTCCTCTTTGCTCCACTTGGACTAGGCTTGTGAACGAGAGACTTCTCTCAAGAATCATGTTATCTGGTTTAGGACCCTTCAAGTTTATACCTTTTCTCGTTTTGACCCCGACCTGATTAACCAAATCTTTGAACGATAAAGTCTTCTCGAGATACATATTCACTGGGGTTTTACGAATTCTTGGTGTTTCACACTCTTGTGAATCTTTCTTGAAACTGTTGTCTCTTTGTAAGTAACCAAAAGACAAAGCCATTAACGCTACCTGTAAAATTTAAAAGTAAATGATTCAGACAAGAGATGGAGAAATGAATGTGGTTTCGGTTTGAAATACAAAGATTGAGGAAGATATTTACACTGTTTACAATCTGAATAAGTTTCGTTGAATGTTTTTTTCAGAGACACCTATTAAAGACAAAAAGAAGAACTCTGTTTCTGGTTATGTCTCTTCTTTGCCCATCTGTCGTCTTTATATATTAATGGCTATATAAATATAATATATAATGTAATTATTAGATTTTTTTTTCTTTTGGGTGAGAACAAAATATTGGGATTGGACCTTAGGATACGCAGTGGAGATTTTTCTTTGAGTCTTGATTCAAAGGTCTTACGTTTTCCTCGGACTTGAAATAAAACCATAAAAAATCAAACCACACGAGCTCTTGGTTTTCATATTTCAATGTTTAAACTTGTTAATAGTTTGTATACATACTAAGCGTGTGGGGCAACTTTGAATACGTCCTCGTAGTGATATATATAATCGTACTCGCAACTGATATACATTTGATGATAACACTGTTAGGTGTTGCATACACATAAATACTCTTGAGTCTCACTTTACATATGTGACCGTGTTGATATACATACCGTAACATACGCACGGCGTTACGCATGGAACGTGTGGGGACATCTTTGATTTTTTTTTTTAATTCAATTTCCCAACTTATTTGGATTTCATATTTTTCTGCCTCATTCTTTTCTACGGTCAACGGATTTGTTCTGTTTTTACTTAGGGTAAACAGTTGTATTAAATATTCTTGGTCTGTGTGCTTTTTCTATTGAATCAAGCCCAGTCTATCAAATCTATAAGAATAGCACAATAATATGTTATTTTAACCCCCCCCCCCCCAAAAAAAATCACAATAATATGTTACGAATACACCTAAATTAATAGTTGATGAAATCAAATCATTATGTTGAATTATTCTGCTACGAGCTGTTTATATTGGATGATTATACTTTTAAATCTATTTTACTACAGACATGATAAAAATTTTAAACGATAATGCAGATAAGATATTAATTTCAATTACTGTATGTCGTATTGAGATTTGAATATATGCTTATGCTTTGAGATATGAAGTTTTTATTCTTATTAATGAAATATTGCTAATATAGAATTTTAAGAGATATTCAGATTTAAAATAATAAAGAATGATTGCAAAGCGTTATTCCACTGTTATTACATTTGCCATGACGGTAACAACAAAGTATATTGATATCATGTCCTATACAATAAGAAAATAAGTTTACATTAATATCAATAATTCTTCTTTGTTTCGACTAATATAAGATGGTGAAACGTTTAGATTATAAACATTGTAATTAGTAAACGAAAACTTGTATAAGAAATCACGGCTTGGTAATTAGAGGGTTTTACACAAGTCAAATAAAATCTATAACATTCGAGTTTGATGAGTGTGTGCCACTAAAAACTTAAAATAATATATTTACGATTATGATAGTGAAAAGTTGTGATTAAATTAATTTTCGGTGGTCCAAACATCTTTATAAATTCAATTTATAACAACACTACTACGTTAATAAAATAAATATTATTATTTATGACAGTCAAAGAAAGCAACCACATAAGTATGTACTATAATAAGTGCTTAATCTCTTAATTTCTTGGCGAGGAAGTGAAAGAGACGGTTTGGGAATTGCATCAATCTCCAATCTTGATCCAAGCTCAGTATCAATGAGTAGTAACACTCGCCGGACTTATCCATCTCCTCTTGCAACTTACGAGCAAGTGGTAGCTAACAAGGATCTCTTCATGTCTACATTGCCGATGTTACACTCAAATTGATAGAAAATTTTGGTAAGAATCTTTTTGATATAAAGATATCCATTTTATGCCATCATCAATCACCAATGTCCATTGCTTATATATATATACACATGAGTTTAGTGATTTAAGCGAAGTTTCGATAAAATAACATTGAACATAATTCTTGTTGTTTGAAGAAAATTAACGATCACTTATCCGGTAACTTTGACTTCACATATAAACACCATATATAAGATTGGATTTTTGTTGTTGTGTGAGTGTGAGGTACACATGAAGGGATTATGAAGCTTTATATAGTATAGGAGTTGGGAGACATTATTGTTATTTGTTATGTTTCTGTTTTTTTTTTTTTTTGGCATACAGGTTTGGTGTATCGTTCTAAAATATTGATATAGTTATTTTACTAGTTTCTTCTTAAAGTGATTAGAATTAGTTTCAGGTGTTAGGAGATATCGAAAGTTTTAAAGATTTTGTTATCAATGCAAGTTTGCAACAAATTACTGGATGAACAGTTGAAGAAAACTGAATCACTTTAACAAAAAAAGAAGACATAATTATACTTTTCTTCTTATGAATGGTACAAAAAAAAACAATAAAGCTGCCAATTACAGCCAAATTATGTTTTGATTAGTCTTTCTTAACTCTTACAATTAGTTGGTTTCTTATTCATAATATGATATGAATATTGTTCGAGGGAACTACAGTCAGTAAGCAGCTTAATAAATGTTATAGTCAATATTTTTCAATAACTTGCCTCACTTGTACAGTTTATGCCAAGTATCAGAAATCAATTACTTGCAAGAAATGTGGAGATCCACTCAAACAGTTACTCAAGAGAAGCTCGATGAAAATAAAAAAAAAGAAGTATACAATTATAATTCTCATATCTTTGAGTTAAGAGCCCAACTCAAATTAATTAAAGCCCAACTAAGATCTCAAAATCAATCAAGCCATGCTGTGGATTTCCCGTTCCCTAACTTTTCATCTTCCTTGTGTTAAACTCTGATTTGTGTTCAAATGATTTGTTCTTTTATATCCTTTCCAATGTTTTAAGCTCTGCCCATTCTCATGCGTTCTTCAATCTCTCCAAGAATGCGTAATTTCATTAGAGATTGACACAATATTTTTCTTCTTAAAAGAAGACATTTTGTTTACCCCAGACAAGTCCTAGATTCCAAAATGCATATATTGAACCGGTTAAAGCCTCTCTGCTTCCAGATTCATTCAAATGAGCAACAATATATAATTTCAAAATAGCAAAACTACGAAATGTTATACAAGAATGAAATGCATCTCTTGTGTTGTTTATATAAAGTGATATGGCTGGTCTTATGATGTTGTTAGCTAGATAAGATCATTGCCAAAAAAAATGATGTTGTTCTTGGGATTAGACATTTTAATCTCCATTGTCAAATCTACAAATACTAAATAAACGCCAAATCTGTAACCAAAAATTCAAAGAATGGTAGCAACAATGGCAAAAGAAAGAAAGAAAGATAGCTTAGTTTTCGAGACAAAATGCACCTCTTACCGTCATTCCTAACAATAATCTTGTAGCGATGAGTAGAGAGGCATGGGACCAACAAAACAATCGTGTTAATTAAATAATCGTGGCTGGTGAGCAGAGCTGAAACAATTTGTCTTCTCTATTCCTTATTACACAGGGGTAGACACATGTACATGATAGTGTTTTAGATAGGTTACTTCCACCACAAGGATACCTCTTTAGGGTTTGTATAGTAGCGTTCGAAGACGTTTCTGTATAGATTTCTTGGCTTACAAGGCACTATTCACTGGTGGGAAGGGTTTATAGAGAAAATATATTCCAATCCAATTTTAATTTGTTACCCTTACTCGAATTTTGGTAAAATAATAAATCATCACGTCAAAATTATTTAAAGTTAACGCGTACGTCTTTGATTATTTGCTCCAAGTATATATGAACTCAGTTATTGATATTTTTATGAAATACGAAACCTAGAAGATACATAGCCAGCTCTCTCGACTACTAGTGAGATAAAACTACTTTGTATGATTTTATCTTTTGGCCGTAACAAATTTGTGTAAATGATAGCAATAATTGATCTCGCAATATTACAAATAGCAGTTCATTTTTAGACACCCTATAACCAAATTACTCCCAAAGGACAAAAGCTAGCTAGGGCATAAATATACATATACGCAGCTTTATTATATTTGTTTCTCTCATTCTCTCTTTAAGATCACTATATACGTATATTATAATCAGATTTAACTTAAATTCGCAATGCATCAACAAAACGTCACTCAAGTTGTGGCTAGTTGGCTACCATTAAATTACTTTACCAAGTACCAACCATTCGATAATGCCTCTGAGGCTCTTTTATTTGCTAAAACACTCTTAACTATAACAATATATGGATTTGAACACATGATTTTCAGTCAATTAGATTTTGAATTTCGGAAATGTAAGAATTTTTCTAGTTTAGATTTATTTATTTCTGATGTAATCTTGGGTAAAAATTGTATTATGAGGTTAAGGTTAAGAATAGTTTACTAAATCAAAGCAATTGAATATATATATATATATAAAGTAAAGAGATAAGAAGTATGCATTCACTCCTTTATTCTTAACCAGTTAAAATGAAAGTTTATTTATTTTTATGAAATTTTGACGTCGAAAATAAAAGAAGTGCGTGAAAATTCCCATCTAGCTAGATTCCACCATATGTAAATAATAACATTCACCGTATACATCATTGTTTTCTTTAAACTCTTTAAAGTTCTTGTAAATGATTCGACAAAGCACTATATATATTTATTTTCTGCCGTATAAGTAAATAAAAGAAAGGCTCAAGAAAAATATAAAGTGACAATTGAAAATAAAGGAGTTCTAAAAAAAGTTTTGTCCATATATACTTTAATTTCTAAATTGTCATTTTGGAAAAATCTACCCTTATATCAAAATTTTGACAATTTTAAGAGGAAAAAACCACAAAAACATGTTGATAGACATGTTTAAAGAAGATATAGTGAAAACATTTTTTTGATTTGGTCGCATATAAATAGGTTTTTAGATCTTCCGAAAAGTGTAGAATTCGTTTTCTAAATTTTTTGTTCGTTCTAAAACCTTTAGAATATGTATTGTACGCATTGTACATGTTCTGAAAAATTTAGAACAGATATTTGTTCTAAAATTTTAGAATACATGTTCTACAAAATTTAGAACTCGTATTCTGCAAATTCTCTATGCTCTACGAAATTTAGAATACGTATTCTAAAGTTTAGAATACGTATTCTACAATTTACTCAATATTCTACAAAATTAGATTTTCTTAAAACTAGTAACCGAATCTACAAATAAAGAAAGTAAATCTATTTTATGTAAATCGAATATATTCTTTAACATTTTTGAATCTACTACCCCCTTTTTAAATAAATATATATTACAAAAAACATATATATTTAAACAAAATATTTTGTATATGAAATATTCTTCAAAATATATATTATGTATGTAAGAAATAAAAATAAAGCAAATATATATAGGTCATATCTTCAAATCAATGTAAAAAAGTGGGTTTAAATGTATCCAATGTTACAATATTAATAAACCGGCTTTTAAACATTATTTAAACCATTATAAGTTATAACTTTATTTTGTAACATATAAAACATAAATTTAAAGATATATTTTTTTGTAATATATATACTGTATTTATTTTAAAATAGGTGTAGTAGGTTTTATATAAATGTTTTGTCTAAAATTGTACTCTAGATAACTTTTTTATTTAGATTTTTGTTCATTAATATTTAAAAAGGCATCGGTAAGGAAGAAGAAAAAAATAAATTTTAAGAATTTTTGTTTTTATTTTGATAGGTTGTATAATATATTTGTATTTTTATTTTTTTAATGAAAGAATCTATATAAATAAGAGGTTTAGAATATGAAATATGATTAAAATTTATAATTTTGTTATTTCATTTTTATTTATAATTAAGGGTATAATGGGTTTTTGATTATTATAAAACTTATTCCACCAATCCTAACAAGATAAGTTATAGATTGACAATTAAAAAATTAAACATCCTTTTCTTCTAATTTTCCCAAATATAGATATGAGCTTAATTAACGAACAGAGGAAAATTATAAGTTTATAACCTAGCAAAACATAGTCTCTCTCTCTCTCTCTCTCAAACACAGATTACATAGAGGAAAACAAAACAAAATGATGTATTTCCGAAACTTCAAAGTTCGTAAATTCTTTAGGAACTCCGGTAAAATATCTCCGGCCACCGTCTCACAATCATCGGAGAAAAGATTGTGGAAAGAATTTCAAGAAGAAGATCACATCCTGAAGGCTCATGTAAGCACTTGGTTGCCTTCGTCGGAAAGTATTTTCCGGTGGGAAGTGTTAGGTTTGAAGATAACTAATATAAACGAACTGATTATGGTTCAATAAGTGTCGATTAATGATAAACGTGGAGGCGATATTTCCGTTTAATAGAAAAGTTCAAAGACGCTTATGATCAATAAGAGCTCGGGATAAGATAAATGTCCAGCTCGGGATGAAATAAATGTTTGGCTCAAGTGTTTGTTCTTGTCAAATGTTTCAGATCTTTTTATTAATGAGGTACAAGGGGTATTTATAGGGAATCAATTGGCCCTGCTAACCGCCTTCGCTGCTCAGCGCGTGCGTGGTGATCTGAATTCTACCCCGAGTCGCACTTGAGTGTTTCTAGTAAGTCGGTAATGTTTTGGACCTTGACGGATGGGCCGTGTCTGATATGTATTTGACCTGCTCGTCATCGACCTGCTCGTCATCGACCTGCTCGGATTTGGGCTGAACCGTGAGATGTGAACTCAGCGAATGGGCCATAAATTCCTACTGGGCCGGGCTGATAGGATTGCCAATCATATCTCCAACAATAGCCCCCCCCAGCTCGGAGTACGATGGGTTACGAGTATGCCGAGGTTCACGTGTTTCAGCCCGGCACATTCTTTGCGGAGAAAAAATAACTGCGTAGGAGAAAATGCTTGGAGCCCAACCTGTCGGTTCGTTTTCTTAATCGCAATCATTGAATGAGCGTGTGCGTGTGAAAACCGCGCTTTGCGTCCGCGCGTGGAGTTCACCGCGGAAAGTAATCATTGGCACCTTTACTGATTCCCGCGCTTCAGCCACATGTTTAACTCTTGTGGTGCTTCGATTGGGGTTTTCCGCGCTGCGTTTCCACGTGTCGCTTTCTTGCGGTGTGAGCGAACTCGGATTTCGATGTCGCCGTTTAATAAACATGTTTTTCTTTTCTTCTTCCTTTACTTTTCGCAAACGCTTAATCGATCATTTTTCATTTCTCTCCCCATTCACACTTTCCGGCAAACCGCTTTTTGATCTCGACCTTCCTGTTTTCGATCAAGATTCCTCTTTTTCCGGTGGTTATCGGCCGTCACACAGGTGCGTCGCCTCTTCCCTGCTTATTTCTACGTTTTTCTCTCGAATTACTCTGGTTGTCTTTGCGGTCGATGGCCGGGGCTCTCCGGGACCATTCACGGAATAAACTCTCAGCGCTCTGCACTTTGTTCGGCAACAATGTCTGATCTGTTTGATGGAATCTGGGCCGAATCGAGCTCTAACTCCGAATCGGCTGGGCGATATGGAGGTTCGTCGGGAACTGACGTTCGGTCTCCTGATCCGGTCGTTATGCCTGTCGAGGAAGAGGAAGATGGGGACGACGTTCCATTGGCTCGTCGCCAGAGGAACCGAACTGCTACTACGGCAGTTCCTATGTCTGCGGCGCAACCTCTCACTCATCAGAGATCGGATCGCGGTGCGGAGGCTTCTACGTCTATGCCGGATGTGAGCGTTCATCCTAGACTCAGAGTTTTCGGTTCGGGGGCGCCTCCTTTGGGTTCAGTGTGTCAGAGAGTGGGCCGAGCTGAGGATACAGGAGCGTCTACGCCGGTACCTGCGGCTCGTCAGAGTGTGAGCCGAGCTAGTACTGCAAGGGCGTCCTTGTCAGTTAGGGTTCCCACTTCTGCTCCACCTCGGGAAGTGAGGATGGTTAGTCGCGGCCGAGGTTCGGGGACTTCTGTATTAGTTCCGACCTCCGCTTCAGTTCCTGCACCAGGAGTAGTCGGAGTAACTGGTCGCGGTCGAGGTTGGGGTAGACAACCTAGGGCAGCAGCTGCCCAGAGAGCTCCGAGGGCTTCAAAGCCCAGGAAGCTTTCATTCAGAGAAGGAGGGTTCCCGACCTGGATAAAGTGGGAGTCTTTAAACCCACTGAAAGAGATGTTTCCAGAGTGCGAGTTTAGGGTTCCCAAGTCGGGAGATCGGCCCTGGTCTCCTCTTCCGGGTTATGTATGCGTCTACGAGAGCTTCTTTACGAGGATGCACCTGTGGTTTCCCCTTCCTGAGGTGTTCATAAGCTACTGCCGAGCTCGTGACTTGGCGTTCTCATAGGTCTGCCCAACCACTGTTCAGAACATGATTGCCTGCTACGTTCTAGCTGCCGAGCACGGGATCGAATTGATCGATCATTTGTTTGAGTGCCTGACGACTCACAAGAAGAACTCGGGGTATGATGGGACTTACTACGCTGCTTTCAACCTCGGGTCAAAGATCCTGGGTGGGAAGCCTAGCAAGGTTGATGAGTGGCAGACGTGTTATTTTTTTGTAAAGACCGGTGGTGGTTCCGGTCTGGACCCCGAGGTGGGCTATCGTACAGTATGGAACTTCAAGCCCGGTAGAGCCCCATTCGTTTAGGTCAGTTCGGAGTCATTTCTATTCCCGATTACTAATTGTTTGCTTTCTCTTTCAGCGAAACACAAGACTAGCGCTTATCGGTCAGGCGCGTTCGAGGCAACACTCGGTACTCTGCAAGCGGCGAACATTTCCTGGTAAGAAGTATCTGAGGAAAGAGTTCGTAAAGCCTGAGAGGACGTCGCAACAGGTGAGTTCGGGATCTCATTTGATCGTGTGCAATTGTTGTTGGTTTTTTTTTGTTAATTAGTTTCTGTTTCAGGAAACCTTCTGAGGATGTGGTACGATGTCGCTGACTACGCCGACGAGCTGGTTGCGTCTCCCGCGGTAGTTCGGGAGGAGGCTGAAGGTCAGAGAGAAGCTGAGGCTCAAGGAGAGGCTGAAGCTCGTGAAGGAGTCGGTGCATTGGACCTCGGGGACGACGATTTTCTCAACATGGAGGAAATGCCAAGTCCTGAAGCTCCTGGGTTAAGTCCTCAAGCAGAAGCAGAGGGATTTATGCCGACTCCGGGTTTGACTGAGATGAACCCTTCTGATGGAGTCGAGGTCGGGGACGTTGCTGACGAGGTCGGGAACACAGTTGAAGAACAGGTCCCAAATGCTGTCGAGGAGCCAACTGCTGAAGACGTGGCCCCAATCCCTACTGAACTGGCCGAAGATCGAGCTCGTAGGGAGAAAACTAAAGGAAAGAGGGCGAAGAAGAGTTCGGGGAATCGCTCTTCAAAAAAGCAGAAAACAGCGCGGGAGGAGATGGTGAGCACGGCTTCTCCTTCAAATACTCTCTGTCATCGAAGCCCATATTTGAGAGCGCGTCTGACTGCGTCGAACTGGTGAGGGCGATTTCGTGCACTGTCGGTGATGTGCCGCGGGTTCAGGAGATGGCGGTGCCATCGCCATTTATCCGTGCGTCTCACTCCTTCGTGCAGGTAAGCTCGGAGTAACTCTGTGTATTCATATGATTTCCGATAAGTTCGTTTCTCACTTCTAGCTTTTGTCATTTTTAGATGGGGAAAGCGCTCGCCGACCTAGCTCGGGAATGCGATATGCAGATCAAGATCGCGAAGGAAGAGGCAGAGACTTTCACGACGGGAGTGGGAGTTAAGGTTGCCGAACTTGACGAAGAGCAGAAGAAATCTGCTAAGCTTGCAGCAGAGGTTGGGGAATTGCGGCGTCGGGAAACTGATATGGAGGCCGAGCTGACCAAGATTCGCTCCGAGCTGATCACGGAGCAAGATGAGATGAGGGCTCGAGTAGCTCATGTGGAAGCCGAGCTCGAGAAGAGCAAAACTGATGCAATCCTCGCACGTGCAGAACGTGACGTGCTCGAAGCAGAGAGTCTCCGTCTGAAGGAGAAGGAAAGTCTGCTCGAGAAAGAGAAGGACGAGATTGCTCGACGCTTCGGGGCGTATCGGGCTAAGAACGTCGCTCAGCTGCAACTAGTGCGGGATAATCTGGAGGCCCGTAACAAACTCGATCGCCCTAAAGCTCTTTTCACTCAAGCTCGGGGCCTGCGCTGATGCCTCGAGACTCTTCGGGACAAGGAAGGGGTTGCTGCTCCAGCCGCACTGTTAGCCAAAGTCGCAAAGGATGAGGCTAAGTACGAGGCCGAGCTCAAGGCCAACCCGATTCCCAACCTGCTGCCTTCAGACTTCGAAGTGCCTGAAGATGATGCTATGTGACGCCAGGTCGGCCGTTACCGTTTTTACCACAGTCCGTATGGGACTAACCTTCGCATGTTTACGTCGGAGGATGCGGCCGAAGTGCGGGCGTCGGGATTGTCTCCATTTTCTTTGTAATAAGCCATTCTGTTCGGCTTTTTGTTGTTGTTGTTTTTTTTTTTTTTGTAGTAAAAGTTATAGGTCGGTAGGTGTTAACCGTATAACTTTTTAATGAAAATGTTTTGTCGAAATCGAATTGTTTCTCGTAAATACGATGAGAGTGAGCTCGATCACGTTGTTTACTCAATTATACGCTTATCGTTTTGTGCGTAGAAGAGTTGCGAGTGAAACTCGGCTTCACGCTTAAGGCTTGTGCGCGGGAGATTTGCGAGTGAAAACTCGGCTTCACGCTAATAGTTTGTGCGCGGGACATTTGCGAGTGAGAACTCGGCTTTACGCTAACAGTTTGTGCGTGGGATTTTTGAGAGTGAGAACTCGACTATGCGCTGAGAGTTTGTGCGCGGGATTTTTGCGAGTGAAAACTCGACGATTTTTTCCCGAGTAAGTACTCGGTTTTTTTTTTTATTTTTATTTTTAATTTTTAGAAAAGTAGTTTATTCTTATATTAGCTGCACCTTGGGTAAAGGTTGCCTACGTACCCCCGAACAGGGGGATCAAGCCAATCGTAGTTCGGTCTTCCCGGGTTGCTACATAGAAATAGGTCGGGAGTGTTAGTGATGGAAACGTTTGAGGTTGAACGTGTTCCACGAGCGCAGGACAGCTTCGCCTTTCGTTGTGGCTAGCTCGTAGACACAGAGTTTGACGATTTTGGAGATGAGGTATGAGCCTTCCCAATGTGCGCCGAGCTTGCCAGCGTTTTCCTCCGCGGTATTGTCGAACACTTTGCGAAGTACTAAGTCTCCTTCGTCGAAGTGTCTCCCCCTTACCTTTTTGTTGTAGTATTTGGAGGCGAGCTGCTGATAATTTTGTATTTGTAGGAGGGCGTTGTTACGTTGCTCTTCCAAAAAGTCTTTCTCTGTTTGGTGCATATCGTCATTGAGGGCGGGGTTGTGCATGAGCATTGATCGGCGAAGGGTTGGAATCCCGACCTGAGATGGCGCCATTGCTTCCATGCCGTGAGACAATGAGAACGGTGTTTGGCCCGTCGCGGTTTGTGGCGTCGTACGATGACTTCAGAGGAGGCCATCGAGCTCGTCTGCCCAGAGTCCTTTTTTTGCGCCGAGTCGCTTCTTCAGGCCATCGATTATAGTTTTGTTAGTTGCTTCAACTTGCTCATTGCCTTGCGGGTACCGAGGTGTGGACTTGTTCAGTCTTATCCGCCATTTTGCGCAGAAGTCGTAGAAGAGTCCCGAGGTGAATTGCGGGCCGTTGTCCATGACGATCTCGTATGGAAGCCTGTGACGGCAGATGATGAACTTCCAAACGAACTTCCGTACATCGTCGGCAAGGATGTTGCTGTAGGATTTGGCTTCGACCCATTTGGTGTAGTAGTCTGTCATGATAAGGATGTACGCCTTTCCTCGAGATCGAGGCATAAGACCTATGATGTCCATTGCCCACCGCATGAATGGGTAAGGCGCAGTTGCTGTACTGAGGAGCTCGGCAGGGAGGTTTATCATTGGGGCGTGTCGTTGGCACTGTTCGCACCGTGCTACGAAGTTTTCGCAATCCTTAAGCATCGTTGGCCAAAAATGGCCTTGATTTCTGATTTTTATTGCGAGAGCTCGGCCGTTGGAGTGATTTCCTCCCGCACCTTCGTGTAGCTCCTTCATGACTTCGGTCGTTTCATCCCCGTGTAAACAGGTTAGATGGACTCCGGAGGAACTCCATCTAAACAGACTGTCACCGAGACGAACATATCGTGCGCATTTTCGCTTAAAGCGTTGAGCTTCCCATCTGTCAGCTGGGGCCACCCCGCTCTCTATGTAGGATAATATTTCAGCTCGCCAGTCCGTTGAGGTCGGTCCTGCGAGATGGTTCCTGGTTTCTTGCCTGCCTGTGTCATTGAGCTAGGTTGCGGAAGCATCTTCGACGAGAGCGACTCCTCGAGGGAGAACGATGCTGGGTTGGTCAATGCTTTCGACTGGTATGACGCAGCGTTGAGTTGGGTCACTAGTCGAAGCTAGGGCGGCAAGTGCGTCGGCGGAAATGTTTTCTCCTCGGGGTATTTTTGTGTGGCTAAACTCGTTGAATTCGGCTGCCAAGTTTCTGACGAGTCCGAGGTAGGCATCCATACGCTCGTTTTTTGCCTCGTACTCATCGCTAAATTGGTTTGCTACGAGTTATGAGTCGCAATGAGCTCGGATGCTTGTAGCTCCGACACCCTTTGCCAATTTGAGTCCGGCGATCAGGGCTTCGTACTCGGCTTCATTATTTGAGGCCGAGAATGCTAGGCGGAACGACTGTTCAAGTACTTCGCCCGTTGGTGATTCAAGCTTGATGCCGATGCCGGATCCATGGAGCGAGGATGATCCGTCGACGAACAGATCCCACTGTGCGGGGGCATCAATGTCAATTAGCTCGGGAGCCAACTCGATCAGGAAAGCCGCTAAAACCTGGGATTTTGCGGCAGGTCGGGGCCTATACTCGACGCGGTTCTGAGCTGGTTGGCTGTGGAGGTCTGGATCCCTTGAGATGTGGCAGTCAATTACTTGACATGTTTTGACTACTTTCCGTAACTTATGCCCAACGATGAAACATGTTCGGGACATCCGCTGATCGCCGCGAATGGTACAGACCGTAGAGCCTACGGGGAATTTGAGACACTGATGATATGTTGAAGTGACCGCCTTCATCATGTTAATCCACGAGGTTCCGAGGATCACGTTGTAGATTGCGGGCTTGTCGATCACTTCGAACTTGAAAATCCTGGTTGTTCCGCCAACGTAGATCAGGAGTTTGACTGTCCCGATAGTATCGGTTGTGTCTCCATTAAAACCAGTTAGGGGTCGTTTGGATTGCTTGAGGGCGAGGCCGGTAAGATTCATCTTATCCCAGGTATCTTTAAATATGAGGTCCACCGAACTCCCGGTATCAACCAGTACTCGTCCGATATCGCAGTCTGCAACTCGTAGTTGAATTACTAGAGGGTCATGATGCGGGTGAGCTACCCCGCGTCCATCATTCGCAGTAAAGGTGATGTCTACCTCCCCTTCGGTCAAGCTCGATGATGGACTTTCCATTTGCTTCAAGCTTGCTACGACCTGTTGTTCGGACATTTTAATCGATCGGATGGAGTCGTTGCACTCAAGGGGACCGCCCATGATCATCCCGATAAGCTGTCGCGCCGGAGGTAATTCTTGCACCCGCTCTCTTTCCTCCAGAGTGTTTTCCCTCTGGTCCCCGATCTGTTCAGCACGGGGTTGCCTGTCTACGTCTCTATCTCGTGATGAAGAACGTCGTCGGATATCGTCGTTTTGGCCCCGGGCTCCGTTGTTTCTGCGCTGGTTAATGTTTCGACCTCCGAATTACGGTTGGCCGTTATTTCGGCGGTTCATGTTTCCCCGTTGAGCAGGGCGGTCATCTAATTTGATGGCGCCCTTGGTATACTGTGCCAGAAGAGCTTCATGAAGGGATCGACACTGAAAGGTCGGATGACCCTTCATTTTGTGGAACTCGCAATATGCTTCTTTGTCTCGGGGTTGGTAATTGGCGTTTTGCCATTTGTTCCATGCGAGCGGGGAATTCTGTTGCGAGTTCGGGGGAAGTTGCACTTCGTTACTGACCGCAAAGGAGGGAGTGGTTGATGGCGAGTCCGGGCTATCGTCAATGGTGAAGGCTGCAGCCCTTTTACCTTTTTCCTGCATATACTCATCATCGTAGTGTTGACGAGGTTCAAAACACTCGTCCCGGGCTTTGTCTTTGAGGACGGACGTCTTGGTCGGGGTATGTTTTTTGGTCATAAGGGCCCGTTCTTCTTCGATCTCGATAAAGATCGAGGCTCGGCAGAGGGCGTCCTCCAGTGTTCGTGGTTTGTTTAACTTCATGTCCTCCCTGAAGGACGATTCGAACCAGAGGCCGTTTCTGAGGGCCGGGAGGGCGGCGTCATCCGATACCGTAGCTCGGGACACAACTGTCTAAAATCGGTCGATGTACGACCGAAGGGTCTCCTTTGGACCCTGGGTTAACGCCCAGAGGTCGGCGATAGATGTTCCTTGTTGGATGAACATCGAATAATGTTTTAGGAAAGCGGCCGACAATTGATAGAAGTTGTGTATCGAATGCGTTTCCAATCTAGCGAACCAAGTCAGAGCAGGGCCAACAAGGTTTTCCACGAACAGTTGGCAAATCCCGGCTTCTCGCTCCTCCGGGGCGAGCTGATGACGTCCCGTGGCGACAATAAATGCGGTCATGAACTCACTAGGATCGGTGAGTTCGTTGTACGGAAGGATTTTGAACTTTCCCGGGTATCTGAACGAGGTGTTCTGCAAGCGGGGGCTAAATGGTGTATTCTGGGTTTCCCGCAGAATTCAGTCTATTTCGGGCGCCGAGCTGGTTGCCTGATGGAAGGTTGAAGTCATCCGGCGGAGCTCGGCTCTAATACTAGCCAACTCACGGTCCCGCACCTGGTCGGCTAGGATTTTTTGTAGCGCCTCTGGGCTTCGTTGACCGTGTCGTCTGTCGCTGATCGGGGGCACTTCGGTCAGCCGTTCCTCCTCTCTCTGAGAGAATTCTGGGGTGTGACGCCTTGGTTCCTCTGGGTTACGGCGGGTGCGTTGTAGTCGGTCTTGTTCATCGGATGCCGAAGAAGTGTTGATGAACGAGCTCGGGAACCTTCGTGCCTCGTCTTCGGATGTACGATTAGCAACTGGGTTGTTTCGAGGCGTTACTTTATCAAGACGCTCGTGACAAATATTCTGACCGGCCGCGAGCTCGACGAAACGCTCATTGTTGCTTCGAGTCGTCTCGGTCATTTGGTTGGTTAAGGTTTGCAAAAGGGCATTCGTCATGCTGAGTTGACCTCCGGATGTAAGATCGGTGTCAATACGCGACGGCTGAGTTCGGGGCGTCACATCAGCTCTAGCATCTATTTCAGGTAGCATCTATTTCAGCTTTTTTTTTTTCGGTCCTGAATTGATGAATATCTTTTGTTGGATTTCTTAAGAAATTTTCTCTCTTGGATCATTTCGATTAGCATCTTTTCTTGTGATATAATGAATGCTTGTGAATTAGCAAGGGACAATACAGGAAAGCTTAAATTGAAAAATTGAATCAAAACGGAGGAGATTGAAAGTGCATGTTGCTGGAACAAGCTCGTAGCTGTTTTCGACAGAACAATTTAAAGGAAGCCAACGTGGAATCTTGAGTGACAGCTAACCTGGACATAGACATGAAAAAGACAAAGTCAGTCATAATATATTGTAAACCAATGTCGTGGTGGTTCAACAAAACAAGGAAGACTCTTAGAAATAATATATTCTTCATAAGATGTGAGTGGAGTTGGTGTGCAAGGCCACGCGTAGAACAAAAAAGTCGTAATTAAGAAGACAGCTAACCTGAAAGTCTGGAAGCACTGAGGAGATAAAAGAAGAGCTTCACAGTACGTTGCAGGTTGGCCTTCACAAATTACAAAAAGAAAAAAACAGAGTGTTAGTCACGATTGTTAAATTACAAAAAATAGATAAAAGAGAGTGTTCTTTGTATCTATTATTGAGTGTGTTAGAAATCTCAGGTGACAAGTTAAGAGTGTGTTAGAACTTGTATAAACCCAGTTGAAGAGAGTGTATTCTATTCAACGTGATTTCTAATAAAGAATTTTTCAGAAAAGGAATACGTTCATCCGTTCTTTCATTATGGTCTGGTTGGAGAGCAGATGGGGGTGAAGAATATTTGATTTGCGGCAGAGCTGAAGGAGGGGCCGATCTCGGGTCTGAAATCTCCGCGTGAGGCGGTGATTTTCCTTGGGTCGACTTTTTCTTCCTCATGAGGAGAGGAGAGCCTGAGGGAAGAGCTAGGGTGGAAAGCGCTCCGGCGTCGAGGGCGATGTCGGACAAGATGAGAGAACGCCGACACTGTGTTTGCTTGTCGCCGTTCGAAGAGAGAGAAAAGTCTTCGTCTATCGCGTTTTTATCTTCTCACCTCTCTCTTACACCCCGGATTAAATTGAAATACATTTCCAATAATATTCTTGCAGCCATGAGTAGAGAGGCATGGGACCAACAAAACAATCGTGTTAAATAATCGTGGCTGGTGAGCAGAGCTGAAACAATTTGTCTTCTCTATTCCTTATTACACAGGGGTAGACACATGTACATGATAGTGGTTTAGATAGGTTACTTCCACTACAAGGATACCTCTTTAGGGTTCATATAGTAGCGTTCGAAGACGTTTTTATATAGCTTTCTTGGCTTACAAGGCACTATTCACTGGTGGGAAGGGTTTATAGAGAAAATATATTCCAATCCAATTTTGTTACCTTTACTCGAATTTTGGTAAAATAATAAATCATCACGTCAAAATTATTTAAAGTTAACGCGTACGTCTTTGATTTATTTGCTCCACGTATGAACTCAGTTATTGATATTTTTATGAAATACGAAACCTAGAAGATACATAGCCAGCTCTCTCGACTGCTAGTGAGATAAAACTACTTTGTATGATTTTATCTTTTGGCCGTAACGAATTTGTCTAAATGATAGCAATAATTGGTCTCGCAATATTACAAATAGCAGTCATTTTTAGACACCCTATAACCAAATTACTCCCAAAGGACAAAAGCTAGCTAGGGCATAAATATACATATACGCAGCTTTATTATATTTGTTTCTCTCTCTCTCTTTAAGATCACTATATACGTATATTATAATCAGATTTAACTTAAATTCGCAATGCATCAACAAAACGTCACTCAAGTTGTGGCTAGTTGGCTACCATTAAATTACTTTACCAAGTACCAACCATTCGATAATGCCTCTGAGGCTCTTTTATTTGCTAAAACACTCTTAACTATAACAATATATGGATTTGAACACATGGTTTTCAGTCAATTAGATTTTGGATTTCTGAAATGTAAGAATTTTTCTAGTTTAGATTTATTTATTTCTGATGTAATCTTGGGTAAAAAATGTATTATGAGGTTAAGGTTACGAATAGTTTACTAAATCAAAGCAATTGAATATATATATTTATATATAAAGTAAAGAGATAAGAAGAATGCCTTCACTCCTTTATTCTTAACCAGTTAAAATGAAAGTTTATTTATTTTTTTGAAATTTTGACGTCGAAAAGAAAAAAAGATACTGAAGATTCCCATCTAGCTAGATTCCACCATATGTAAATAATAACAATCACCGTATACATCATTGTTTTCTTTAAACTCTTTAAAGTTCTTGTAAATGATTCGACAAAGCACTATACATATTTATTTTCTGTCGTATAAGTAAATAAAAGAAAGGCTCAAGAAAAATATAAATATGAGCTTAATTAACGAACAGAGGAAAATTACAAGTTTATAACCTAGCAAAACATAGTCTCTCTCTCTCTCTTTCTCTCTCGGTGTCTCTCAAACACAGATTACATAGAGGAAAACAAAACAAAATGATGTATTTCCGAAACTTCAAAGTTCGTAAATTCTTTAGGAACTCCGGTAAAATATCTCCGGCCACCGTCTCACAATCATCGGAGAAAAGATTGTGGAAAGAATTTCAAGAAGAAGATCACATCCTGAAGGCTCATGTAAGCACTTGGTTGCCTTCGCCGGGAAATATTTTCCGGTGGGAAGCTACCATTAACGGCCCGGCGGGTTGCCCTTACGAAAATGGAGTCTTCGCCGTCTCCGTTCACATCCCAACCCAATATCCTTTTGAACCACCCAAAATAACATTCAAGACCAAGGTAACCAAATAATTAGATAACCGGTTTGAGTAACCGTTCGGTAATGTTTGGTTTTCCGGTTTGAAATTTCGGTTTTTTTATTGGGTCCAGATTTTTCATCCTAATATAAGCGAAAGAGGAGAAATCTTTGTTGATATATTGGGATCACGATGGTCATCGGCGTTGACCATCAATTTGGTATTGCTTTCTATTTGTTCCATTTTATCGAACCCGGTTGAACCGTTTCTTGTTTGTAATCCTGCCGTGAGAATGTACCGTAATGACCGGAAAGCTTACCAAAAAGTTGCGCGAAAATGGACTGTGAAGTATGCAAAAGGGATGATTAGTTGTTGAATTAAGTTTTATATTTTATTAGTTGATGTCTATTGCGATTAACTATGACTTCTGTTTTTTGTTGTTTCGTTAGTTTAGTGTCGTGTAATACAGAGAGATTAGATACTAATACTATAGTTGTATTTGTATTCAAGGACGTTAATATATAGCTGCTAAACCTTGTTGAATATTGTTTAATTGTGGGATTCTGTTTTTTTTTTTTTACTTTTACGGTACGCAATTCAAATATTAACTGCAGAAAATTTAGAAATATGAGTTTCTTTTTCGTCGAATATAGAGGATTCTACGTGTTTGAGCTGATTTAAGCGAAGTTTCGATAAAATAACATTGAACATAATTCTTGTTGTTTGAAGAAAATTAACGATCACTTATCCGGTAACTTTGACTTCACATATAAACACCATAGACATTCGACAAACGATATATATTATAAACGAAACATAAACAAATATAATAATTAATATCGCACTTGGGATCAAACTCTCATCTTTAAAACTGGGGATTGACCCTTTCTTTCTGACAAGGTAACATAGGATACTTTGGACTACATCCCCATGCATGATCTTGAGCGAGAGCTTCGTAGCTTATCACATCTTCTGCATTGGTCTTGAGTATTGCAAATGTGAAGAACACCATTATAAGAGCCACATATATAATAATAACCTTAATTAATTTCTTTGACATACCCATATCTTTTTTTTTTCAATTGAATTAAGAAAAGAAAAAAAAAACACTCAGAATATTTATCTCTAGAAAGATAGTTTTTGTTTGTGTGAGAGAAACATGAAGGGATTATCGAAGCTTTAAATAATATAGGAGTTGGGAGACAATATTGTTATGTTTCTTTCTTTTTTTGGCATACATACTTGGTGTATCAATCTAAAATATTGATATTGTTATTTTACTTTTTTTTTTCTTCCTAAAGTGATTAAAAGTTAGTTTCACGGCTTAAGAGATATCGAAAATTCAATAGGATTTTGTTATCATTGCAAGTTTGCAACAAACTACACGATGAACAGTTGAAGAAAACTGAACCATTCACTTTAACAAAAAAATGTAAAAATAAAGACAGAATTAGTCTTTGTTTTTCTGAATGTTACAGAAACAAAAGGATGTGCCAATTACAGCCAAATTATGTTTTGATTGGTTTTCTTAACTCGTACAATTAGTTGGTTTCTTCTTTCGTAATTATATTGGACGTGGAATCAACAAAAAAGTTTATT
Organism: Crucihimalaya himalaica; assembly: GCA_004349715.1. Classification (NCBI taxonomy): domain Eukaryota; kingdom Viridiplantae; phylum Streptophyta; class Magnoliopsida; order Brassicales; family Brassicaceae; genus Crucihimalaya; species Crucihimalaya himalaica. The sequence continues at coordinate 1,552,885 of SMJT01000028.1, forward strand.
TTCAAAGTAAAATATATTAATCAGCAAAATATTTTATTTCATCGTAGAAACGAAATTGTGTAGAATTATGGCGGCTTCACACAGTTTCTTTTTTGCATTTACATTTAGTGTTTATACATTTAAACAAAATTCATTCATTAATTGTACCGTACGTAAATGCCAATTGACTACAGAAGAAAAACTTGTCGTTGCGTTTGAAGTTTGTGTTTATACTTTGAAAATATTTCTAAGAATGAATATATATGTTTTCCACGAACTACTGTTTTCTATTTTTTTTTTTTTTTTTGTGAAATGTGATAGAAAACTGTTATTCAAATACGGACTTTTAGAGGAAATCGATTTTCTTCCCTAAATTTGCGTTTGATTATTATGTCTATATTTTGTAAAACTATTTTATAAAAAATGAAAAATATTTGTTTCTCAGTAACTAATATAGTTTTCTATTTTTAAAAATATGATTTTTTTTCCCGCATCCAAACAAAAATACATATATCTGGCACTACATTTCCATTATTGTTATTAAACAGATACTAACTCGTGTCACATCACGGGTTAAATATTTTTTTTTTGGTCAAAATTTTAGTTAAAAAGAGAGTTATAGTTGTAGTATTTTAAAAGATTTTAAATTTTTGAAATAAATTTCAATTTTAAAAGATGAATTTTGGGTGGTTAAAAAAATTGATGTATATAACTATATAAACATATTGATAATTGCAAAAGTTGAGAAACTTATTAGTGGTATATGATTATTAATATGATTAGAAATTTTAATTGTAATAAGTCCATGTTAGTAGAGTAGAATGTGTAAATATGATTTCAAATGTAACTTGAAATCAATGAACTTAATTTATGAGATTATCTTTATATAATGAATAAAAATTAATTAGATTCTAACAATTTTGGTATTACATATTTAATTTGATCCATATACATAATCACAGTTATGTTTGTTGTAAACTTACTATCTAAAAATGAAATCTTAGATATTTTCTGGAATTTTGTTACATAATTTAAGGAAATAAATCATAACAAAAGAGCGTGACTAAAAAATATATATATAACAAAAGGATTATGAATCTCGTATTACCGAATATGTTAAATTAATTGTTATGTTACTTATGTAATTAATTTTGCATTTACATTAATCGATAATTAATGAAAGAAATCAATTTAAAGATTTAATATTAAAAAAAAAACGGATCAATTTATCGAGTCAAACTGACTCGTGTGTTTATCTGATTCCCAATAATAATCTCAATTACAATTGTACCTTTAATGAAAAATTAGCAATTGGTCTTCTCTATTAAATTACTTTCTTATTTCTAGTAAGATGTATTTAAATAAAAATAGTTGAATACATTTCCATAAAAATCATTCAATATTTCAATAACTTGCCTCATGCAGGTTTGAATAACTTGCAAGAAATCTAGAGGTCATGCCACGGCAAGCCCTTACTATAAAAAGCTCTCAAAAGCTCTACAGTTTCTTACACAACGTACAAAATGAATAAGGCAATCATCCTTCTTCTCCTCTCTCTCGTCCTCCTCCCTCTTCACGTATATGTGGTGGCGCTCGGCAGCTGGACTCCCATCAGCGACGTTATGGATCCTCACATCGTAGAGATTGGTGAATTTGCAGTCTCTGAGTACAACAAACAGAGCAAATCGGGACTAAAGTTCTTGGCAGTTCTTCGCGGCGAGTCTCAGATAGTCTCCGGTGTGAATTACCGGCTTATGGTGGCGGTTAATGACGGCACCGGCCTGAGCAAAACCTACGAGGCGATTGTATTGGAGAAGCCGTGGCTGAAATCAATGAATCTCACTTCTTTTAAACCAGGCAATATTAATGGTCGCTTTCTATGAAGAGTTTACATGTAAGCCTAGGAAATGTTCATTTATGTATAATCTGTTTTTCAGATTTCATGTATGGGCAAAATATTAAGATATTATATTGAACAGGATTTGACATCCGCTAATTATTTTTCTTTTAAAACCACATGCATTACTATTTGGATTTAATATATATCGTTTGATATTTGATTCAAAACAATTGAATCTTTCCATAGCTTGGTCTACATCTTAAAATTCAAAATAATCATACTTAACATAACTTTTTTTAATCCCACAACCATTTCTTTAAATTTTCTCTTTTTCGGCTGTGGAGAAGCACAAATATTTTGTCTTTAAATTTTTTTTAGAAAAATAAATATGTTTTCTTTTCTTTCTTAAATGCTTTTATTTTTCTAACATTTATTTTAGATACGAATTTATTTTTATTTTTATTTTTAAGGTAACACAATAAATACATAAATCTACAGACTACATCATACAACTAAATAAGTCAGATTTTCATTTTAAATATTACAACTACAGCAAAAAAACTATAGACAAAAATCTAAAAATAAAACCGAAAAATCTAAAGATACAGCCAAAAAACTCTACAACCAAAATTCTGTAGTTCAAATTTTAAATATACAGCAGTAACCAATCAAGCCCGTGTATATTATAAAATTAAATTAAATTTGCATGAAAACATCAAATAATATGTCCAAAGTATAAGCATAAATTTAAATCGAACTTAAAAGACACTACAAAAAAAAGGTTGTTTAACATCATTTATTTTTAATTTTTGTATTAGTTATAACTAATGCAAAATAATTTGACATCACTTATTTAAATGATTTATTCAGTGATGATGCAAAATAATTTACATCATTTCGTTTAGAATCGATGTAATTAATTATAATCTTTGCATCAATTTTTATAATTGCCGTTAATATGTGTTAATTAACTAAAAATAATGCAACCATTTACATCATTTTGTGTAATTGATGTTTTTATTTATGACGGTTTTAATAATTGATGTCAATTATTAATATCATTTTTAAATAATTGATACTAATAGTAATATCATTTTGTGTAATTGATGTTAGTATTTGTGACGCTATTATTAATTGATGTCAATTATTTCTATCACTTTAAAATAATTGATACTAATATTAGTATCATTTTTTAAAATTGATGTTAGCATTTGTGACGATTTTAATAATTGATGTCAATTATTTATGTCAGTATTCATAAATGATTTTAATAATTATATCGCTTTCAAAAATTGATGAGAATATTATTTTTCTAATTAATAAATTTAATTTTGTTTTAGCATAAAATATATTTTTTTTAGAATCCAAATAAAATAATTAATTAAATACGAAAATTAGAACTAAATTAAAGAAATAAAATTATATAATTCATCCATAATAAAAATATATAAAACATAAATAATTCAAAGTTCTTGAAAAGACTAGCATAATTCCAACTCTTAAACAACTGGATTTTCATTGGCACCATCATCCATTTGTTGAGAAAAATATTCATGAAACACATTACTTAAATCTTTGATATATTTGAATTTAATATATATATATATATATGTAAATACAATTACCTGAGGATTAGGGGGATTTGGTATGTTTGCAAATGATGGATTTGGTATGTTCACAAAAGCTTCTGCAAAAGTGGTAGCACAGGCACTTGTCTGAATATTTAGTGTAATATATTAGTTTAATATATATATTAGTTTAATATATTAAATTATTATACTGTAATATATTATTACCTGTTCACTGGTTGAAGTACCAAATATTTGTTGGAAGAACATATTCATTCCTTTAACTTGATCTGCTAATCCTTTCACTTGTGTTTTCAGCTGAATGACCATTTCAGAATTTTCTATCTCTGCTGTAGTTGTAGATGCACGTCTCACTAATTTTGAAGGTGTGGGTCCACGACCAACACAACGTACTCGTCCTGGATGCTCTGGACCAAACACTTGAGCATATTCATCATCCAAACTAGCTGTAACATTACTTGTGACTTGCGGATTTTGACTCAGCAATGTCATAAGTGCTTCCTAAAAACAAGCAAATATGAGTTAATATTTAGCATGATTAGCTAGTAATTCAATAGAGAACAAGAATGCATATCAAAACTTGTTTCTTCAAATCTCACATCCAAATAATTAAACTGAATGAGTGACTTCAATAAAACTAACCGCGCGTGTTTTTGCCTCCTTGCATACAAAGCTTCCATCAGGTTTTTTGCGAGTCTCGACAAAAAACTCTGCCCGACTTGGTGTTTTTCCGATCTTGGTTTTTTTTGTTTTAAGATACATCCATAAACAATAAACAATATCAGTATATATAGTATACTAGGTTTATATCATAAATAAAGTACTCACAATCTCATTTCTTTTTCTTGAAAAACTCTTTCTTCCACATAAGTGAGGCATTGTATTTTTTTTTGGTTCTTTGTATTCCGCTCTTGCATTTTCTGAAAGCTCACATAAGAAAAAGTTACTTGCATTTGATATAAAAACATAAATTACTTATAAAAATCCAACGAATAAACTATACCTTCCACTTTTCGGTAAACCTCATGTGAACGAAATGATACCACTGATCTTCAGGAACATTTTTGGGCCGATTCTGCAGTGTTTCAATTTGATTATTTCTTTTGTATTCTTTCCAAAGGCGTAGTTTGACATCTTTGCATCTGCTACCTAATGCACCCATCACATATTCTCATCTCATCATTGGATCATCAAACCATAATTTGGACTGAAAATATATATGTAAAAAGAGTCATCAAACTAATTATTTTTTAAAAAAAATCTATAGAGATCAATAGATGATGGATGTTACCTCAATTACTTCCCATGCTCTTGCTTTTATGTGAGGATTAACCAATCTCCAATCGCTGTAGTTAATGGGAAGCAAATGCACATCATTACTTAATTGACCTAACCATGATCCAAGTAAACCTCTAGAATCTCCAATTGGTTGACCGATATCTTCGTCGAAATGCATAATTACTCTACTATTTTGCAATTTCCATGCATCTTTCGATGTCATCATTTTGCCTTCTATGTTTCCATCAATATCTTCTCGATAATCACATATATTAGAACAAATTTGAATTAGTAAATAATAAATAAAATTACATATATGCTACCAAAAATAGATATTCTCACATAAAAAAGCAGATTATTTATATTACCAATCACTTGTATTTTCCATTTGAAACTGTTACATTCTGGAGCAAGTATGGGAGGCATATTATAATTTGTTTCCAAATGTGGTGAATCCTCTGGTGGTTGTGTCTCTGAATCCATAAAATTCATGCTCCTAAATAAAATAAAATAAATGATCATAACCACACACAACAAAACTTTATAGATGCACTGCAAAAAATAGAAGCACAAGAAATAAATACTAGCAAGATTATAGTGAACCAGAGAAATAATGGGTCTGCTTTGGCAAGAAATAATGAATCTGCACAAACTCCCAAGAAATTTTAATTACTCCGAAAGAACCATGGAACCCAATCTTTGATCATATAAATATTAACCAGTGACACGATCGTATAGCTAATCGTTCGAGATAAATCAGAAAAAAAACAAGAGATGTCTTCTTACACAAAGTTTACTTTTGCATTCATATATAACAACATCAAAGAAAGGGAAAAAACTCACTATGTATGAAGCTCTCCCACGGTTGAATTGTGTTTTGATCTGAGAGTGTTACGTATTCTCCATCAGTTTTCTTAAAAAAGAGATGGAATGGTTTTGTAAACCCTAGATTAATTAATTATGAAGTAGTGGGTAATTAGATAAAATAACTAAGTTACTAATTAATTAAACAAGCTTATTCCCGCCTGTGAAATAAATTAGCAGGATCTCCAAATAATTTATTTGTTTAATTTGATATGTTGTGTTTTTCACGATAAAGATATTAAACCTTACGCATGACAGATCGATCGATCCCTTTGAGGATCGATCGTTCATTCTTCTCGGACGAGATTGTGACTCCTAGATCGATCGATCTCTTTGGGGATCGATCGATCATTCTTGCCGGACGAGATTGTGACTCCTAGATCGTTCGATCCTTTTGAGGATCGATCGTTCATTCTTGCCGGACGAGATTGGGACTTCTAGATCGATCAATCTATTCTGGATCGATCGATCGTTCACGCCGGATTGCCTTGAGACTATCAGATCGATCGATCCCTTTGTGGATCGATCGTTCGTTCTTGCCAGACATGATTTGGACCATCAGATCGATCGATCCAACACCGATCGATCGATCCCCCTCCATAGATGGATTCTGATCAGCCCGATCGATCGGTCCGATAAATGGATCGATCGATCATTCTTCCCGGACCAACTCAAACACACTAGAACGATCGATCTAATTGCAGATCGATCGATCCTAGGTTAAGATTCACACGTTTTCACCTTTAATAAACCGGATTAAACCGGATCGAGTTTACAAAACTCTCACACTTCATCTCTTTCGCTCGATCCACCGCTCACAATCGATCACCATATCTTCACCATTCTTCATCTTCTTTCTCCCATAACTCTCTCATTTCTAATCCAAATTCAACGATTCTTTGCTCTAACCCACTAGATATTTGGTGTTCTTCTCGTTTATAGTATCAATTTCATCGATCTACTAAGGTAAGTTCTCGAAATTTCCTCAACCCAATTCAATTTTATGTGCCAAAGAGAGGTTTTGATGGATATTGCTCATACTTAATGGATTTTGTGTTGATTTCTAGCTTAGATTGTGTATGGTAATACCTTTGATTGATTAAATGCAAAAACATATCAATGTTGAGAATCTAGAAACATGTTGGCACTCTAATCCGATTTTATGTGCCAAAGAAACTTCACTCAAATTCTTGTTACCATGTCTTGTGTTCTTTTGAAGTTTCAGGAGATGGAGAGGACTACAGCTCCATCCAAAGACAAGGAGCTAGTTATGGCAGAGACTGCTCCTAATACGAGAGTTTGGACGGCAAATGACACTAAGCACCTCGCCGTAATGAAGAAGATCAAGATCTTACCTACGCGCTTCGGCTGTGAGGAGACGTTACACGATTTGGGTCTCTTACAAGACGCAATCAATGTGTTCGAGACGATGGGGATTAGACGGTTGTGGCGTCTTTGCCACCACACATTCCCGAAGTATGTCAGAGAGCTTCTTGCTACTTGCCGCCTCACCTACAAGGATCCTGACGATTCTAAGGCAAGAGAAGGAAAATTCTCTTTTTTCCTTGACAAAAACTACTTTTCATATCCTCTTTATGAGATTTGCGACATATTCGGCTTCACCAAGAGAGATGAGTGTTATCTCGGGAAGCTTAATGAGCAAGATTCCACTACTTTTTGGAATCTGATTGCCAAAGGCACCTACAAGCCACATACGACGAAGATCACTAAAATCAGAAACCCGGTTCTGCACATTGTGGATAAGATCCTCAACAACTCATTCTTCTTCAAGTCTGAGGCAGGTGCGGTGCACAATGAGGAGTTGCTTATGTTGTGGTTTGCTGTTAGGTATTTGATGGATGAGTTCCAGGATTACGAGGGACCTTCAGCCAACCTTGCAGCAATTTTGTGCCAGAATTTGGTGCAGGTGAAGCGAAACCCACCGAAGTCGAATTAGCTCTGCCTTGGTTCACTCATTACACCGATCCTCCTGCACACTAAGATCGACTTATCTAAGCCTAAGAAGATCACGACTATTCTGACGGTGGACATGAAGTATCTGGAGCATTGCCATATCCTCAAGAAGTACAAGGTGTATCAGTTCCACGATCGAGAGGGATTCCTTCATTTTTGCAGGCTACCCGAATCAGGCATCACCTCTCTCCTTCTGAGAGAGAACTTGGAATTTATCAAGCTCATCGATATCAAGAAACTTTGCAAATATATCTCTAAAAAAATGACAAAGCTCGACAATGGCTGATGTCACATCTGTTGGCAGCAGATTCCGAATTGCGACTGAAAACAAGTCTCTCATTATCACGTGACAGTCGTGGCTTTTTAAGCCTGATAGCTTTCGACTATTAACATCAACACAACTTGATAAGTTAGAAGAATAACCATCAGGGAGTTTCACATTCTTCTTTCCCATCATTCTTCAGAGTAAAACATGATGCTTGATACTTCCCATTATCATCAGGCCACAAGTCAGAACATATACCTAACTCACGAAGATCTTTTCTAGCGCTCAGATTATCTTTTGATTTTTTTTTGTCATCCAACAATGTGTAGACAAGATTGTCAAACACATTCTTCTCTATGTGCATGACATCCAAATTATGTCGCAACATAGTAAATTCCCATAAGGCAACTCAAAAAATATACTTTTTTTCTTCCACTGTTGGGTACTACATGTATTAGCATCACTTTGATCTCTCTTTCTCCCAGCTCCGACTAAACTATGCATTTTACCAAGAGTAACATTAACTTTTTCTAGTTGATGAATAATTGCAGAACCTGACAAAGTGACTGGTGGAGATCTGGTTTCTATCTTTCCGTCAAAATTAGTTATGTTTTGACGAAAGCCATGATCAAGAGGAAGAAAACGACGATGACCCATAAAACTATTTTTCTTCCCATGGCGTAAACGTTGTCCGCTGCCATCATAATTGCAGCTTGGACAAGCTGATGTTGTATACGTATTCCAACCCGACAGATTTCCAAGACCAGGAAAATCACTAACTGTCCACATGATGGCTGCACACATGTCAAATGGTTGTTTTGTGGAAGCATCTTGCATTTTAATCCCATCAAACCATAGTTCCTTCAACTCTTTGATAAGTGGTTGCAAATATATAGCGATATCATTACCAGGCATCTGTTTTCCAGGGATAACCATAGAGAGGATCATTGATGTCTGCTTCATTGACATCCACAGTGGAAAATTATAAGGAAATAATATCACTGGCCATATGTTGTAGCTACTACTCATCGTACCAAATGGTTTAAAACCATCAGTCGCCAAGCCCAGTCTGACATTTCTTGGATTAGATGCAAATTCAAGATATTTTAGATCAAATGTTTTCCAAGCCTCTCTGTCTCTTGGATGTCGAAGATTACCATCATTGTTACTAGCAATCGCATGCCATCTCATGTGGGTAGCAGTTTTTGATGACATGAATAAACGTTGCAGTCGTGGCTTTAGAGGAAAATAACGCAAAACCTTTGCAGGAGCTTTCTTTTTTCTATTCTCTGATCCAGACACCGTACTATTTTCTTTCCAACAAGAGGCTTCACAAACTTTGTAGATTTCCCTTTCTGCATCTGTCTCCCAATATAACATGCAATCATTTGGACATGCATGAATCGACTCATAAGTCAATCTTAATTTGCGAATGACTTTCTTCATATCACTAAATGAATCTGGCAATTTGGCATGTGTAAATGCTTCTTTCAGCAAATCAAGCACCATGGATATCCCCTTGTCGCTAATCCCACACATGCATTTGATATGATATAACTTCAATATAAAGGACAACTTCGTGAACTTAGTACATCCTGTATATAACTCTTGATTAAAATCAGCAAACAACTCATCAAAACCTTATCTTTTTCCACAATTTTCACTTGAAGTTGATGGTCTGTTCATAGGTTGTTCAGACGATCCAGATCCATGTCCACCATACATATTCGTACTACTATCAGGAAAAAGATCATCCAATAGATTCAAAGTTGAGTCTAATTCAACCGGAGCAATATCAGCATGTACTCTTGCATTCCCTGTGACACAAATTTCTTCTCCGTGTAGTACCCAACTTGTGTAAGAACTTAAAAAGCCAAACCACATCAAATCACCTTCGATGTCTTCTCTTGACTTATTTTTGGCTAGAGAACATCGTGTGCAGGGACATTTCATCATTTGTACATTAGATTTACCAAACGCAAAATCCAAGAAATTTTTCACCCCTAGTTGATAATCTTGTGATAAACGTGGTTTGTTTATCCATGACTTATCCATCAAAATCTAGAGAAAAAAAGAGCATCATAAGATCAAAATCTGGTGTGGGTGTTGTGCGATGGATTGAATTTGTAAACATCAATTTTATCAATTATCATCATATATAAGATCTAGCTACATCCTTGGCATCGATGGATTGAATTTGTCAAGTGTTCAGAGAAGAAGACATACCTTCGTCGGGAAGAGTGGTGGATTCGTTATAGAGTTCTAATGTTTCAGAGAAAAGAGAAAAGCCATTGTCGAGATCTTAAGATCTTGTTTATATCAATAAAATCGGTTTTATTGAAATAAATGTTTTTATCATTTATAAGTGATGTTAACAAAAAATAATAAATACATCAAATTTTTAAGTGATGTAAATGTATATTTTATATCAATTTTGTAAAATTGATATAAATTAATAAAAATTGAATCAATTTTAAAAAAGTGATGGCAAACAAATTAGTTATAACATCAAATAATTTAATTGATGTTAAATAATATATTTTTATATCAGTACCTTTTTTTTTGTAGTGAGAGGATTGGACGCTCCTAGCGGATGACCAACATTCAAATCTAAATCCTTTAAATACATGTTAACAAATGAACTACAAACACACAATTGTTTACGTCGTATAACCATATATATAAAGATTGATTGATCGTTTTCATCAATGATTGCAGAATGTATTGTTTTACAGATATGGAAAATTAAAATAATCAAATTACACTTCTGTTATAATATAAATTGCAATTTATCTATGGAAGGATAAAATATGAATTGTACATTTTGTAAAATGAAAGAAAAATACCTTAATCCATATAAAATAATACATTTTTTCGCCTTCTTGTTTTCCATAATAAGTTTTGTTGATTTCTTTTTTGAGATTTTTGATAGATATTACTCTGAACCGTGTTTTCATATCTCCAAAATTTCAACCCTACGAAGCTTCACTGTTCTTTGGGATTGGCTTCGTATATGGATTTGCCTTAGTTTTCTGGCAAAATTGAGGATATTTTGGAGAACATCCCCATGCATGATTCACACGCATAGCTTCATATGATATAACATCCTCCATTTTGATTGTACTCGCCTCAAAAACAAAAATAATTAGTAGAACGAGGTATAAAACCGATATTGTCTTCAACATGGCCATATATTAAAAAAGAACGAAGTAAACTTAAATGGGTTTTCACTTACTTTTTATTATCTATCACTTTCTTAGATTTCGAGTTTTGCATGGTGCTTTAAATAAATAGTTGATGATTGGGTTTGCTAAATAAAGTTAATTGTTCTGGTGGGTTCCTTACTTATGCAATTCCAACAAGAATTTTGTTATACAATTGTAATTATTGTTGTTGGTTTAAACAGTACATATATAAGATCTCAGTTAGAATATAACAACAAACTTTGACCCAAAGAATTAACAACAAAACGTCAAAGTTAGTTTTTTTTTACTCCCAAGTTCCAATAATTTATCATTTAATGTAGAGTATATGAACTAAATTTATTCGAAAAAAATGAAGTAATTATAAAAACCGTAAATAGGAGATGTGACATCGCATTTTCTCTAAATAAAAAACATAAATTTTGTGTATGTTTTCACAAATAGCACACTGTTTCATATACATTAGTATTATTGCCTAAATCACGCGCAAAATCACATTCCACTTGTTTGATTTTACGATCGCATATAAAGTTCCACCATATATGAATTTGGTAACTTCACCCTAAAATTTTTTTCCTGGTTTTTACTTTGTATTAAATTTTTGAAGATTTTTAAATATCTATATATATATTATCTCTTCTTTTCACAACTCTATATGTTTATATACACATATGAATAAATTTAATTATTATATTTTTGGTAGAAAATATTACATTTTTCTCGGGCATCACTAGATAGTATGTATAAATGTTATTGTAAGTCTTTGTTAATATGAGTTGTAAGTGGTGAAAATGATCTCAATTATTGTTTTTCTTTATTTCTTTCGTAATTTTATCTACTAAAATTTTACTTACTCATATTTTTATTATTCCTTTTGTTTTTGGTTAGTTTCCCTTTCCCCTTCTGAATTGGGCTCGCTTCGTCTCCCTCTCTCTGTGTCCGAGTAAGATACTGAGTATAAATATACTCCCACGACTCTGTGTTCCTTCGCTACGTTGGCAAAAAAAATGAACTTGTGACAAACCCTTTTGAGCTTACTCTTACAAATTCCTAGATTAGGTTATATTCTAATCTCTTGTACATCGTTTCGTCTTCCGTACGTGAAATATTCTCCCCAGAATCTCTTTGACTCTTCTACTTTGTGGGTTTCAGGGTAAAATATCTGGATTCTGCTTTTTAGCTTTGGATTACCATTAACTTTGTTTTATAAAGCATCTGTTTTTACGTTTAAGGTTTAGTTGACTACTAGTATTTAATTTTTTGATATGTCTTAGATAAAAAAAATCTCAACTTTTTAGTTGTTTAGACCCCTGGAAGATTTTGAAACTTTGAATTTAGGGTCTTTGTTGGATAGTTTTTACATACGAAGCAAATTTTGTAAAAATCTGGAACCTTTTTGTAATGTGTGTGTTCTAAGAATCCTGGAATTTGCTCGTGTTTGTTTGATTTTCATAAAACTGTAGAATTTGATAGTTTTTGCTTATTTGTGTTTGATCCTGTTAATTTTCTCGTTTCCTAGTACTATATGCTTTGGTGTATATTTGAATGTGGAAGAGTTTCCTTTTTGTCTATATCTGTGTTCTGGTGAAAGTTGCTAACTTTATCTGTTGGATGTTTATCTCTCTGTTTGCTTCGTCTAATGCTTCATTATTTATTTGCTAAGCTGTGATTTGATTATATGGATGAAGCTAACATGGTTCTGTACAATGTTCTTTACGCAGTTTTTGATATATTTCTGATTAAAGAAGGTTCAAAAGCCTCTAAGCCTAAGATATCTGAGCAAAGCGTGGGGATAACTGTTGCTGGAAGTTGTGAAATTGATTAGAGAACAATCTTCAAACATGTCCTCCGCTTCAGTTGAAACTGAAATTTCATGTACAGGAAGTGGTAGTATCACTGGTGGTATACAAGAAGCAAGAGATGGTTATGTTGTAAGAGGTTTAGTTAACCTTGGGAACACATGTTTCTTTAATTCTGTAATGCAGAACCTTCTCTCTTTGGATCAATTACGTGAGCACTTCTTGAAAGAGGATCTGTTTGGTGGCGGGCCTCTCGTTTCTTCCTTGAAGATATTATTTTCCGAAACAAAATCAGAGGCAGGCTTTTTTAGGAGTGCGTTAAATCCAAGAGCCTTTTTTGTCTCTGTTTGTTCTCAGGCTCCCCAATTTAGGGGATATCAGCAGCATGACAGTCACGAGTTGCTAAGGTGTTTGTTGGACGGTTTGAGCATTGAAGAATCAAGCCTAAGGCAAAAGCTTAGTGTTTCTGATAGTAATGACAGTTTTACACATCAGAAACATACTCTCATGGATTCTGTATTTGGAGGTGAAATTTCGAGCACTGTTTCTTGTTTGGAATGTGGGCATTCCTCAAAAGTGTATGAACCCTTTTTGGATCTCTCTTTACCTGTTCCATCCAAGAAATCCCCTCTTGAAAAGCAACAAACCCTTTCTCAGGCAAGGAAGGTTCTTAAGAATGGGGCAGTCAGCAAAGATTCAGAAGTTGTGTCAGCTAAACCTGCATCGGATCACAATTCCACTGTTCCCATCTTAGAGAACCCTTCTGCTATGGCCCTTGATGATAAACAGGTCTCTGAAATTGTAACAGAATCTGATACAGAACATGATAGATTCTGGTCGGATTTTCTTGGACCGGAAACCTCTCACAATGAAACCGATTTGGTTTTACTAGGTGACGTTAGTGATACTGCCCCATCAACCGAGGCTAAAGGAGTTAATCAGACTTTGGTAGGTAGCACAGAAACGCTGATGCATGATAATGATGGAATTCCAAAACCAGAAACTGTACCAGATAAAGAAGATGCACGAGCTACACAGTCTAATGAAGACACATCTGCAACAGAGACTGATGAGGCTCGAGTTTGCTGTTATCCTGATTTAGGGAAAAGTTCTTCAACTGGAAATCTGTGGGCTGATGAAGAGCTTCCGTTGATGGTTGCAGATTCTCAGGTTCTCTATATGCCTTGTAAATATGACATATCCAATGATGATAACACAGTTGCGGAAGGTAAAGGTGGGGCTTCGTCATATGTGAGGGGCCATCATGTACAAATAGAAGATCATATTGACTTTAACCATTTTTTAGATGAGCCTGGCATCTCCTGTAATAATGAAACAGTTCCGGCAGGTGAGGGTGAAGGTTCCTCGTCATTCGTGAGCGGTGATCATGAACCAAAAATAGATTATGTTGACTTTAGCAGTTTTTTTGACGAGCCTGAAATACCCGAAGGACCTGTTTTCAGATTGCCATCTAAAGCTGAAGTTTCTGAAGTGTCTGAAGCTGGTTTGATGGCTGTCAGCAGTAATGATAAAACAGTTAGTGCAGCTTTTTCCTCATTCATGAGCGGTGACAATAAACAAAACAGAGATTATTTTGACTTTATTAGCAGTTCATTTGACGACCCTGAGATATCTGAAGGACCTGTTTTTGGACCGCCATCTAAAGCTAAAGTTTCTGAAGCTGGTTTTATGTCTGTCAGCAGCGACTCTGATCCTGCAGTTCTTGATGAATTGGATTCACCAGTGTCTGTAGATAGGTGTTTGGCTCAGTTCACCAAGCCTGAGATTTTGTCAGAAGACAATGCTTGGCATTGTGAGAATTGTTCAAAGAACCTAAAACTCCAGCGGTTGAGAGAAAAGAGAAAAACTAATGAAGGATTGAGCAACGGATGGGTGAATGAACATGGAGCTAGTTCAGCTTTTGATGAGTGTAGAGATAATTCGTTAATTAAATCCTGTATAGATCTCGAAAACGGGTATAAAGCCGCTCCAATCACAGAATTGCCTAACTGTAAGGAAGAGAAAAACGCCATAGATGATGGAATTCTGGGAGATTCAGATACAAAGCAAGCTCCTGTTACTTCTTCTGTCACTAAAACTCCTACCCTCGGTGGAGAAACCATCAGCTCTCAACCAGCCAATGAATGTGAAAACTGGGAAGACAAGGCAGTAGATTCTGAGAAAGCGATAGTAAAAAGAACTGCTACTAAAAGGGTACTTGTAAAAAAGGCACCACCTGTCTTGACCATACATCTCAAAAGGTTCAGCCAAGATGCTCAAGGCAGACTAAGCAAGTTAAGTGGCCATGTTGATTTCAAAGAGTTCATCGATCTTAGCCAATATATGGACACTAGGTAAATGCCCATTTTCTCTATAGCCTAAGTAAGTATAATCTCTTCCTTTAATGTTGCCACATTTGGTCTGAACCATCGTAAAATCCGCTTATCATTTATGTCTCTCTCTCCTTTAGGTGGACCGAAGAAGACCAGCCAGTTTACAGGTTGGCCGGGTTAGTAGAGCATTTAGGGACAATGAGAGGAGGTCATTATGTTGCTTACATTATAGGAGGCCACAAGGGGAGGAGAGACTCTGATATTAAAGAACTTAACTCATCCATATGGTATCACGCAAGCGATTCTTGGGTTCGGCGGGCTTCTTTGGAAGAAGTTCTCTGTTCTGAAGCGTATATCTTATTTTACGAACGAATCTGAGAACCTGGAGGCCGGAAATCTTTTGTTTTTCCGCTCTCTATATTACAGGTTTAAAGGACAAGATAGGTTTGACGTTCTTCACAGTTTGGGCTGGTGAATTGACCCTCTTGACAATTGAGTTAAAAAAAGTTTATAACATTTTGCCTTGTCCGAAAAGTCAAGTATATTTGCTTTCAGCTATAGATTTCTTCTGTCTAGCTCGTACCTTCAAGTTCTTTAAAATTATACACAAGTTTTGTTATAATATGATAAAGAATTGTACATGAAACGGTGTTAATGAAGAATTGCTACTAATTATTGGATACTGATTCTGAAGTTCAGAAAGAAGAGCAGATCTGGACTAGTTTACAGAAAAAGTTAGAAAATCTATGGGTATAACTACTTGGGTTAGTTGTATAGTGAGCACACATCAGGCTGACGTACAACATATATTATGTCTGCGGCGAGATAGTACACGTCTTGATTCCGTTTCCAGCTCCATAATGCATGCGTTTCATTCTTCACCTAAAAAGCCAAAAGTAAAAAACTAAATCTGTTCACACAATTTACTACAATAATAATCATCTGGTTTATATTGGTACTTACACTGGAATTGGTTCGATGTAAGAAAATCGGTTCTGAGTTTGATCCATAATTTCATATGTACAAAAGCAAAAAATGTGATTTGCCCCAAGGAACTAATCTCAGTAGGTTATTTGAACATCAAGCGATATAGAATAGAGAGAGATACTTACTTCTAGCATACCGAAGCCAAAGCTGCTCTCTCTGTATGCGCTAAAGTCCGGCTGGGTAACCGGACAAATCTCATCGTTTACAGGCTCTAATGTGAAGTTAAAGCCACTGGATCCGCACGAGTAGTTCTGAGAAGGATCTGGACAATTTCCTGGGTCATCTACATGCTCAATCTCCAGCTTCCCAGCTCCTCCTGCACCAGTTGATATATAAACCGGGCCACATTGGTCTAACGCGTAGTTATAGACTCTGTTTGATCTCTCATAGGCATCAACCTAATTCAGGTTTTGTGGGAAAGTTAATGTGAAGAACATATTCCCCAAAAGCAAATGAACAATCCCACAGAACAACACTATACCTGACTACTGAAGATGATATCGACTCGGTAGCTGTAGAGCAAGTCTTCAAGATTTATCCTCATTGATTCAGCTTCTCTGTAATGCCCTTTAAATGTGCTGTACCAAGGATGACTCCAAGCTGCAACCACCCATGGAGTTTCTGATCTATTTATGTTTCTCAGGTCGCTTTCCAGCCAAATATACTGATCAGCTGTCGAAGAAACAGGTAATTCGCAAACATTAGAAACACATTTCAATGCAATTTCAACCTTAAGAAAGAATCAAAACCTGGAGAAACTTTACATGAATTATCATATGGTGTATATGAATTGAGGACTATGAAATGAGCTCCTCCCCCGTTGAAAGAATAGTATAATGGTGAGAAAGAACCGCTTTCGTTTGAAGGGAATGCGAATCGTGAACTGTATGCACCAAATGTCATATTATTATCAATCTGCAGCTCAATCTCGTGCTCTCCTGCTACCATCATGGTTGGAACATTAGCCGTGAGTGGCTCCATGAACCTGTCATCAAAACACCCAATTATTTAGTGTTCAAAACCACCAAAGGATTCACAATCCTTAGTCAAGAATCTTCGTTTACCTTCCCCAATAATCCCAGCGAGGCTGATAAGTTTCTCGACTAAAAAAACAAGGATCACAATCAGAACTGGTTCCATTATGGTCACACTGACAAGAACTACAATCTAGTTTAGTGTTATTCGAGAGATAAGTATCAGCGTAGCTGAATCCTCCAATTAAAAGCACAAGATCAGGATGGTTAGAGAGAATATTTCTCAAAGTTGTTGATGTGTTGTACGTAAGACCTAAATCTCCAGCCACAACGATTCTGTGCGGGTAATTCTCTGATGTAGACTTAGGCATTGTCCTGAAGTAATACTCTTTGCTCATTGCTGACACAGACGGGTCTCCGCATCGATATTGATACAATGTGTTTGGTTTAAGACCTCTGAGTTGAACATGGTGAATGGTGCCTGAAGTATAATTCTTGGGACCATTCTCAGTAGGATACTGTTGGTTATAAACAATAGAATGACCTGTTGCATTTCTGCTTCTAGTAACGACATTGAATTCACGGTATTGAACTACGCTTTGCACAGAATCCAAAGGCACGGAATCTTCTTCGCTGATTTGGTATTCCCCTGTAGTAATACAACAGGCCTTGCTTC
Source organism: Crucihimalaya himalaica (assembly GCA_004349715.1). Taxonomy (NCBI): domain Eukaryota; kingdom Viridiplantae; phylum Streptophyta; class Magnoliopsida; order Brassicales; family Brassicaceae; genus Crucihimalaya; species Crucihimalaya himalaica. Next base: position 1,570,646 of record SMJT01000028.1, read on the forward strand.
AGACAAATTTATAGAAACTCGAAGAAAAGTTTGTAAATGCAGAAACAGAAAAAAAACAAAAAGGTTGCTAAAGTTATAAAGGTTGAATCTTTCAGACAAATATCTTGATTTTGGAACAAAAGTTAACAGCTTTTTGTCCCACTTTACCAATTCAACCGGAAGATTTGGAGACGGAAACAAGAACTGCTGAAGTTTTCCTTAAGTAGATCCAGATCTTAGCCAAAAAAGTTTAAAACTTTTAAGTACAATGAAAATGAGAACTTATTGATGCCTTGATGGATGTGTAAAGTATAATCAGATGTTTTCAAACGGAACTAATCAAAATTTCCACAGTTGTGTTAAACGTAAGAAGTGAAAAGTTTGAGCATTTTAATGAAAGTTTCGACCTTATTGGTAAATACCCAAATTTACGGGGAAAAACTTAAAGAAAGAAGAAAGATGAAGAGTCAAAAAGACCTGTGACCCAAGAAATCCAGACGGAGTCAAAGGTGTAGGAGAGAGAGACAGAGATCTGTTCAGGCTGAAACTTGGAATTGGGTTCAACGAAACTCGGGTCGGATTCTGGCAAGTCGAATACAACCGGGTTAAGATTCGGGTCGAGCGGAGCAGTCTCGGGTTCAAACGGACCGTCCAGCGTTGTTGGGAAGCCATGAACGAAGATAGTAACAGTAAAAGCCAAAATGACGAAAAGGGATATCTTCATTGTACATTTTACCACCATTTTTACATACAATGTGTGTTTGTTGCACTAGCAGCGAAGAAGATAATTACACTCTTTACCATAAAATTGGTTATTTACATGAAGGTCAAATCAATTCCAATTATTTTCCGGTTTACATTGTTAACCGGTTGACGCTTTGTCAATAATTCAGGTTCATTATTACCGAGAGAAAAATATAAATTAATTTCCATCAAAATTAAAATAGTACGAATCAAAATCCAACTGGACAAGACAACAACGTTCAGACTTATAGATTCAACGTAACGAAAACCGAATTGGTCGAAGTTAAAATTCTAAGAAACCCTAAAAGCGCCATTTTTTCCCCGGGGATAAAATTTTGAAGAAGTTTCCGGCGAGATCTCAACAAGGAGTGTAAGGACCACCACCGCCTAGTTCCTGGACCGATAAGATCTCATCATCTTCTGCCATCCTCAGCTGTGGAAATTATAATATTAGATTAAACAGTAAGTAACACTGTTATTTCTACTAGTATCAGAATGGGACCAGAGTTTATATAAAAAAAAAAAAAAAACCTGAGCAGGAGTCTGTTGTGGTTTGATGGACTTATTGTTGTAGAGAAATCGGACAGTATTGTATTCTAAGTTTCTCTTTATACAGTAAGCAGTCATTAGTTTCTTTAGATGTGCATGAGCTCCTATTTTGTATATATCCTCTGCTCCCTGTTTCAAAAAAAAATATATTTTTTATTTTGAATTTGTCAATGTGTAAAGGTTTTTTTATATAATATTCAGAATATATAAAGGTTTTTGAAGGAACAAAAGTGTAACTAATTTTCTGAAAAAGAAAACAAAAAAAACAACGAATTTTTTTTGTAGAATGTAAAAAGCAAAGATGAGGGTTTGTAAATTTGGTCAGATGAAGCGAAAAGGAAAAAAAAAATAATGTAGAAGAAGAAGAAGAAGAAGAATGGACCTGTTGGTTCTTGACCTTGAGAGTGAGCTTCTTATGGGGTGGATCAGGAGATCGAGACCTCTTTGATACAAAAGAAGCAGAGATCGTGCCTGAGGAGCTCACCATTGTTGTTGAGAGAGAACACAGAACTAAACCTTTAACTTTTACACAACTCTTTCTGGGTTCCAGAGAGAGAGAGAGGAGAGGTGAGAAAGTGATGGAGCCAACATTAAAGTACAATCCTCGTCTAACACTCTTATTGGTCCATTTTCTATCTTTTTACTACTTACTGAGTTTCCCATTTTACCCTTAGTCTTTTGTTTTGTTGCCTTTGAATCATCACTTCACACGTTACACATTCCAACAGTACGTTGAAAATTGTACTGACTCATGCAACAGGCTCATTATTAACTTAAATATTCAAACATATCTCAAATGATACCAGTAAACAAAATGGAGAAATGAAAACAAAACTAATACATCTGTAACATCTGTTAGACTAAGCTTGCTTTTGTTTATCGTCCGTCTCTCCAAACCAAATACATCAAACTTAAAGATTCTCATCCTAAAGAGAAGTTTTCATGTCTAAAAGTTCTCTACCGAAATGAATAATCTGACCTTTTTACCTCCACAAAGTATCTGACTTGAGATGATTTAAGACAAAAATAAGAGACACCGAAGCTGTGTGAGAAGGAATTGATCGATCTACAAGAGGAGAAAACAGTCTTGTATATCTTCATCATTATTGTCGTCATCATCATCACAAATTTATATAATCTGGAGATTGGATGATTCGTATTAGCTCCTTGAGGTTTGCTAGAACCTGACGTGGTCCTAAACTATTTTCCCCCACGAAGTTCAGGAGTTGCTCGATGTTCTGTGATATGATAGTATGTTTAGATGACAGGAGCGGCAAACTATGCATTGTTCTGTTCCAAGCATCAGGGAGAGGAACAAAATCAAAAACTTTCTTGAACTAACCTTGTTTAACAAGAAGACAGCGTAGGCAGCTCTAGTTGTATCTTGACCATCCAGAAACAGAGGGAACTCTACGAATTTAGAATTTTGGTAAAGTGTGGAACTGGGAGACATGTCTGATGATGAAGGTTCAATGTATGGTGCATAGTCGCGAATGTATGTTTTGGAACCACCAAGGCGCAAAGGATAACGAATAGGCACTCTCAAGTAAGGAGCTATTAGGGACACGGCCTGCAAACTCCAAGCAGGAAGCCATTAATACTTTCTATCAAGCAATTTAAACCAAATAAAATTCTTTTGTTCGAAATTCATTAGCAGTTATTCCTGAAAACCAAGCCAAGAGATTTAAGGCCGCACAAAAAAAAAAATCAAATCATAAAGCAAGTTTAATGCATAAATCAGCAAGGAGAAAGACAACAGAACATACATGTGCCACATATCCTAGGGCAGTTGCCGACTTCTGAACTTCTTTCTTGTCGGTGAAGAAGCTCATTTTTGTAAACGGGGCCATACTAAAAGGCAACCCCAGAATTCTCACGGATCCTTGACTCAGAGGCTTAGTTCCTACAAAAGCCATAGATAAGATATAAGCATGTCAAGAAGGTAAGATGCTGCAATTAAAAACTTTTTTCAAACACTTACGACAACAAAGGCAAAGTTAGTCTGATATTGATATCAGACTGAATGAAGTAAAGATAAAGGCATGCATTGAAAGATGTTAAGGAGTTAGGTCTCGTTCTCATCAAAGGCTACCTTCTTAATTCTTATAAGCTCTTAGAGTCGAATAAAAACTGACCTAATCTACTGCCACCTGGAAAAGATTCCAGTTCTTGGTCTTGTGAAGGTCCAGCCTCAATCTTAAGCGGATATATAAATGAAACTTGAGATATCATGTACTGCTGCCTCTTTCTCAGCTTATTCGTTACAATCTTTAGATGTGCATAACCACTTTCACCTTCTAGTTGGCAGTTTGACTCCTATGGCAGAAAAAAAGAAGCTAAATTGAGTATCTATGATTCAATGATTCACCAATTGGTCAGAGCATGGAGAATATCCTGCAGAAAATCAGTTTGCCTTCTTGAAACAATTTTCATCAAATCATTTACTCATAATGGAACTTCGATACAGTTGAATGAAGAAAACTTAAGTCGCAAAACGCAAATAGAAATGGAAATATGTACGACAAAGATGGGGCTAATGAAACATAGGGAGACAAAGAAGCATGTGAAACAACTAATTTGAAATATATAAACTCCATGATTCCAATAGAAATGCACAAGTGATGCATTTGTTTTCCTAAGAAAGATAATTTTGCATTGAATGAGGTAATACCTGCAATTTGCTTTTAGCGATGGAAAGGGTTGTGCCGCCTACCAGCAAAGATCTTACTTCTGTGCTAAGATTCTCTTCTTTCTTTTTAACATCCTCCTCAGTAATTTTGCAAGCAATTGATGTTTTTTCCACCAGCAATTTTCTTGCTTCCAGCCTCTGACGCATCTCTTCAAGTTCATTAGTGCGTCTCAATGATTCAGTACTAACCTGCCCGAAATTTAGCCGCCCGCTAATCCGCGGGCTAATCAATTAAAGCTCATCGAGTGGATAAAGTATGAGATAAGCAGCTTCTCACAATAAACTTGTAATAAAGAAAGTCTCAAATGCTAAGTAGTGCATAACCAACAATAAGACTCAACAACAACAAGGCACTTCTATGAAATTAACTCGGATTAAAGGCCAAAAACAACACAATTGGTACTCAAAATTGCTTCGAGTTTTTAGCTAGCTTCATTCACATTCCATAAGACAATGCCACTAATAAAAATCAATGCTTTTCTAACTAAAAGAAAACAAATGAGTAAGAGAAAAACCTGAATGAGAGACTCAAGTTTGGGCTGCAGGCTTTGCTTCTTCTCTGTGGCTAATTTCAGAGCAGAAGAAAGACTCCATAACCTGGTGAGCTCATGGTCGAATTCTTCCCACTCGATAACCTTCACATCTTCTCGATCGCCTCTTCTCAAACTTTTCGACAAACTTGGCTCTAATTCTCTTTCCATCAACAATTATCTAGGAACCCACGCAACGCAAGCTCTTGCATCAAGTCTTCAGATCTTTTCATCACCACTTTTAATGGAACCGAGAGATCGGATTAGAACAATCAAAAACCCTAATTTTAACAACCGATCACCTGGAGATGATGGGTTCGAAGGAAAGGCAATGGAAGCGAGAAACAAATCGGAGAAATGCGAGATCGATACGTTGAATGAAAGGATTGAAGAAGCTTCTCAGGTTGATTCTTCCTCGTCGATTTTGCAGAAATTTTAAAGTTTGTTACTTTAAGAAAGAAAGAGAGAGAGAGAGAAACTTCCGGGTCAGAGATTACCCGAACTAGTTAACGGGTCAAGAAGCTGTAGGGACCGTTCGATCCGGCCAACTGGTGCGATTTCTTGTGAAAAGCATGATTCCTTAACCGAAGTTGTTTGTACCAAGCCAATTCTTTCCTACCGGTTATCTCAATTTTGGACCAATATTTATGTATCTTAATTAAACTAGATGATTAACAATCACGTACTGTTAAACTTCATATTTCTAATAAGCTAATTAACATTCAGCTGAATTTTATATGTAAGTTAACTTTTATATTGTTGTATTAAGAAGTAGAATAAATGGTCCAAATGCAGATGTACAACTACAAGAACGAGCTAAATTAAGGAGTGTTTATGTCTCAAGTTGCAAAGGTTTGTGATATGCATTTTTGTGCAAAGGTTTGAAAGTAGTTTTAAAAGACGATTAAATCAATAAAATGGTTGAACCTTCAATTCATGAATAAAAATTTCATAACTCCTTGTATATTTTCTGGTTGAATTGATGTAGCTTATAGTAAATTAGAGTTTCAAGGATAATGTTTCTTGTTGATTTGATTCCTAACGTCATTGGACACAATATGTGTGATATGCTTCTTCTTTTCACTTTTCATGTAAATATGACCTTGAATATGGTTAGCTATCAAAATTCTTGAGAACGAAAAGTCAAATTGTCTTGTCGTAAGTTCAAAACATTCTCATTTATTCATCAAAATCCAACTATAATATATATAGTCTCGGAATTATATATGTTCTTTCGAGAGATTATATTCATATCGTTTTTGGTTGCTCCACATAAAGAACGAGAAACAGAGAAGGTTATAATTTATGCATCCTTTCAAAAAAAAATCGATTAATTAACTTACATTAATCACAAAATGCAATCTAAAATGTGATAAAACATGCTATAAACGATTATCTTAACCAATTCTTTTTCATATAACCTGAAGTTTTTTCAAATCCCTAATCTGTGAATACTCATTCTGAAGACCTTTTCCTTCTTCCATCATCCTCTTAACCATTGCTAGCCTCTCAAGAATCCTATCCACTGCAATCTCAAAAGCATCTTCGATCTTCTCCGGTCCAACCAGTCCCGGTTTAATGTATATTATCTTCGGTATAATCTTCGCAACCTCGTTCCTCATCCTCCAAATCCTCTCCTTATCGATCCTACCTAAAAACTTCTTGAGACTAACTGTTCCATTTTTCATTTCTTTCTCTGGTATGTAAACCGAGTACTTGGTATAATCCTTAGGGAAATACCAAATATATTGGTTATAACCCGAACCCGGGCTGAAGAAAACCGGTATACAACCGGCCAAAATCGAATCAAATATCGATCTCCTAGTAAAGGAATCTCCCGAAGGTTGTAAACAGAAAACCGAATTTTCAAACACCTCCATTATCTTAACCGGATTATCGCAGTCATTAACGTTACAGTTAAGAAAATGGCATTTACCGTGAGATGCAAGGCACTGGTTTATAATCTCTCCTCTTATAGATCCATCCAAATTAGGCCTTGGACCTCCAACAAACGAAAACAAATACTTCCTCTTCACACTCTTCACTTTCCTCTGCCATCTCCAAATCTCGGTTAAGCTCTGTGGATGGAAATACGTCGGATAAGGAACCGCAAATTCGTTAGCCCAGGCAGTTGTTTCTATAGCTAACATTGTCATGTTTGCGAATTCGGGTAATCGCATCAGTTTGCTTCCCCAATCTGAATCTTCATCCTGAACCCTCCTGAAATCCCAAGCTATCCGTCCGGTTACGAAGAAGTGATCTCGACCGTACATCTTTTCCCATTCGGGTTTCTCTCTTAGCCATCGAGCAAGCTTTATCCCCAATTCGTCTCTCACTGTTATGTTGTATCCCCAGAGATGACGGCTCACGTCGAACCCCGCATAGAAGGGGACGTAGACCGCTGAGGCTAGAGACGAGTCGTTGGTCAAACACTCGTAGTGTTTCATTCTCTCGCGGAAGATAACCGCGAGCAAGAATTGGTTCGTTGAGTACCAAGAACCAGTTTCCACGTTTAAGACTCGAGCTGTGGTGTTATCGGACTCCGAAACCTGAGGACCGAGCCCGGAATTGACCATAAATGGACACATATCGAACCATTTGATGAGTGTACGACAGTCTTTGAGTATGTCGTCGTTGAATTTGCTTGGAAGATTATGCATATAGATGTACCTTCCGGCGCAAGTATCTATTTCTTCTTCCTCAGGCTGTTTCGCGCTCATTCCATCATTCTCATTCGCATTTCTGGTGAGATTTAGGGTTTGATTACGTGAAGAAGCAGCGATGGAGATGAAGAAGTTGTTTACTTGATTAGTGATTTGGAGATTTGTTTCGATAAAATCTGATTTATTGATGTGAAACAGAACGAAAAGACAGAACACAAACGTAACTAAGATGACAATCCAAAGCCTTGGAACTGGTTTCCTCATCTTCTTTTACTTGTGGAAAAACATTTGGTATTGCTTTATTAGATTTAAAATTAAAAAGAATGTGATCTCAAAAAGAAGAAAATTTGCATTTTCTTTGTTTTGATGGCTTTAATTACATTTTCCAAATGAAGTAATAGATATTTGACTATTTATGATGAATTTAATTCAATGGATTGTATTCAAAGACATCTCTCTTTTTAGAAAAACAAAGTTTCCATATTGGACACGCAAAGATGATTCACATATGCCAAGGAGAGATCTAAACTCTTTTACCCAACTGTACTCCACAAAATCTAATTGGAAAATAATATGAATACCAGGAAACTTAATAATTATATATATATATTATTATACTAATAATATTCTAGAATAAAGGCCAATTTCTTTGCCATCGAAGAGATCGCAAATCCAAAAGGATTTAAAATTGATTTTCATGATTAGTTTAGAGGAAAGAAGAAAAAAAAAACACTATATAAACAATGTAAGTTATGGTCATTTTAGATATTATGGCTTGTGAAACCATTTGCTATTATATTGACCCTAAGAAGATTATTGCCTTTGTTGGAAGATTTATATAAATAGCAAAAGAAATTTGTAATTCAACATTAACCTTTTCCCGTACAAGCTACCTACCTCAAAATACTTTTGGGTAAGAAACATAAATTTCTTCTTAATATTCTGATTAGGTAAGTTAAGCTTTTCTATCTATTAAATGAGAAAATTTGGTTTGTGACAATGATTTCCAGTATTTGTTAATTTTCTACTGAATTTTTTTTACACGAATTCTCTAGCAAGAGTATACTGTTCGATTTTGTTGGATATAGGTTTTGCCCTTCTCCAATTAGAGCCCAAATTCAGAGTTCGGCCCATCAAACAAACATGAGTTCAACTCATTATATAAATGCAGGGGTACTGATAGAATTGACATCGAACAGCCAAAACCGTAAATGCTCATTCGCCTTCCTACAAAAGGAGGGAATCATAAACAGTAGATGGGATCCTTTTTGCAAGCAATGCACTCGCATATAAGAAAGACCGAACATTTCGTTCGTATGAAGTTGTTTAACACTTAACTCGTGTAATCCTGTAAAAAGACCACCATGCTCGTCTAAACTTGTAACCTTTTGACCGCACTTGTAAAACGCTGACTTCACGGGTCGTTTATAAGAACGTTTGCCGCTCTACTTCTCATCTTTGTTCGATCCCAGTATCAACAGATTTATAGAGAGGCTAATAAAAAAATGTAAAAATGTGGAATACATGGTTTAACTCGGTTTAAACGATTACCAAAAGCTGTATGATGGTTTTGGTTTCTAATTTGGTTTTTATTACCATAACCTATTAAAAAAATTGTAATGAAAAGCCTTGAAATCAATAGAACACCGAGTGACTTGGTTGACTTCATTTTGCATACTCTATAATTCGATAATTGTTGTGTGTAATAAGCGAACGAATTTTCAACACCATAGATAAATAAAAAAAACTATAAAACTGCAATCTATAATATTTCTAATTTATATTTTGCCCCAAATGAACTTATGTAGTTGCTAGATCCGTGGCATCTTGAACTCTCTTAAGAACCCTAGCCACTGCAATTTCAAACGCATCTTCAATCTTTTCCGGTCCAACCGCCCCCGGTTTTGTATAGATTATCTTTGGTATAATCTTTTCAACCTCATTCCTCATCTTCGAAATCCTCTCTTCACTAACACTTGCCAATAACCTATCAATACTAACCTTCCCATTTTTCACATCTTTCTCCGATATGTAAACCGAATACTTTGTATGGTCCTTTGGAAAATACCACTTGTACTGGTTATAAACCGAATCCGGGCTAAAGAGAACCGGTATACAACCGGCTAAAATGGAATCAAATGTGGATCTCCGAGTAGGCGTATCTCCTGGTGGTTGTAAACAGAAAACCGAATCTTGAAACACTTCCATTACCTTAACCGGATCTCTACAGTCTTTACTCGATGTATCACAATCAAGAAATTTGCATCTTCCTTGTGACGCAAGGCACTGTCTTATAATCTCTCCTCTTATACATTCCTTCATTTCAGGCCGATTAGCTCCGGCAAAGGAGAAAAGGTGTCGTCTCTGTGTCATCCTCACTTGCCTCTGCCATCTTTGAACCTCGGTTCGGCTCTTTGGATGGAAGTAAGTTGGATAAGGAACTGCAAACTCATTGCTCCAAGAATTTGTCTCAATGGATAACATCGTTATGTTCTTGAATTCGGGCAATCGCATCAGTTTGTTTCCCCAATCTGAATCTTGATCAGAAACCCTTCTAAAATCCCGACCAACACGTCCTGTGACAAAGAAGTGATCTCTTCCGTACATTTTCCTCCACTCTGGTCTCTCTCTGAGCCATTGAGCCAGATCTTCACCTAGTTCGTCTCTGAGCTTCACGCTGTATCCCCAAAAGCGCCTCACATCGAATCCAGCATAGAACGGGACGAAAACCGCAGAAGAAAGGGAAGAATCGTTGGTCAAACACTCGTAGTGTCTCATTTCCTCTCGGAAGATAACCTCGAGCATGAATTGGTTCGTAGTATACCAAGAACCGGTTTCAATCGTTAGGACTTGAGTAGAATGGTTATGATCGTCCTCCAAAATCCGTGGACCAAAGCCATAGTTAACAAGGTACTTACACTTATTGCGTAATGCAATGTATGCTTCACAGTTCTTGATCAGATCTTCATTGAATCTGCTGGGAAGATTGTGCATATACACATACCTTCCGGCGCAAGTATCTGTTCCTCCTTGTTTAGCATTGACAGTGATATTTGGGGTTTCTTTGTCGGAGAGAAAGAGATAGGTTGCAATTTGATTGATGTGAAGCAGAAAGAGCATAGAGAACAAAGGTGTTGGGAAGATTTCTATCAAAAGCTTTGGAGCTCGTTTCCTCACAATCTTCTTCATTTTTGGATTGAATTTGTCCATTGTTTTACTTTGATTATGGAGATAATGTAGAAAAGAAAGGTGTACTACTTTGTGAAGATTAGATAAAAAAAAAGTCAAATGATTCTACAGAAAAATAAAAGATTATTCTTTCACTTGGTGGAGATAAAATTTTTTAATTTGTTTTCCCTGTGTATTAGTTGTTTTAAATAGAAGTGCTATGATCATAGCAAGTCAATTTAATGGATAAAAGAAGAATATAAATAAGTTAATGTGCTCTCCTTTTCTTATAACTTAAATTTATGCATTACACCATCAGCATGTGTCTGTCATATAAAGTGACACATTCCACTTGTCCTAATATTTTAAAGGATTTTAATTTATAGAGATGATTAGTGCTGTATTACATAATGAAACACGTTTGATACAAACTCAAATGTTTTAAAAGACCCTAGTCCCTATACACTTTGACAAAAAGAGAAGGGCTCACGATCTATTTCCCCTCGAGAACTTCTGTATAGTTACAGATTTCTCCCAAACTTTGCCCATATCCCAGATGCCTCTAAAATAAAAGTTCAAATCCTATTTCCTCCCAATATGAAAGTTCGAAACTCCAGTCTACTTAAACCTTAATTTCAATGGTTTAGCGGCTATACCGATACTAAACCATGAGAATACCAAACCGTGCTTTGTTTTTCGATAAACCCAACCCGATTGAAAAACCCAACCCGATTTTTTTCCTTATTTCATCTAAAATCCCCAAATCGATTTCTTAGAACCCTAATCCCTAATTTGATTTCTTACAGCTCAAAAACACACTCGATTCTTAGCTGGAGGTTCGGAAATCTAAAGTAAGTCTACTAATATGTTTGAATTTCGTAGTCAATTTCGGATTGTGTGCTAAATTGTAACTCTTCTACATTCTCGGATTTGCATAAATTAAGTTATGAATTTTGGTTGTATGTTTGAAAGGGCTCACAATGAGTAATGTTTCGAGTGGATCATCCAGTTCCAAGTGGATCATCCAGTTCCAAGTCAAGAAAACGAACTGTAGGCGTACCTAAGAGGTGTTCTTGTGGGAAATTAAAGGTGGCTCGAATGAGCAAGTCCGATGCCAACCCTTAACGGAGATACCTTCGTTGTTCCTATGCAGCATCAAATAAGGTAGTTTTATATGATGTTGTATATTAATGTTGCATATGAAGCTTGAATCTTGATGTATTGGTGATGAGCATATATTATTGATTTTGTAGCCTATGAACGATAAACATGAGTTCAAATGGATGGATGAGGCATTGGTAGAGGAGATCAAGAAGCTGGAAATGAAACACTCGAGTCTTGAGGAAAATTTGGGGAAAATGCGTATCGAGTTTGAGCATCTGTTCTTGAAACTTGAGGAAGAGATGTTTGAGAAGGTTATGGAGGCAAAAAAAGACATGAAGAAGCTTATGATTCTTATGGTCATTGGATGTGTCCTAATCCTTTCTTGCATTAAACTAGTAGGTTGATTATGTAATGTTGATTAAACAAGCTGTAATGTGTTGACAATTTGTAATGGTTGAAAATGGTAGAAATCAAAAAAATTTGAGGCAATATGTAATGGTTTCCGAATCACCACATCCATTAGATAATATTCAAATATTTGCAAGACAATGGTTGAAAACTCAAAAAACAGACCATGCAACCATTTGTTCCTACTTGCCATCATGAGCCTTCCAAAAACAGACCAAAAAACAGACCACATTAGTATATGTTCCTACATGACATCATAAGCTTATGCTTGGCTAAGAGAGACTTCAGAAGCTTCAACTTGGCTAAGAAATGCCTGAGCAGCTTTAGCTTGGCTAAGAGATGCCTGAGAAGCTTTAGCTTGAGATGCTCCAGCTTGAGAAGCATGTAGTAAAGCAAGAGACACATGAGACATAAATCAAGCACAAAACACAACCTAAACAACAAAACACAAAATAAACCACAAAACACAAACCTTTGATTTCTTTGATCTATTTTTAAAATGAAACTTGGAGTTGTGATCAGCAGCTCCACAGACATCGCAGTGCATTATCCTCTTCTTCTCCTTAGCTTTCTTCTTACTTTGAGACTCATTGACTCCTCTCTTCTTTTTCTTGTCAGCCTTTGTCATCCTCTTTCTTCCTGGCTGTAGTGGATCTGGAGGCACATGAACATTATTCCTATCAGTGGAAGGCCAAAACCGTGCACCCCTTAATGGGACAATCCCATCTGTTTAGTTCTTCATCCACATGGCTGTCCTGAACCAATGACAAACGAAATCCTCAGGAACCAGCTTCTTGACCAAGATGACTCCATAAGCGTGTTCATAGGGAATTCCGCTTATTTCCCACTTCCTGCAGCTGCAAATCCTTTGCTCCAAGTTCACCCTATAGGAGCAACCACTGAGATTTGTCTCATAATTACCATTTATGCTCCTAGTAACTTTGCACTCTGAAGCTTTTTTAAGCTCATCTCTGAGAAACCCAGCAACATAAGGTGTACATATACCTACACAAAAGCAACAAACAATCAAACACTACATATTTACAGAAACGCTTATTCAACAAACAAACAAATTCATTTAACTTTGTGGTCATGAGAGATGGCTGATCCCTTAGCAATCCTAGCCATGGCTTGTCTTCTAATGGTCTCAAGCATTGGTATAAAAGCCTTCTCTCTTGCCTTGTTGATTGAGCTATTAAAAGATTATGTGGAGTTGTTTTCCACATCTTCACAATAGGTACCAAGTTTGTAGAATGCCCTGCACCAAGTCTTAGGCTTTGTCTTCATAACATCATCATAAACTCCTGTGTCATAGCACCTTATCCTTTCCAGTCTTTCTTCATACTCTGCTTCATTATAACTCCCTGCCAGGTTTCATACAAACGGCTTCATCTGTTTTTTATCCCCATGATGCTTCTTCAAGTTTGCATAGATGTGTCTGACACACATTCTATGTTCAATTTTTGGTAACTCTAGCTCCACAGCTCTGATTAATCCCTAAAACATAATTAAAACACACAAACATTAGAAGCTGAAAACAAACACACCAACATCCAAAGCTGAAACAAATTCATTTACCTTTTGTCTATCAGATATGATAATGAAGCCATCACCATCAAGAAGCCCCAAATCAACCTTGAGTTTCCTTACAAACCAAAGCCAATTCTCAGTATTTTCCACTTGAACTACATCCCATGCTATAGGATATATTGCATTATTTGCATCTCTTCCTATAACAACCAATAATTGTCCTTTGATTTTTTTCTTTCACAAAACACCCATCAACTTCAATCACTGGCCTGCAAGTCTCTCTCCAAGTTCTTCTAATCACATCAAAGCAAACATAGAACCTATTGAATACATCTTGACCCTCAACATTGGTCAAAGTATCAACCTCCACACTTGAACCCTCATTTTCATGAACAATCTCAGCTGCATAATCCATGAGACGTTCAAATTGAGTATCATACTCTTTCTCAATCCACCGCAATGCTTTATTCCTAACTGCCTGACACTGAGGCCTATATACAACAACTGAATACTCTTTCTTAATGTATTCTTCCATCTTCTGAGGCATATAATGCTCAGGTTCTTCTCGAATCTTATCTAGGAACAACCTAGCTATGACAGGAACCTTAAACAGCTCACAACTCCCATTTACAGTACATGAATGAACATCTTTAAAGACTCTAACCTTCCACATTAAGTCATTCGGCAAAGAAGAAGCATAAATCTTCCATTGACACTCTTCACCCTCCTTACTACCAATACCAACACACTTATACCGTATCTTATTCTTGTCATACATGTATTGCTTCAAATTGCGGCCTGTTTTTAAAGCATAATTGACCACCGCCTCCTTAAACGCTACTCCATTGAAGAAAATTTGGTTCACGTACAATACACCATCGTCGCGTCTGATATGTGTTCGCACTCTCTCTGGAACACCTCTTGGTTGCTCGTTATCATTGTCTGGGTAAACGTCATGGCGAATCGGAGCTTCATCGACAAATTCTAGAAGCATATGCTCGATTTGAGCTTCTTCTCGTTCTTGCGCTTCTTCGTCGACATCGCCTCCGTCGTGCCCTCCCACGTTCTCATCTCAAAGGATTATTGCCATTAAATCTTTGATGGAGTTGCTCGTTTTTTTATCTTGATTTCGATGGATGGAGCTAAGCTCGGGTTTCTTATTCTTGATTTTGAGGTTTTAGAAATTAGGGATTTAGAATGGGAAATTTAGGGATTTTGTAATCGGGTGGGTAATTGTTTAATCGGGTTATAAGCAGGTTATAATCGGGTTATAATCGGGTTTAAAACATTTGATATCGGTTAAAACCCCATTTACGTGGTTAACGATAGGTTAGGTACACAGTAAACCGACTGAGTTTGTGTTTCGTGTGGATTAAAGTCTTTTAACTATAAGTTTAAGTAGACTGGAGTTTCGAACTTTCAAATTAGGGCGAAATAGGATTTGAACTTTTATTTTAAGGGCATCTGGGATGTGGGCAAAGTTTGGGAGACATTTGTAGCCATACGGAAGTTCTCGGGGGGGGGGGGGGGGGGGGGGGGGGGGGGGGAAATAGATCGTCGGCCCAAAAGAAAATAAAAGAAAGACCCTAGACACTTGGCAATTACTCCATCTTGTTGACATATTTTATGACCATCGTCTAAAGGCTGGTCATGGCCTCAAAAAATCTTCTAATTATGTAACCAAATCTTCTAATAAGGATGAAAAAGAAGAAAATATGACAAAAATCGATCACAAATAGGTTTACCCTTTACTTAAGGGAAATTGATTTACCCATATTTAAATACTTCTGAACTAAGCACAATATGTATTTAGTTTTTTTATTTTATTTATTATACGATTCATTTCCTATTTTTATGGAAATTATGAATTTTACACAGTATTTATTCTACAAAAATTACAACAGTTATCACATAGGCCCTCATTGGTTGGCACTTTTAAAACAGTTACTTTCTAAAGTATTAAAAGTCGATTATTTAAAATATATGCTTCCCTATTAATATAAACAATAATTCAATAACAGCAAAAAACTCATTCGAAAAATAATATGTATACTATCAATAGTGGGAATTAATATCTTATTATATAAAAGATGGTTTTCAAAAGTTAGTAACTCATAGGATGGTGACACGTGTCATGTTAATCGATTCAAGATTTCGATACATGTCAAAGTTGAGAAAAATGTCAAAAATTATTATAAGGAAACGGTACAAAAAGATAATTAGCTACCATTATTCCATAAATTAAAAAATTATAAAGAAAATATACAAATTGTTATTTCTTAAAAAATGTAAACTTCCATATTTAAAAAAATTTGAATTTAAAAAAAAATTGTAAATATTGAATTCTATAGAAAATATACAAATTATTATTTCTTAAAAAAAAGTAAACTTCCATAATTAAGAAAAACTATAGTTTTAAAAGAAAAAATATTGTAAATATTGAACTCTATAGAAACAAAAAGAAAATTTCTAATTCTAAAGAAAAAAGAATTGTAAATATTGAACTCTATATAAACAAATAAGTAGTCTCATGTTTTCTCAACAAACAAAAATGTTTTTTTCAAAAACACCATCATATCTTCAATTTCATTTTATTGGTAAATCTTTTATTCCTTTTATTTTATTTTTAAAAGTTATGTTAATTTAATATTATGAGGTTGTTGTGAAATCGTTTTACTTATATATTTTTATGATTATTAAATTTTCTCTAATTTTGGTTTTATTTTTTTCTACTTTTCAGAAAATTTAATTAATTTATTATTATGAGGTTTTTCTAAAAAAATTTATTTCTATTTTTATGATTATTAAATTTTTCTCTAATTTCAATTATTTTTTCTTATACTTTACAGAAAATGTCTATCATCCAAAAGACAATGAGAAAATAAATTCAAAATAAAAACAATAATTTATTTTTAGGTCAATTTAAAAACAAAAATCAAATATGATTAAAAATAAATAAATATTATTCAAATAAATATAAAACAAACTATATATTATCTAAATAAATAAATAATTATAACTTTGTTAGGATTTCTTATGGGTGAATGATTTTGGATAGGTGTTCTCAGTATTTTATTATATATGTATATTTACATGTAATTTAATTCTATTTTTTAAATTTTTTTATAATTTTATTCTTATAAATTTTAAAATTGTAGATTATAATCCCGCGTATATGCGGGACCTAATCTAGTTAGAAATAAAGGATGTTTAAAACTGGATTTGTCCCTACAAATTTTTATTTTATGACTAAATTACCGTTATTAACAGGTAAAACCAAATTTAAGTAGTTTTGAAAGAAAAAGAAAAAGAAAACAAGTTGACAAACAAAGATGAGGAAGATTTAAAGAATAAATTTTGTAATTTTATCGAGAATATATTTATTTTTAGATCGATAAAAATTCTTTCTGCAAAGTTTAGATTACGTTTTCTATCTTGTATATGTTCTTAAACAATTTAGATTATGTATTTTGGGTAATATATGCTCTAAAAATTTTACAATTTGGAATTCTCTTGTGTTCTACAAATATTGGAAATGTATCGTACATTTCATTATAAAAACTTATTTTTATTATAAGTTTTTAACGTAGACTTTTGGCTGTAGAGAATTTAGTCGTAAAGACTGTGATTCTAACTTTAAAATATTTCTAACAGTATGATTGGTAAAAAAAATATAGAAACTGTGACTTTAAATATTATAAAAAATTATAAAAGTTTAATTGGTAACAAAAGCTATAGACGATATGACTGTTATTTTAATATTATTATTATTTAAAACAGTTTCTTGTATTAATTTTAGTTTTGATTTTGTTAGAATATTTTTTTGTATTGGTAGGCTTTAAAGTTTATGATTTTTATTGGTTTTAAATTATTTTTGATCCAATATTATGTGCTAATTTGTTTTGTTTATATTTTTTTAT
Organism: Crucihimalaya himalaica; assembly: GCA_004349715.1. NCBI lineage: Eukaryota > Viridiplantae > Streptophyta > Magnoliopsida > Brassicales > Brassicaceae > Crucihimalaya > Crucihimalaya himalaica. Next base: position 1,587,930 of record SMJT01000028.1, read on the forward strand.
TGACTATTATTGTTTTATATTAATTCCCACTCTTGATAGTATACATATTATTTTAAACATACTATAGTTTTTCTTAATTATGGAAGTTTACTTTTTTTAAGAAATAATAATTTGTATATTTTCTATAGAATTCAATATTTACAATTTTTTTTTTAAATTCAAATTTTCTTAAATATGAAAATTTACATTTTTTAAGAAATAACAATTTGTATATTTTCTTTATAATTTTTTTATTTATCGAATAATGGTAGCTAATTATCATTTTGTACCGTTTCCTTATAATAATTTTTGATATTTTTCTCTAACTTTGACATGTATCGAAATCTTGAATCGATTAACATGACACGTGTCACCATCCTATGAGTTACTAACTTTTGAAAACCATCTTTTATATAATAAGATTTAACCAAAATAAAATAACACTAAAATTTAGATAATAATTAAAAAGAAAAGTACCTAACACAAGATCGTAGTTGAACTTGAAACCAATTGCAAATGACAAGAAGCAGTATCTCAAAGTTCAAAGATCTGTTTTTCTCTGCTTTTTGTCTTTCAACAGAAACCAATAAAACCAACAAATTCCCACTAGTTTAAAAGAGAATAAAATCATGAAGCGTATTCAAAGGCTTGTGGAGGTTGTGGCTCGTCATCTACGGCCATAGCCGAGGCCGTGGTTCCTTGTGCAGCTGCTGCTGTACCAGTTGCAGGAGAAGCTGTTGAAGTTGGTGCATCAGTCAGAGAGAGAACCTCTGGTTCGTGTTGACGCAAGTCTTTGAGAAGAACAAAACCCGATGGAGCTAGCTTCACTGGTACGTATCTGCTGTCTTCAAGTAACTTTATGTATTTCTCTTGAGCTGGGACTACTCGAGCTGGGTTCACTAGAATCTCAAATGCTGGCTCTGGCTCAGCAGCTTTCTTCTCTACTGTTGCTGTGGTATCGACCTGACAGTTCGTGGAGACAAGACTTTCAAAACACACCATAAAGACTCAAAAGAGAGAAGAATCTAAAGATTCAGTCCGGATAAACTAAATTGCCAAAAAAATATACATCCGAAAAACCTGAAACTAATACCATAACTATTTCAAACTGATCTTAAAACCGAAACTCAGATTAAACACCACTATAGAATTCATCAACTTGTAATTCAAACTGTCTAACGTGTGTGATTAACAAAAAGAAGAACCAAAGATGACAACATCTGATGTCTAGTGATTATGAGACTAATCAGGCAATCAATCACAGAAGCTATTAGAAGAGACTAGGACAACGTTACCTGCATAGAGTCTCCTTCCTTCTCAGTTGATGCTTTTCCTTTTCCAGATCCACTTTCATTGACAGACTTTTCGGCACCAGATGTTTTCTCAGCAATAGCTTTCTGCTCTGCTTCTTTCTTAGCCCTAGCTTTGGCTTTAACTGAGGTTGAGAGAACAGCAGTTGGGAGTTTGACGGCGGTATTGGCTGTAGGAACCGTGGTGGGTTTTGGGTACTCAAACAAAGACGGTTTTGCATGTGACATGAACTCAAACTTTGGGACCTTAAGGTCGTAGTTTAAACCAATAAAAGCGGTTGGTGAGAAGGCCAAACTAATGAAATAGATCAGTGGGTACCAATACCAAAACTGGCTGAAGACCGCAAGGCCGATAACAGCAGTGACTTTGTCATGTTTGGTCTTAGAGAGCAGTCTTATAGTAACGTTCCTACCACCAGCATCGAGGATACCAGAGGCCAGAATTGCTCCCATCTTACTCATTGTATCTTCGTGCTTGTCGAGTATGATCTTCTCAAGTTGGCGCCTACAAAACATAGAAAAATTATCAGTCTCCCAAGATATTCTCTGCCTCCCAATGCTGAAGAAAACAGATTTATACTAACCTAAATGCTCCAACACGAGAATCGCTTGCTTCGCTAATTTGAACCATCACCATGGCCATTGCAATCAAAGCACCTTGACGAACAAAGTCAACAACATCTGATGTAAGTGGCTCCAACAAGGATATCGCTTCGCTGAGGCCAGTGCCTGCACAAGAAATACCCACTGCAAGAGCCGCACCATAGCGAACATGTGGATTGTACGACTCAGAAAGCAGAGATACAATACGGGGAGTCTACAATTAAACAAAATCATTGGAATCCATTAGGGAAGGTAAGCGAACACAATAGTACTGGAGGCACTAAAGAAATGGAAGTTAGTGGTCGCAAGTAAGGAAGCATCAGAAACTGACCTGCTCTGGATCAGAGTACAAGACAAATCCAAGTGCCAGAACAGCAGTCCTCCTAACATCATCACTGACATCAGATACAGCAAAGTGCAGCAATTGTCGAATTGCCTTGTTGTTTGCAGTTCCACTGTAAGCCAATGCCAATGCGTACATTCCACCATAACGAATGATAGGATCCTGATCTCTAGTCATCTGCTCAATCAAGGTATCTGCTCCTTCTTCTCTACCGTATACTGTAAGAGCTATTCCTAGAGCCAATCCCCTAAAAACGCATTCCAGATGCTGATTAGTGAAATACTAAAGCAAGATACCATGCACCCTCTTCACTAATAATTTCCTCACGCTTTACATTACCTTATTATCTTCTCATGCTGTGTCTCATGAGCATAAGCGAGCATCTCACTTGCCTTTTCAGTAGCAGTTCCAACCAATAATAAACCCATGCTGATGCCAGCAGCTTCACCAGCAACTGCACTGTCAGTATAAAGCACGCTTTTGACATCATCATATATCTCTTCATCAGCTGTCCCGAGAGCTGACAAGCCAAGACCTAAGCAAGCTCCATGTTGAATGACCTATATCCATATTTTCCCAATGCATATTAATTCCCTGAACAAAGAGGCTGCCAGGGAAAATGAGAGACTATATTGAAGTAAGAAATCAATTAATCACCTCAACATTAGTGCTGCGTAGGCTATCACGTAGAAATTGCTTGATTCCCTCACCATGGTTAGCATGAATAAGGCCAAGAGCATATAAAGCACCTCCTTCGGAATAAGGACTCCCACCACCACCTGCTCCTCCCTGAGGCAAGTATGGAGCCATTAATGACCTACCCTGTTGCAGGTGACCTCTGTGAATAACACCTAATCCTGCTGTAGCACTAAACTTAGCCCAATTGGTGGCCCTGCTTAGCCAATCCTGTCAATTAAAAAAGGAATAAAAATGAAAAGACAGTTAAATACACTAAGCCACACAGACAGTCAAACTCAAGCATAAAGAAATATAAGAGTGAAAGTAAATAATTTACCAAATTCTCTCTAAGGAAAGTGTCCACTGTAGTTCCAGCATGCATAATGGCATTAGCATATATTGTAGCACTGTGGCATACACTGTTCCGCATCTCTACAGACTGTTTGATTGTCTTCAGTATCAGCAGGTCCGATCTACAGTAAGACAAAATATCAATGGAGCATATGATTACTTCCTTGAATACACGATTTTAGAAGAAAAGTATCTCGTTTCAAGATATCAAAACTTCAACAGTAACTTACTTGTTGTGGCTGTAAAGAAACTGAAGTGTCAGCTGAATAGATGTCTCTCCAGATAAAATTCCCTTAATCTTTGTTAACCTCTCAGCATATGTAGCATCAACTGGATCCGTCTCGTGCACTATTGTCTGAGCTGGAGTTTCATCCGCCATCTGAACATCCCCCGAAGGGTTCTCATTGGGAGCAGTAGTAGTTTCAACAGCCTGAGCTGCTTCTATAGGACGTGTTTTGGGAGCAGGAAGGCGATCTCTAACACTCAAGAGAAAGGCCTGGTGCTCGTTCTCCACAAGATCAAATGCAATTTGCAATGCCAATAAAGCATCATCCTTGCTCTCCGAGCGAAGAAGCTTCTCCAATATGCTCGCAACACCTTGTGGTTCATCCAAAAACATGAGGCATTGACATATGCTCAAATAATCAGGAGAAGGCAGCTTCTGGTAGACTTTAACGAGTAAACTAAGCACCTGAAAGAATACACAAAAGGATGTCATCACCTATCTAAATGAAGACTAAACTAAACAGCCTAGACTAAAAGACCTACAAAAAGGAACACTTTTTAATTCAGGCATTGACATATCTCAGGTAGGTATCACAAAAACTGGAACAGGATTTTCATTACAGCTTAGGACATAGAGGATGCTAGCATACATGAGATTGCAGGCATGGTACTGGAACATGTAACATAGAAACTAAGTGATCGCAATATCTTCTAGATGAGGCAAAATTATACTGTTCTAATCAAACAAGAGAATCAGAACATCAAATTTCTATTTAACCCAGGTCTGAGAACATCAGTCTTACCTCATGTCTATACTCTCTGCGGTTAACAAAGGAATGAGAAACATTGATGCAATATGATAAAGTTCCCTGAACATTATCGCTCTTAGTGATAGCTTCTTCCAACTTATCCAATCTCCGGCATTCTATCGCAATGCCCATGGCTTGTTGATACTTTCCATCACTGATGCATCTGCAGACGGAAAACCATGTAAGAACAATTGAAGACTAAGAAGACAAGAGCATTAAATTCATTGGCATTCCATACTTTCCAAGCATTCTTTCAACAATCGCCTCTAGCCTGGGATCAATGTCCACCATCTCATTTGACTCAACTGCCTTTGATCTGAGACTAGCATATTCATCTATTGCTTTGGCTGAAAACATAACAGAAACATCTGATGAGGATACATTCATCCAGCATTTATTAAATCGCAAATAGTTATCAACCATCTTATCCTGTCGTTTTATAGTATTATACTACTTAAAAAGAAAAAGGCAGAAAAAAAATATCTGGATGTGCAAGCTTCAAATCTGCTTTTAAGATAGTAAGTCGTGCAAGCTATGATATATGCTTTTCTTGCATGGAGTCAAGTAGATATGATTAGCAATTTGCAGTCAACAGATACCCTGGCTAGAGTCTAAAGACAGAGGACAGCATAAAGAGAGTAAAAATTGCAACAAACTTCTCAATCCTCACCTAGAAGCGTATGCACATAATCAGAATCCTCTGAAACATCAAATAAGGGCCCAGCTCCAAGGGCATAGGACAACGAATCATTAAGCTCGCCCAAGTAATAGAAAACCTGTAATAATACAACCAGGGTCATCAACAAAAACATATCTTGTATTACAATCATATAACGTGATTAGAAAAAGGTCACGCCCCAAACTTCTACCACTATCCACCAGCTCTTAAGGGAAAACAATCATAATGTGTTCAGAGAAACAATTACACATTCCTCCACTAACATATAGCATATATTATCTGCAACCAGACACAACTGAAGTTTAACAATCGCTAGTTCAAACCTTAGAGACCAGCAAAGCAGCAAGCTGTCGTTGATGTTGATCAAATTCTTCATCTTCATATAAACTTTCACTGCAAACAAAAATATTTCTCGAGTCAAGCTATCACGCAGTGCAAATCATTGAAGAGATCTAACAAGTAATGGTGTCATAAAACCTACGCATTGTGCCAGGACAGCCTCTACAACTACAATTTATACCACTAGCAAGTAAGATGATGTAGCAAAAGGAATCCACGCCTTTACATTACTTTAGTTAAAGAACATTGCCATGTCCAGGAAGAAGTGATTTCTATGATAGAAAAATCAACTATTTGCTAAACTCGGATATCAATTGGTCATTCATAATCCACAAAGATCACTAAAGAACGAGCTAAAACTAATTCAAAAAGAAAAAAATTTCTTAATTCTACCCATTAAATCTACATCGCCACAAACTATCAAAATCCCTCACTAAAATACTGATCTTAAATACCCAAATCGAGAAACCTAAGCTCAACAAGAGCTCAAGTAATCAAAAATCCCACAATCTTTTCCCAGCAATCAAAACAGATCATGTGGGGAAACAAAACCCTAAATCTCAAAGCGAAAAAAAAAAAAAGTTTAAAAGAGAATTACATGATCGGAACACTGGTGGAGATCTCGGGCCAGAATTGGTCAACCAAATTGTTGAGATAAGAGAGCGCATGAAGCTTCAAAGCAGGATGAGGCTCGTTGAGCATTGCCAGTAACCCTCCAGCTGAACTAACCATGGGAGTAGCCATTGATGAAGAACACTAAATCGAAATTGAAAACCCTACGAGAAAGTAATTCAGATGACGAAAGAATCGAACTTTCGATGAGACCCGTCTTGAATCTCTCTACTGGGATTTGAAAAAGAGTGTTTTTTGAGTTTATGGGACGAAAGAAAAAATAAAAGCAGGAGATTTGGGAGGAGAAAGTATTCAGGGACTTGAATGCAAACTACGAATATTTAGAGACTTACCCAACAAGTCAGTAAATTAAAAATTGCCCCGAATGTATAGCTTCATTACAATTTAGTCACAACTTTTGTGTTATTTACTTATGGATCCCAAATATTTTAAGTTTCACAAATAGCCCCAGTGCTTTTACAAAATTGATAGGTCGTACTATTTGAGTTTTAGGAGTTTCCAGATTATGCTAATTGCTAAATTATGATATCATATCAATAAACTGTGTTGCCATTCAGAATAAAATAAAATAAAAGTCCTGATAAAGAAACTTTTTGCTATTTGTTTCAGTTATGTTTTTTAAAAACTTTAGCACTCAAGTCCACTAAAAATGGTGGTCCGAATACAAAAAAAATGTGACCATTTTTGTATTTATTATTCAAACGTTATAAAGTATTAATTTTAAATGTGTAAATTTTATTAACAATTTCTTATAGAGAAAAAAAGATATGGCGATTTTAAATGTATAACTCTTGCTTTTTTTAAAAAATGTGGTCCTCAAAAGCATTTTTATAAAAAAAACTAGTAATTCTAGTCTTTTGCTTACTCTGCTAACCGTTTGGACGGTTGGACCGGTCATAAATCATAGTAAAAACACTAATAAAATAATAACAAAAGAATTTTTAAACTTGATTATTAATAAGCTAGAGATTAGATATTAAAGACGCATTTGACACCAAATCTTGACTAAATATAAATATTTAGGCTTTAAAGTTTGACTAGTGCAAGAGAAATAGAAAAAATTTCCCACTGTTATTTAGAGGTGTGAAACTTCTCACACAAAAAACTTTCCTAAGTAACAAAAAAATTTGGACTGGAACTCATAATATTTTTAGACCGGAAACTAGAGAACATGGCTAATGTATCTATGTTTATCCCCGATGTTCAAATAACAAGTTCGATCAAGTATTTGTGAGCTCCAATTGGCGACAAATCTTCTCAAATATTTGAATGTTGTGACTAATTATGAAAAAATGTTTTGATGATCAAAAGTTCACCGGTTTAACTACCTATTCTAAATAATATATGCATTTTATACATGCGTTAGTAAAAAAAAAACAAAAAAAAAGTCTCTGATAAATAAGGTTAGTTGGTATATTTTCTTGTGTTGTTGTATCTAATAGTAGAAAATTAAATAAAATTATTTGAGAAAAGAGTTCTTATGTAACATAATTAAATTTATTGCACATCATTCACCTACCGATCTTGAATGAAAAAGGCAGAATTAGAGCACAACCGCAACATTTGCACTGCCCACCAACTCCACCCACCCGACCGGATATAGCAACTATACCAAACCAATGAACACATCGGTTCAACATTGGTACATATATTTCCAAAATCGGTCAGATGAATTCAATAAGGCCAAAATAGTAGAGCAGCAACTAGATACAGAGTAATTAAAGATAAATTCACAATCCAATCTCGTCAAACCGGTTTTAAAACCTATCCAAACTCATAAACCGATTCCCTTGTAAACAAACCAAGCTAAAACCGGAATTACAACTGATTCGTCAAATTGGTCCTTAACTCAACAACTCTCTTTCTCTCTCTCTCTCTCTCTCTCGCTCTTGTATAAAGTTTTTAGCTTTAAGTCTCAGTGTCAGGGTTTTGGTGGGTTATACTGGTAGACAAGAATCAAACAAACAATGGGAAACGAAGCGAAGATCTTCACACTTTCAGAAGTTTCAGAGCATAATCGAGCTGAGGACTGTTGGATTGTCATCAGTGGAAAGGTTCTTTCTTCTTTCTCCTTATTCTCACCTCTGAAATTAGAGATCTCGTGCTTAAAAATCCCCCCTTTTTGTGTTTGCATGAGATTAAGCTTTTGAAGTTTCAGATTTCCAAATCTAAATGATATATTTATTTGGTTAATCGGATCAAATCTTTAGATGGCTAGAGTGGAAAAAGTTGTAGTTTTTAAACATATGCCAAGGATTTAGCTATTTTGATCTAATTGTTAATTTGAAATTTTCTACTTTTGAATATAAGATGAAGACATGTAGACATAGCTCTTCTTGCCTTTAGAGTTACGCCATACCAAACTAATACTCCGACCTCTCTTGGGATGAATTGCTGACACGTGTCGATTACTAATTTGCACTAAAGATTTATCATTTTGGGTTTTATTTAACCTGTTAATGAATCTGTAGATACATCCATGAGCCTCCCTTCATAGTGAAAACTCAATTATTGTTTTCTTCATTGGTTGGTTCGTGAAATCATTAGATTGTCACAAGAAAGCTTGAAACTTTAAACCTTTTGGTGTGTTTGTTCCTTGCATAGCATCTGTCTATCTCTGGACATGGTTGCTGGTAGAGTACATTGTTTCAAGTATCCTTCTTTCTGTTCCTATTGTTTGCTTATTCGAGTTATAAGCAGACAAGACACATCGCCATTACAATATCTTGTTTTAGTCGAAAGGGAGCGAGAACCTTATGAACTCTTCTTTCTGCTGCTCCATTGTTTCTTAAATTGGAATCATAAACCTTAGAGGTGGATCTTCCCATGTTTTAAACTTCTTGATTTAACAAGGAATTTTTCGAAGTTGAGAAATTTTATAATTGGTTTCATTTGCCTTTCCTAACTTCAAACATTTGCAAAAATGCAGGTGTACAATGTGACCAAGTTCCTTGAAGACCATCCAGGCGGGGATGACGTTCTCTTGTCTTCAACAGGTCTATATAAACACATCTATCACCCGCTCTCCCGGCTTTGATGCTTAAACGCCAAATTCACTTAGTGGAGATCAATCCATAGATTTTGATCCTTCTTCTCTTTTCAGGTAAGGATGCAACGGATGATTTTGAGGACGTGGGTCACAGCGAGAGCGCAAGAGAAATGATGGAGCACTACTACGTAGGAAAGATTGATCCGACAACAATCCCAAAGAAAGTCAAATACACACCTCCTAAACAGCCTCACTACAATCAAGACAAGACCTCTGAGTTCATTATCAAGATCCTCCAGTTCCTCGTACCCCTTGCCATTCTCGGTTTAGCAGTCGGGATTCGCATATACAGCAAATCAGGGTAGGTTCTTCTTTTTTTTCTGAGCATGACTACCATATTTCTATATATAGAGAGAAAGATTGAAGTCTTTTGAAAAGACAAATCTCAAAGCCTCTCCCTTTGTTCTTGTCTCTGTTCCCATATTTTCTTGTTTGAATGCGTCTTGGACAATTTCTTAAATATCGTGGTGTAACTGCATATGAACAACAGTCTTGTTGGTGGTTTTGCCTTATGCAACTAATGCCATCTCATTTATATATTATTCAGATTGTGAAACCGAAGTTAAGACTTATGAGTGATCTGTTTTTGAGATCATACAAGCTTTGCTTCTCTTGTATTGATGAAACTTTAGAGAAGAAAAGTGACCAAGAAACGATCTAAACAAGGTCATGACCATGATCTTAGTAGTAATAACTTGATGAATACTTGAGAGAACGCTTAAATAACTTTGCAAAAAGGAGAAACAAAAACAAGAGATTACGAATTCCGAAGAGAAAGAGACGTTTATTTTGGCAGTTACTGAAAAGAGCGTGTGGCAGTTAGTGACTTGAGCTCACAAAACCACATCCCAACACGAAGAATCCAAAACCTCTTCTGCAAACTGTGGGACCCTCTTTTGTACCTCTTCACCGCTTTGGCCTCAAGTCGCAACCGCAGACACAAAGTTCGATACTTGTAACTTCGAGAGCAATAAATTTCATCTAAGCAAACATTGGATTGGATTCTGTGGCAAGTTGACAACTATGGACTGTTTCTAAACGATGTGGTGTGTAGACTCAAATCAATACAATCACAAACGAATCTTGTGACAAGCTAAAACGCGACGAAGTTTCGATGATTGATCAAAAGACGATCACCATAATAATGATGATATGATATGATATGTAGTGGGCACGAATTTACAAATTTAAGATAATATAGTGGGCACAAATCACAAAGTGGAAAGTACAATGGACTCGCACAACAAACACATACAAGAAAAAGAGAATCTTTTTAAAACACTTTGATTTTAGTGAGAAGACAGAGACAAAACAAAGACCACTATGAGACACTATCCATATCCATAACGAACAGCTTCCCTGTCTCTCTATTATCAGTATACATTTGTGTGTATATAGATATGTATTACCTACCTGTCATTGTGATGTTATATGTCTGAAGAACCCAACACATGGACCATAATGATGATGATAAGAACAAGAACTTAAGATGAAGTAAGAGAACAAAAGACAGAGAAGGATAAGTCTTTATTGAAAGAGTTTGAGATCAGTACATGTATACACATAAAAGGATAGATTTTAAAATGGTTACAGGACAAAGAGTTATAAGAGAATGCAGAGTCCCTCCCCTGTACCGGATTTCTAAAAGAAAACACTGACCATTAAACAGAAAGAACTCTAATAAACCCTAAATGCTAAACCCTATCAGACTTTGGGTTACTTCTAATACCTTCCCTTATGGCTTTAGTACTACTACTAAGGTGGTCTGTTAAGGCTTAAAAAGGATTGGTATCAGTTGTGTGCTACACAAACCCTTTTCAGCCACTTGTTACAGACACCAATTTAAAAACACTACATGGGTTTTTCTCCTAAGCTCTTTACATGTTGAAAAAGTTAAGAAACGGATGATGGAAATACGATCAAACCGATAATTAGCAGGAAAATGTTAATATATTCTGTATTAACTATTAACCCCCCATTGTTTGTTGTTTCTAATCATCTACCTTCGTCCATTCAAACCGTCCTGGTAGTGGTTGTTCGTTCACAGGATCAAAGTTGTACCTGAAAAAGAGTTGACAGAAACCATTAGAGACACAAAACCAAAAGGAGTTTACTTATGCAGAACAGAACAGATCAAACTGGAACTCATAACCAAAAGGGTTAGTTACTGCAGAACAGAACAGATCAAGCGAGGAAACTCATACTTCTCAATGAATTGCTTTTGTTGTTCTTCTTCAGCACCCGAGAAAAACTCGTCCATTTCAGGTGTAGTTGGTAGGTGACGATGGCTGCGTGACAAACTCTCTTCCCTCTGGTAGCTTTCACTTATACAAATGTTAAGCTTTGTAGACGATCCTGGGGTTGTGATGATTTCAGGCTTTCTTATCAAACTGCATGGTGTGGATTCCCTTGTGGTCCTGTTGAAGCTGAGAGTAAGTAATATGTTACTTTCATACAATGATAAAAGCACATAATTGTGTTTCCTTAATTAGTAGCAAAAGGAAGCAAACTTTATTGCCTATAGTTAAGTATAACTGAAAAAGGACAAGGAGAAACTTCTTCTTGATTTGTGGTTCAAAGATCACAAAGCATAAACCAAAGAAGTAACTCAAATGGATATTGCTTCAAAAATGCTTGAAAAGTTGATGATTCATATTATATCAAACAAGATCTCGACTGTAGATTGAAATTTAACATCAAAAGCAACAAGCAACGAGAAACACTTAAAGAGAAAGAAACCAAGCAATATTACAATCATACATCAAGAACTTAACATGCGTTTTAACAAAAGGACTACACATACTTTGCACAATTCCAAAAATTAGCCAAGATATAAAGCTTTAAAGAGTTACAGAGACATTTCATACACAAATCCAACATTCTTTACATGAAAGCAGATTAAAAGTCTTGAAGAAAAACAATTGTCACTATCACCTTCTTCTGAGTAATTGAAGAAGAGAAGAAGAAGAAAAAAAAACTTTCTCAAGAAAAGAAACAAATTTTGATTAATAAATATATTACTTTCCCGGAAACAGAGAGAAGAGTCTGGTGTTGTCAGATAAAAGAAAAGATGGCATCATATCATACAGATGGTAAAAAAATCATTAATTTTCAAATCGAAAAAATAATAATAATCGAAAACGCCAGTTTCAATTTTAACAAAATAGAAGAAAAAATGGTTCCTTTTTCCAAAATACCAACGGAAAAATTCAAATCCAATACCAAAATTTTCTCAGGAACAGAACAAGATTCACACAGATTCATAAAAATATGAAATCCCCACAAAAAAAAAAAGGTGAAAATGGAATTAAAAATGAAACCTTTGAGTTGGTTCTTCAAGCTCGAAGAAATTTTCCCCAAAGGAAGGATCTTTGTTGATTTCAGAAACCAATTCCTTCTCAGAAACAGAATCAGACCTAGACCCATCACCACGAATCGAATCCAAATTCTGGGGATTATTATTATTAATAATACTAGGGTTAGGGTTTCTTCCGCATGTCTCTTTGGTCCGTTGCTGTTTTCTCCGTTTAGTCGAACGAATCACAACAATTGGAGGTTTCTTCTGTAGCCGACGACTCCGTAGCTGAAGATACGAACCACCACCACCAGTACAATCGTTCATCTGCTGCTTCTGCTTTGGCTTGTGTTTCGACGGTGGATTAGGAGAAGGAGAAGTCGGTGGTAGAGCAGAAGAAGAAGAGGGTTTTTGAAGACGGCGTTGTTGTTGGAGAGCTAAAGATTTAGCTCGAGTTAAAACACCAAGTGAAGAAGAAGAAGAAGAAGAAGAAGAAGAAGAAGAAGAAGAAGAAGAAGGAGAAGGTGAAACAACATCCATTAAAGCTATAGAGGGTTCACCTCCACCACCATCGATTTTGCTCTTCCTTATGTATTTCCCCATTTTCCGACGCTTTTCATCAGAGAGAGAAAGAGAGATTGGGAGGTGTGAGAAAAATCGGAGTTAGGGTTGAGAAGATGAGTGCTCTGTGGGGCTCTCTTCTCTTCTCTCTCTTTTTTTATTTCTGTGTTTTTTAAAAAAAATATTAAATTTTTTTTTTCAGGTGGCTGCTTCTTCACTACTGTGAGTAATGTACACTGTACTTACCTTTACTATTTTTTTCATAAACTTTAATTTTTTTAGGAAATTTTTTAATTCAGAACTTGAACGTAATAATTTCGATATTTATAATTACCAAAAAAAAAGAATCGATATTTATAAACAGAAATAATGACGTATACAGTTTTTATTTATATCAATGTTTTATTTTTCTGATAAAAAAAAAATTGAGTTAATTCGCTTCAAATATGTGTCGCAACGTTTAGGAAAAATTGAACAATTACGCAACCTGAATTAAGTTGAGGATCGTAATTAGTTCTCACTTTCTACGTCTACCAGACTTATGAACTTTCACAAATTAATTAATTGTTTTCTGCGAATTGCACTTGTGTGGATAATGTAGCATAAGTTAGATATATTAGCATTTCGTATGAATACCAAATTAATGAGTTTAAATGAATATAAGACTTTCGAATTAGGGCATTAAATTTGTGTTTATGGGGTTGATATTGAGAATCTTCTCCACCCACTGCGTCCTACATTAGATAAATAACAAGATTTAGATTAAGCAAAATTCAAGCAGTTTAGGAGTATTTTTATATCTTGTATAAAGGTTTGAGTAGGTATTGATTGAGAAACTAAAGATAACTTAAATTAGTGTTTCATTCAACCACTCAACTGTTACAAAATGCAAAAAAATAAAAACATATAAGTTCATGTTTAAGAAAAAGTACATTTATTTTAGTTTTTCAAGTCAGACGTGAAACAAACACAAACGTAACCGTGCTTTTTACTTCTGCTTATGTTTCACATTTCTGTTTACGATTTATCTTATATAAAATATTCTCGTTTTTCTTATATGAACTCTACAGTATATTTTAAAACAAATAACCTTGAGAGCAATTAAAGCCTAAGCAGGTAAAACTCATCCTTAATCCCAAGTTCTAACTTACTTGGTATAGTTTCAATCTGTATGTTTAGAGCTTTGTATTCATCATCTTAAAGTAAAGTGCCATTACAAGCTACTCGCAGAGAGAGAGACCTTAGAAAGAAGCGTTTAGTTAATTATAAGAAATTATTCCAACAATTTAGTCGGGTCTAGAGAAATCACTTACATCTCTCTCTCTCACACTCCCTCTAAACACTAAAGATCACAACAACAAAGAAAAGACAAATCCCAAATAAGTAGGATCATAAAACAAAGATTCGAATTATCACAAGTTCCTTTGCTTTTGACATAAACAAAGCCTTATAAAAAATAAAAATAAAAGAAACTTATTGATGTAAACATTAAACAAAGAATTAGACTTAAAAAAAAAGTCCTGAGCTCTCTGGTATTTTTCTATTTCTTTTTTTTTTTGAAGAACAGAAATATTTCTACTTCCAAATCTTTACTGATTTGTCATGACTTGCAGACGCAACCACTCCAGTCGATGGCGACTGAGCCAAGGCAGAGATCACACACTCGTGAGCCGCTATCGTCATACATTTGTTCTCCATTGTGTTCCACAGCTCCAGTGTCTGTCACAGATTCGTTTATCAAAGTTAAAACAACTGAGAGATCAAATCATCTCATCACGCAAGTGAACAAGGAGACTATCGGATATTGTTTGACACAGATTGGTGCTCAGATTGAAAAAAAATTCGAGCCAACATATAAAACAAATATCAGATATTCATGGGGACATAGATTATTGTACCTGGTAGCCACCAACGACCATGAGATTGGGAAAGCTAGGGTGAAAAACGCAAGAGTGGAACTTGTTTCCACTGTTACTAAGCTCGTGGACGCAATCTCCTGAACTCAGTGACCATATTTTTACAGCGTCTTCACTAACAGAAGCTACCATATCACCGGTTTGGTTCCAACAAACAGAATGTACATTTGAGGAATGTCCCTGACAGATCAAAAGTAAATGAAGCCATGAGACACAAATTTTCTTTAGATGGGTGGAGTGTATGAGTAACAATGATGGCTTTCTTTAAACATATGCCCAAAATGCATCCAACAAGAAAACACACTGGACTTGGAAGATTCAAACTATTGAAAGTAGAAAACAAAGCTTTTAAGTCTTTTATATGGATTGACCAGGGGGAATCAAAATTATCAAAATATAATTTTCAGCTGTACCTTAAAAATGTGGACCCGTTTGTTATTATTTTCAACATCAAAAATTGACACAGTATTCTCCGATGCTGCAGCCAACAATTGTCCTGTTCTTGGCTGGAACCGTACTTGCGTGCTAGCCCCCTGTGCTTGAAAATTCAATGATTAGCAAACAGAGCTCAATTCGCATAGAAACCATACACGGTGTCAGGGGCTTGCCTTTGTAGCACGAACACAAGAAGCGTTGATGTCCCAAAATCGAATATCATTGTTGCCATCACAAGAGCATAAAAGCTCGGTTTTCTTAGGATGAAAATCAATGGACATAACAGGTGATGCATGACCAGAAATTGTTCGTAGGAAGTAACCAGGCTGCACAAATCGGTAGTAGTTAGTCACAGCTGAATACGAAACATAACAACAAATAAATAGAGATATATATTATCATACATCAGAAGCATCCCAGATCTTGATAGTTTTGTCAAATGATGAAGTTGCCAGTTGAGTTGAATTAGGTCTGAACCGAACATCTGTAATGATATGAGCATGTTCTTCCGGAGTGCTCTCAACATGTAGTGTTTCCATGTTCCAAATAAATACCTACTGACAAAAAGAAATTTGCATCCACATTATCTGTTTTTCAACAAACGAAATGTTACCTATCTATAAATGATCTATAGATATTTTAGGGTCTCGACAAGATTATAAGCAAGCCGTATTGTCAGAAATTAAGATGCTGCACCTTTTTATCATGTCCAGCGCTAGCCAACAATTTCCCATCAGATGAGAAGTTACAGCAGATGACCTTACTGGCACTTTTTCTTATACAACTAACCTCATTGAAACCGAAAGCTGAAACTAGGAAGAGGACCGTGTTAGTATATATATATCGACTACTAGTAGCATTTTTATCCTTGGGGGGTTGGGAGGGGGGGGGTGGGGGTGGTGTTAGAATACCTTTTGAGGTTTCAGTATGCTCAGAAGGGTTCCGCTTTAGGGTGCCAAACAAGCTTCCTCCATCTCCATCATCTTGGGACAAAAACGATTCTACATTATCTTCTAGGGCTCCCACATCTCCAAACTGTTCCATGTCATCCTGCAGCTATTAATTCTTGTCATAAGAAAGCTGAAAGAAACACGGCCCCATAGGCTAAGCAAAAAATACATAAGCCGCTAAGAAAAAACTTCCTTTCACACAACACAACTGCATGCTGCATCCAGATGTTATTAGAATATAACTAGATTGTCGTTATTATTCTTCTGAGAAATTAACAAACATACCAGTTGATTTGCTGATGATGCAAGACCACCAATCCCATCAGAACCATACATCATTGGTCCTTTTGGCATGCTATTAACATGGTGCATGTTACCAGTTATAGCAACTCCATCAACAGGGGTATGTGTTGAAGGAGTTGACGGCTGTGAGTTGGATGGGCCAACAGTGTTTCCTGTCCCTGTACTGTTAGCAGGACCAGAAGAGGAAGGCCCTTTTCTTTTGCGGTTGTTCTATCAAAGACACGAAAAGGAAGTTGTGGCTCAATCATCTTAGACACTGAAGAATATATTAAGTTGGTTCAAACCACATGATTAAGGGGGGACTAAGACTAGTGGGATTGGATCCACAAAAAAAGTACCTGTTGTGATTGCTGGGATAGTAAGTGATCTTGTTGCTGAGAAGAAGATTGTTGTACTGGCGGCATGTTGATATGCTATAGACCAACGAATATGCAACGGAAAAAGGGAAAATCAGAAGAAAAAAAACATTTGATTGATAAAAATCGTAGCAGTGAAGTCCCCACGTATGGCAGTAAACAGCTATTAATTGCAGATAAGTTTTCTCTATTGCTGGGAGCAAGTGATTAACAAGAAGAAACAAAATTCTGGTCCCTAAATTGATCTACATTAAGATAACACAAACACATTATCCTACAGATTTTTCAAATGAAAAGTAATAGCAGTCACACAATACCCAAAAGAGAAAAATTTTAAAGCATATCATAGACGAACAATTATCGGAAATGATCCAATTTCACCATCTAACAGAACAAAGAAAAATTAGATGCTTAATGTGGAATGTTCTCTCTGCTACCCAAAAAGATGATAGAATGTAGCTCAACAGATGCCACTGCATTCAACAGGGATATGCATTTTTTGGTGCTTTGAGAAAAAGTCTTACCTTTGACGAACTTGACTGCATTGGGGACCCTATAGATCCATCATTTGCATTTTGTTGGCCATCTTTTGGATTCATGTTTCCTCTAGGTAATCCTGTAAATCTTCGAGGGTCCATGTCACCATACATGGGTGAATTAGTCATATTTCCTTGCGCTTGAACCTGAGCCAAAATCTGTTGTTGTTGTTGCTGCTGCGGCGAGAGCTGAAACTGACTTTGATTTTGTAGAAAAGATTTCTGAACCTGAGGGCCTCCTAAACCTGGTCGGATTTGCTCGATGCCCTGTAACATGTGTCAAGAAACTTAGCAATAACTGAGCTTGGAATGACAAACAAGTAAATTCTGAGAAGAATCACAGTGACTTACAGTTAATGGCCATCCCTTTAAAGGTAGACCACTCACTCCAGGGTTTAATCCTTCACAAGGGAAAAACACAACAACATAAGAATTAATCTAATAAATTGAAAACAAAAGGTTCTCATGAGGCCATTAGCATATCACACCCTATGTAATTCATCATAACTTTTCACATAACAGGGAAGGGATATGTTAATGTTGGAGCCCACAGTCAACTAATTGCCACGAAAGGCAAACTACCAGTATTTACCACCATTATTTTTTAGGGGATATATTTACCTGCACTCCCCATTCCAGGCTTTGATTGCAGAATTCCCTGGCCATAAACTGTAGAAGGATCCACTGGCAGTTGTCTCGGAGATGTGCCCAGATTTACTTCATTTTTGATTTCCTGCACATACAAGACATTCAGATGCATACCAATATATTTGATTGGAGACTTGTCTGCTAGAAGATTTGAATAGTCATAAAGTAAGGTGCTCAAGTTGTAGTTACAGTGGGTTGCTGAGTTCGTGACTGAATTTGCTGCAGCGCTGCCGAAACACCTCCTTGATGGTTTCCTTGGACCATCTGACTGTTTTGACAGAATGGGAAGGGGTCAGCGACGTGAGGACAGGAAAAACAACAGCAAATAAATGAAGCTGAGCCAATTTACCCATGATGGTTTGTTGCTGATTTAAGAAGGGCCATCCTTGCATCAAGATGGGGTTGGGATGTCTCAGAGTTCATTGGATTTGGTTGTTTCATACGTTCCTCGTACATTTTTGCAGCCAAAGCACTAGCATTCGACTGCCCAATCATCCCTTCAGAACCAATAGCATTCATTGGACCCCCAAGAGAAGGGTGATTAGGATCCCTACGTTGCATTTGAGCTTGTCGCATTAAATGCAGTTGCTGCATTTGCATTTGCTGCTCCTTCGCTTTACCTTGTTGTGCCTAAAAATTTCAAAGCCACTGGTCAGATATTAAAGTGAAAATTATAGAAAAAAAGACCATATCTCCAAATGGTAGTAGGAAGCTACCTCGATATAAGCTGCAGCAGCCTCCGAATGTTTCTCATTTGTCCTTGCAATGAAGATATCCCAGAACACAGACCACCACTCAAAAAGAAACCCTCCAGGTGCATCAATTGCTACATCATTCACACAACGAAAACCATTTCAAAGAGTTAATCACTTAGCCTAGATTGACAGAACAAAGAAACAATTACCTAACAAAACTTAAAATAAAGTAAGAACAAAGTCGAACAAGAGGGTATATTACCAACTGGATCAGGTGAAACCTTCCCTTCAGTCATAAACGACTTTGCAGTATTATGAAGTTTCTTCTTCACCAAATAATCATATATGTAAACGTCAAGCCTACAAAACCCAAAAACATGAAAGTAAGAAGAAGAAAAAAAAATCTGGGAATTGAAAAAATAAGCTCTCGTTATATACAAAACCACTTACATCTTGTCAGCTTCCCAATTACTCTGCGACATAGCTTCAGCCCCAAGATCGAGCTATAAAAATAGTTTAATCAAATCTTCATTAGAAAAAAACGATTAGAACAAAGAATTTGCGATTGTTTTAATAAAGAAACTAACCTGAATAAGCCCAAAGAAATCAAAGCGATTCCAAGTAGATCAGAACCCTAATTCGATCTTCAAATTCCAGTAACTTTAGAGATCAAACATTACTGCTACACATACAAAGAAATTATAAAGAAATCGATAAAAGGTTAAATTACTTGTACGCGAACACGACTTTGGGGAATTCGTCGAATTGATAAAGAAAGTAATCGAATTCATACCTGACGGATCACAATTGAAAAAGAAAAAAAAAAATATTCTAGGGTTCTTGAGATTACAGTGAATTGTATTCAGCTGTTACTTAAAAGTAAATCGATCATGAAACAGCTGGAAGAGAGAGAGAGAGATCAGATATGAGTTTTGGAGATCAGAGTAACAAAAAACCTTCAGAAGTTTGGTTTGATCCTTTAGGATTCTATCACAAAGTTTATTTACGGCTTCAATAGGACTTCAAATGGGCTTCTTATTGGGCCTAAAGTTGACTTCAATCTAAGTCAACTCGAAGACGGGGCAGAAACTTTTCCTAAATTTTTTTGTTTGAAACCGTAAATGTAGGTAGAAGTTAAAGAAGGGATACTCAAATTTTAAATTTACGTAACGTTTAAGTTGCAATTGCATATTTTTTTAATGTTTTTTTTTGTAATTGAGGGGAGACAATGGTCTTCTCACATTTTATTAAAATTAAAAATAAACTAATTGTCCGACAAAATCGAAGTAAAAACATATGGAATCGAATTAAACAAATGAATATGTAATAGTAAAAAATACGCATAGTTTGTCAAACCATCTGCAAAGACGATTTGCCTACTTATACACATGAGTGATGCGGACTAACCAGTCCCTCGATAAGAAGCCGTAGAACAATCGTACGAGAAAGTATAGCAGATGAGAATCAGTCTATTTTTTTTTGTGTTTTAGTACTAGAGGAGAAGAAGGGAAAAACAAATGTATGGATTAATAAAATAATAATACTTTGAAGCATTTTAGAACAAGTCATGAGCTTAGTAAACTAATGACAGATTATTGTAAGATCACATGCCACTACAAGAAAATAGAGATTTAGCGACTGCGGGAATAGTCGCTAAATAGTCGTAAATTAGCATATTGCGACTAACTGGCGACTAATAAATGTAGTCGTTAATCTTCAGTCGCTAACTCCTATAGTCGTAAAATTAGTCGCCATTTGGCGACTACATTACGACTAACAGAAGTAGTCGTGTCGTAGTCGTAAAGTAGTAGCCAAATCTGCGACTAATATGCTACAAAATTTTGCGACTATTCAACGACTACAGACTCCGTAAAAACGCAGTCGTAAAATTATAGTCACCTTTTAGTCGTAAAGTTTAACTACTAATTAACAACTAATACAATCATTAATATTCGATTATAAAGATTTAGCGACTATTTAGCGACTATTTAGCGATTGTTCTGTGACTATTTGACGACTAATTGGCGACTGGTTAGTGACTAAAGTTGACAAAAATTGAAATTGGAATTTTTATTGATTTGAATTGGTTTTATTTCAAATTTGACTACTTTGTTTTGTGTTTGAAAATTACGAATCTGATTATAACAAGTAAATTGTAAAAACAAATTATTCAAATAAACTCTTAAGTTTTTTTATACCAAATATTGTAACAAGAAAAATAGACAAAGAAAAAAAAATCTATGGTCAAGTTCATGATAATGAGAAAATAACCTAAGAAGTAACCTAAGAAGCTGGTGTAGTTGGATCTGGTTGGGGAAGACTTGGAGGCTATGTGGTTGAAGCAAATGAGTGAGTCGCTATGAAGTCGAGGAAGTGTGGATCAGTTTGTCGCAAATACTTTTCCACCAAGGACAAGTGCTCGAGCTTCTCATTTTGCTCAGCTACAGTTCGGGAATGCTCTGCTTCAATGCGTTCGTTATAAGCAGCCTGCTACTCGATTTTACGTTGAGCTTCCTTCAGTTGCTCTTGCAGTCCCACAAATGAAGAACAGTCTTCTGGTTGCTTGCGCTTTCCACCGACAAGAGTCCCCTTGAGGCTGCCAACTCCATAATGATTTCCTCGTGAGTCCTTCTCAGTGGCCTGTGAAAAGTCCATAATCAGAATGTAGAACTTGTTAAACTAAACACTTACAAACAGTATAAGGTGAGACTAAGACCAAACACATAATCAGAATGTAGAACTTCTTAGACAATCTCATACAAACATCACATCAAAACAAAAGAAAACAGTCTCAAAACCTGTCTCACTCCCACAAACAATACATCAACACAACACACACAAACTATTATCAACTACAATCTAGAAAAATACAAGAACTGAAATCGATCGTCATATATTTAGCTAACAGAAAACATAAAATAAATGTTACCAAATAGTGTTTGAAAACTGTTTTATTACATGAAGGAAGATGCTTGTATAATCATCTGCTGTTAGCTCTCGAAGCCGCGAAGCACCATCTGAAATGTCTGAAGTCCCTGTCCCTAGCTCACTCAACTTCTCTTGCACCTTTTGCTCATAAGTTTGAGCGATTTTTTCTGCCTTCCGATCAACATAAGTACCATCTGGCTTTGTGTGTGTCTTAATGAATACCTCACCAAGACTGACTTGTCTTCCCAGCGTCTCTTCCTACAATGTTACCAAAGAAACAAGCATCATATAACAGAATAGAAAGATTCAATTGTGTAAGAAAAAGCAATAACAGATTTAAAGTAAGAGTAACCATTTCTTGTTGGATTTGTTGATATGACTTCGGGCCTGCTAAGTGGACGTGAGGTCCCAGACCTTTCCGGTCAGACATACGAGCATTGGAATAGGTGAGACTCCTTTGATGTGCTTCATCAGTGTCCCAGTATACGCACATTGTTTTCCACAAAGTGTTACCAATCCATTTAGGTTGCTCTCAACTAATTCTCACGTTGCTAACCATGTCTTTCATCCGACGTTGACAGATCTCCTCAAAATATTGTTGAACTGTCCCTGTTATCAAGGGATCCCAAGTGTGTATTTTCTACAATACAAAGAATGATGTTAAGGCATTAAAAACACAAGGAAACCAATATGTGAAGATAGGGACAGAAAAATTTACCGCGAACTCCAAGAAGTATCTTTCTTGTCTTTCCCGAGGCACACATGTCCAACTGTAGAAGGCGTCGTCAAATTTGTTTGTAAAAATTTTAGTTATCGACCAAACCAGTTTTGATCCTTTGTCGCGAGTAAACCTGCAAACACATGAAGCTAAGTAGTGAATGGTCCAGCAAAGACACACCATTACAATAAAACAAGTAGAAGTTAAATGTTAACAGACTACAACAGTTATAAAAGAAAGAAAGATAATACAAATCAAAACATACAGTTAGACATCAAAACTCAACATATAGGTTTAAACTGTTGGATTCTAAGACATACGACAAGATTAAACCAGGTCACATAATTCTCCACAGCAATGTTAAATAGACATGAGTTAATGCAAACAAGAAAGAGATAATACAAGGTGAGAGTAAGACCGAACATTACTGTTATCATCTCAACCTAATACACAGTCTCATACTTGTAAGACCAAACACTTGCAAACAATACATCATCACAAACAAGACAGAGACTACACAAACACAAGAACTGAAAATCAACTAGATAGAGGCTTTAATGCTTAACATAAACCCGCCTGTTTTGAAACTCAACCTAAAACACCTTCTAAAAACAAAACAAAGATAATAAAAACAATATCACTACCACAAACAATATATCATCAGAAACAAGACCAACCTGATTGTTTTCAAACTCAACCTAATACACAGTCACAATGTTAAATATCATTAAAGAGTTAAGAATTAGATAAACATTACCAAGTAGTGTTTGGCAAAGGTGTGGGGGAGAGAACAGTGGTAAACTTATAACGGTCTGGCACCATAAGCAGAGCATTAAGAGCCCTAAGCGTGTCCCCCTGAAGATCCGGCAACACTGCAGATTTGTCATGGAAGTTGTTTCCTTGTGAAAAAGGACGACTCTGATCGTGAGAGTTGTGATGTGGAGAAGCTGAGGCGTCCTGCAGATGAGCTGAAGTGGAAGCTTCATTATTATGGACTTCTTGTGAAGAAGGAGTCACACCTGCTTCACATTGTTGAGGCAGAGAATTCTGGAAAAGCTGTTGTGGCGGTGGATAGCTCCCGACATGTATTCTTGATGTTGAAGTATTTGCAAGGCTAGGGACTTGAGGTGAGGTTGACTGAGGTGGAGGAATTAGGGCTGCCGGCGTGAAGTTGTATTGACTAGGTAGAGGACTTGGTGTTCTCGATGCTGTCGTTGAGCCTCCAGCTCTCTGGAAAACGTTGGGAACATTTCTTCTCTTCCTTCCTCGTCCACTCTTAGCTGGTGGCATCGTGTGAATGAGGAATCGAAGAAGGATAGATATGCAGGAAAGAGAACCAGCCTACAATATAAGACTGATTAGAGAACCAAACTCAGAATTATATCAAAATTATCAAACACACGAAAGTCTCTAATCTTCTATACATTATTCATACATGAGAGTATTCTATAAGCACTATATTCAGCAAACCAAAACTCAATAAGTAGTGCCACTTTCATACAAAGCACTACTAACAAAATTAGAGTCATTCATTACCATGATATTTGTAGTAAAAACAAACATAAAGTCAAGAGAATTACCTTGAAACAGCCAATGAAAGAAGGAAGATGCAAGAACGATGATGGAGTTGTGTATGTTCTTGATCTGCAAAATAGAAATCTATGTCAGTCTTCTACATTAACCCTTAAAAAAATTAAGCATTCCCTGTTATTTGGTATCACCATGATTCAACAAGTATACCACATGCTCAACCACACCACAGGTTAAACCTCAAAGGCTCAAACTTGGTAACTAATTTGTTAAAATAAAACAGCAATATGCAAACTTCAAATCTTTATGATCCAAACTACAACTTCAGAGATCATAAACTGATCATTAATTACTTATCAAACCAAGAACAAAGGTAATAAGAAATCAAGAACGAACAAAACCAAGAACAAATATACAAATCTTTATTTGAGCTGTGATATAAAAATTAAATATAATTATTAGCCTAATCAGAGATAATCAAAGAAAAGAACAAAGCCCATTCGCATTATTACATTTGTTTCCATGATTACAAAGAACAAAACAACATAGATTACAAAGAACAAAAACAACTAATTTGAGACAAAAGACTTGGACTAATTTGAGAAACAAAACCAAACACAAAAAGGTAGAGTTTTCTTTGCTTCGCCAGGGAAACAAAACTAGACACAAAACAACTAATTTGAAAACCAAGAGCTAAGCGAGAAAAAAAAACTAGACACAAAAGACTTGGACTAAAGAAAACCAAGAGCTAAGCGAGACATGATTTTGACGAAATCATTAATGTGAAACTCAAGCAAAAGAAATCCTATTACTAATAACAGTGACTAATAATTATCAGAATCATATAAAGTTTCTTATCACAAATATCAATCAAAACCAGAGACAAAACAACAGAGGCAAACTAGATTCCTCTTCAACTCGGATCAGAGAACTTCTTAGCCACCGATTCGTTGAACCCAGAAAACTAGATTCCTCCTCAACTTCACCATTGCTGCTTTCTTCTTCCTTTACAACACCACCGAGACTGCTCCTCTCCTTGGTTTCCAAGCTCAATCAACTCAATCGCTTCAATCTCTTACTCGTCCTCAACCAGACTTGGACTGAAAACTTGACTAAGAAAATTGAAGAAGAAAACAAGTAATCTTTGAAGAAGATTTGAAGAAATCAACAAAAAATCGAAAAGAAGAAGATGAGAGGAATGAGAGAAGCGGCAAGTAGGGTTTCGCAAGAAGATGAGAGGAAAAATGATTTTGGGTTAGGGTGAAGGGTTTGGGCCTAATTTTGTGGCCCTTAATCCAATTGAGTCAATCTGAAGTTCGAATCTTTGGCTTACACATGATAACACGAGCAATTCACGTGAAGTACTTATCATGATATATAACTTATTTTGGGAAAGTTTATTCTAGTTTTATTTTAAAACTTTATTTTAAAACTTAAGTCCAGTTTAATTTGAAAACTTTATTTTAAAAATTTATATATATAATTATGATCATAATGTAAAAGACAAAATTTTAGGATTATTGTTTTCAAATTTGATATAAATAACATAATCAACACTGTAACATAAGTAACATAGTTAATTAGTAGGGTTATTCGTCATATGGTTCTTCATCAGAAGACGACAAATTACACCGAAATTCATCTTCTGGTTCTGAATCTCCGGCATCATAATCGAGGTTTATTTGGTTTACTCCCTGTACAAAATTGTCGAGTACGAGATCTTCAATTGTAGTATTCAATACATCATCATTATTTTCTGTTTGCATAAGAGTCGGTTCTTTTTTTCATATTCTCCTGAAATGTTTCCCCTCAGATTCACTTTTACAATATTAAGCCACAACTGCTTCGGTTTCTTTGTGTATGGGTACGAAAAATAACAAACTTGATCCGCTTGCGAAACTGTTTACAATATTAACATGTATGTATAAGTATAAATATAAAAAATTATATATATATATGTATACACACTAATACGTACCTAAAATAAATGGTTCGTAGTTTTTGTATTTTCTCGATGAAAGAACGTCTACAACGCCACCATTGCTCCTCCGAGTGCCTCTACCTATAACAAGGTCATACCAATTACACTTAAAAAGAGTGATTCTCAAATTGACCATCCCCTCGTACTCGAGTTCTATGATATCAGTTAAGGTCCCGTAGAAATCCGCTTCATGCATCAGTGTAATTTTCACCTTTAACACAGACCTCGTAGTTGCATGTCTTCCGGCCAGCGCCGTGATTCTGTGTATGAAACAAAAAACCTCTTGTAAAATACATTGGCCAGGTTTTGACCTTATTCAAAGGTCCGTGAACTATCTCTTGAACCCAAGTAGGAAATGGATTTGTGGCGTTCCAGTAAGTAACCTGCATATATATGTAAACAATAGTGTCAATATATATAAGTATAAATATATGCATAATAATTATGAATATTATTTAGACATACATATTCTTTCACCCATAAATGATACTCGTCAGCTCTTTTCGCGGAGAGTTCTTTTTCGGAAAGTCCTCTATATTTTGCAGAAATAAAATCCTCGAACATTCTATACAAGATCAACACAAATATTAGAAAACATAGTTGATTATTTATATTAAAAGGAAAGCTGAGAGAGGTGCCAACTTATATACCTCTCAATTGGTTGAAAATATTCACAATTTCTTAAAACATATGCATGTGCGCATTGATAGTCTCTCTCTGATAGCCATATTTCATGCATTTCTCCACTTGGACGGCCAACGTGAGTAAATATAGAAGGTACTCCAGGAAAATGATATACGGGGACTTCACCTTCGTCGAATCTTGTTAACCTGACCAAATCAATGAAAAGTTATAAGTCACATTAAGATAGATATTAGGTGTGTATATATACATGTTATATGGTAAAGTGGACATGTGAATGATTTTAGTATTTACCTTGATTTTGTTTGTATATTCGCAGCAAAGTAGTGCTCTGAGAAATAAGCAATCTCGTCATTGATATATGATTCAACAATGGATCCTGCCGCAAATCTTTTGTTCTTTGCTTTTCCTTTCAACTTTTTGAAAAATCTTTCAAAAGGATACATCCATCTATATTGGACAGGGCCTCCTAATTCAGCTTCGTAGGGGAGATGTATAGGCAGATGCTCCATCACATCGAAAAAAGATGGTGGAAAGATCTTTTCCAAATTGCAGAGGATTAAAACTATGTTCTCTTTTAAAATTTGAAGACGATCTTTATGCAAAGTTCTCGAACATAAGTCCCGGAAAAATGCTCCAAGCCCTACAAATATTCATAAAGCATGAGGTTATATTATATAAAATACTATATAATCATATATATATTTATAGTACTATAAGTACGTAATTGAGTACCTGATAACGCAAGATGGACATTCCGGTCTAGGAGTTCTGCAAAGATAAATGGAAATAGTCGCTCCATAAAAACATGGCAGTCATGGCTTTTCATGCCTGAAAACTTTCGCTTGTCCATATCAACACAAGTAGCTAAGTCTGACGAATAACCATCGGGGAATTTGACTGCATGTTTCACACATTCCAGTAAACTTGTTTTGGCTTCTTCTGTCAATGTGAAGACTGGGAAAGGAGCTTTACCATCACTGTCAATATGTAAGTGTGGCCGAGAACAGAATTGTTCTATATCCAATCTTGACATGATGTTGTCTTTTGATTTACCCTTCACACTCATAAGCGTATTCATGACGTTGTCAAAAAAATTCTTCTCTATATGCATCACATCAAGATTATGTCGTAGATTGAGGTCCCTCCAGTACGGCAGCTCCCAGAATATGCTTTCCTTGTGCCAGTTATGTCGCTTCCCATAGCCCGGCATCTTCTTTTCGTGACCGTTGCCACCGACGTCCTTTGTTTTCGGTGGATTTACGCCAACCAACCGCTCACAATAAACTTGCTCACCAGTCAAAGACTGAGGTGGATACTCTCTCAAAGCGTCCTTTCCCTTCAGGAAGTCTTTTTTATTCCTCCTCAATGGATGACCACCAGGAAGAAATCTCCGGTGACAATCAAACCAACACGTCTTCCTTCCATTAGGTAGATAAAAAGACTTTGTATTTTCCATGCAAACTGGACAAGACAACTTACCATGGGTTGTCCATCCGGATAACATGCTATACGCCGGAAAATCGCTTATCGTCCACATCAACACTGCTTTTAGATTAAAATTTTGATTCAAGGACACATCGTATGCATCAACGCCATTAGACCACAACTCTTTTAACTCCTCAATAAGCGGTCGGAGGAAGATATCGAGACTAGCTCGAGGATGGTTTGGCCCAGAATTCAGAATTGTAAGAAATAGATACTCTGTATTCATGCACATACCAGGGGGTAAATTATATGGAGTCAAGATCACAGGCCACAGGGAATGATTACGAGACATGCCAAATGGATTGAACCCATCGGTACATAATCCAAGATAAACGTTACGGGGTTCTTCAGCAAACCGAGGATTTTGATCTTGAAAATATCTCCACTCCGCCCCATCAGAAGGATGACCCATTTCTCCCTCCTTTGCTTGGTGCTCGGCATGCCATCTCATTGCCGCTGCAGTCTTCTCGCTCTGATACATTCTTTTCAACCTGTCAGCAATAGGTAGATACCACATACGACTGTATGAAAATTTGGTTCTACGTCAGTCGTACTTAGGCTTCCATCTTTGTGCACCACAAAAAAAACATTTATCTTCCTTCTCGTCATCTTTCCAGAAGATCTTACAATTGTTAATACAAACATCAATTGTATGATTTGGGAGGCCTAAATTGCGCATCAATTTTTCTGTCTTGTGAACTGGTTGACTTATTTCCTTTTGGTAAATAGTCTGTCAAGATTTCGCATACGGAATCCATTAACTTTTCACTCATATTATATTCTGTCTTATTTTGCATGACTCGAGCAGCTAAGGATAACTGCGAGTGACATTCACGACAACCATCGTATAATGGATTTTTTGCACTTTCTAACAAGTCATAAATTTTTTTTGAATGGTTCCTCACCGGTTCCTCTACATTCTGATAACTACCATCCTGATGATAGTTATCAAAACTGACGTTATAACGAAATGCATCATTCACCATATCCATATATCTATCTTCTACT
This sequence comes from Crucihimalaya himalaica, assembly GCA_004349715.1. Taxonomy (NCBI): domain Eukaryota; kingdom Viridiplantae; phylum Streptophyta; class Magnoliopsida; order Brassicales; family Brassicaceae; genus Crucihimalaya; species Crucihimalaya himalaica. Next base: position 1,616,918 of record SMJT01000028.1, read on the forward strand.
ACATTACCCACTTCTTCACTCCCACTAATATACGTCGATAAACATAACTCGATTCTAAATCCATATAAATTTCTTCTCCATGCTTATACCAAACATAATAATCTGGCATAAATCCTCTGCTATAAATATGATTCCAAATTCTTGTCCCCGGGATAAATTTCTCGTTCTTGCAAACACTACAAGGGCAGAAAAATTTACCGCCATTACTCTGTGTCAGAGGCTGGCTATTTGCAAATGTCATGAATTGCTCCACCCCCGTTGTGAACTCTGCCGAGAAATTCCCCGTCTCTTCATCGAACCTCTTATACATCCACTCCCGAAAATTGTAATTTCCTGACATTATATAAGAAAATCAGAAAAAAAATTCTTATGTGTTTTGTTTGAGATCGAATGATGAGTAGAATTGGAGAAAAATTTGATTATATAGACGATTCTGGCGACTACATAGCGACTCAAAAACGTCTGAAAGGCGACTACATGTTGCAGTCACCTAAAAACCGGTACACCAACCCCAAACGAAAAACACGTGTTTCACCGGTTTTGTACGACTAATTAACGATTATTTTTCGACCCGCCGCAGTAGTCGCATAATAGTAGCTTAATTAGCCACTATTATGCGACTATTATAGTTCGTCGGTAAATTAGTCGTATATTAGTCGCAGATAAGCGACTCAGATGATTAGTCGTAAGGTAGTCGTCACTTTAGCGACTATAAAGTGACTATCTTTTGCCGTCTGAAACTTTAGTCGCTAATTAGACGTAAAATAGCGACTCCGGTATCGACTGTGCGGATTGGTCGTATAACAGCGACTCAGTTACAACTATGTAAGAATAGTCACAAATAGTCGGTACATAATCGCTAATTAGTCGCAACTTTTAGCGACTAATGCTTTAGTCGCTTTCTGTCGTCGCTAAATTTATGTTTTCTTGTAGTGTGCTATGACAAAATAAAATTAATAAATGGTCCATACTCCAAATAGACTCAATATTACACATTATCATACCGTATGTAATCTCTTCGTTATTGCTATAAGAAGCTCAATTATATACGTACAGCCATATTTTATCGATTAGTTATTACTAAATATTAAGGGATTATAAATGAACAGTCCACACGTTAAGTGTTTCAAAGTCTTAAGAGTATTACTTAAATTTCTTACAAACCAAATTAACTATATTAATCTTGTTAAGCTTTTTGAAAGAAAAATAAATCATTAACAGTTGACTTTCACATTTAAGTCCAAACCATCATTCTAACAGCAAAACAGTCCAAATTCAAAATAGAAATCTGGCATTCAGAACTCAAACCAATCATCAACCTCAAACTTTATATATTTAAAAATATGTAGATGATTAATGTATATATAATAAGTCTTATCTGTTTTTTCTTTCTTTGTTAGTTTGGAAATTAAAAGGTTTAATAATATGTGTTTGGTTTGAACAATTTATGGCATAATAAATGAGATCACTTCCTTTTCACTAAATGAGGTCACATTTTAGGGTTTGAATAATGCAAAAGAGAGCCCTTATATTATTAATGGCTTTGTAGTAGAGCATGTCCTTCAACTATAAAAGGAAAATAATGTAGCCACCATTACAAGTTTTGTTTGTTTGATAACGACACAATTTATTCATTATTTAGTAGTACGTCTTATTTTATTTTTTAAGATACACCAAAAGAGAGATAATGTACACTATTTTCCTCTTTTTGCTATAAAGCCATGAAAAGTTAATTTATGAGGGATCATATATATATTATGATGAATTATTAATCCAGATCTGGCACCCTTATTCAATATATATATCTTAAAATGATGAGTTCAGATTTCAGAACATGAACCAATTGATAAACAATGTGTATATATATATATATATATATATATATATATATATTCTTCAATTTCAGGTTTTAGCTCCCCCCAACAACTTTTTTTTTTAATCGTAAATATGATATACAATTCACTATATGTGCACATATAATCATATATATATATATATATACACTATCAAAGTATTTATTTATTAGAATTATGAGTTCTTCCAATGTACTAATTGATTTCATTTTCTTGTTCTGTTGGATGAGATCAACTGGGCAGTTGGCAGACATAAATAAGTTGTCCAATGACAGGTGAACCTCATTTAATTTATAGTACACTCGACTAATTAGTTTTTCGCTTTATTTACAGGTTGAACCGTCCGGTTTAATCGATGCCGGTTTCATATTTTTCCTCACGGGTTATACATAAACCAAGCATTTCAACTCTGAATGGATAAACGTTTATTGACATTAGTCCACATTCAAAACATTCGTTACGATCAAATCTTTAAATAGTTAGACTACATGCAACATATGCACTAATGCACAATTTGTCAATTTTAAAAGTAGCAGATGGGTTATCTAGAGAAACTAACTAAACCAGAGTTGACAAGAAACCTAAAACTAAAAAGAAGCAAAACCGGTTATATGTGTACGTACGTACTCACGAGTGGACGATATGTCTATATATACAGGCCAAGATTTAGCTTCACTGACACAACTGTCTTCTCTCTTACATATCCATCATATAAATTTAAACTCGTGGAATTAATTTTAAAAGCTTAATTATGGGTTTAATCTCCCGTAAGGCGTGTGTGTTTATCTTTGTATTCGCTCTAGTCGCCGAATTTGCGTTCGGAAATGTTGAGGTTAACGACGACAAACACTTTTTCCACAAACCTCACCCGTTCCTACACAAACCTCGTCCATTCTTCCACAAACATGGCATTTACAAGAAAGGTTTTGGTAAGGGTTTGGGCGGCGGAGGCGGTCTAGGCGGAGGTGGTGGTCTAGGAGGCGGTGGAGGCCTAGGAGGCGGTGGCGGTCTAGGAGGCGGTGGTGGTTTGGGTGGAGGAGGCGGTTTAGGCGGTGGAGGCGGTCTAGGCGGTGGAGGCGGTCTAGGCGGAGGTGGTGGTGGTGGTTTGGGAGGAGGAGGAGGATATGGTGGTGGTGCTGGAGGAGGATATGGCGGTGGTGCTGGAGGAGGACTTGGAGGCGGTGGTGGTATTGGGGGAGGAGGAGGATTCGGCGGTGGAGCCGGTGGTGGATTTGGTAAAGGCATCGGTGGTGGAGGAGGACTTGGAGGAGGTTATGGTGGTGGTGGCCATCACTGATTAGGCTCATGCTCATGCATTCGTACGTTGTTATATTATTTAATTTAAAGGAAAATGATAATGTTAATTACAAAATAAAATGATACATTAGCACATGTGTATGTCGTTCTTTTTATTTTGAGTTGCATTGTATGATGATTCCATATGTTCTGCTTTGGTTGGTTAATAAAATGGTTATTTTAGTTTGTGAACAGTTGTTAAGTGGTTTTTTTTTTTTTGTATAAATGATTTATTATGGTCAAAACTATATTTAATTGTAAATATTGTGGCTGTAACTTAAAAAAATATTTATAAAAGTTTAATTAGGAACAAAAAACTGTATAAGTTGTGATTTTAAATAATTATAAAAATTTGATTGGTAATAAAAATTATAGAAGCTATGAATTTTATTTTAATGTTATAATTTTTTTAACTATACTGACATAACAAAAAAAAATATTAGTAATTACATTTAAGAAATAAATTACAAATGTTTAGAAATAAACTAATAGATAAATATTTTTAAAAAATAAATTTATTTATATTTATTATTTCTTGCCAAAATTTAATACCCAAAAATATCAGTAAGAATGAGATAAACTTAAAAAAAACCCTTGGTGAATGTATGAAGTTTCGTGATCCTTATAATATATATCGTACTGCATCTTCAAACAATTTAGATGGTTTTTTAGATGTTTCCACTGCAAATTAGCTCTAAATTAATCGTTAATATTCTGAATAATGTTTTCTTTTTGAATAGCACTAAATCTTAGTCTTCCATTTGTAATACTCCATATAATACATACATAAATTTATGATCACATTTGCATATAATCCACATGCAAATAAACTTATGAAAAAATACGAAAATCATGATACATAAAAACTAGTTTACATAAAAACTCAACATGTCATGGTATTTATAATGTTAATGATAGTCTAAAAATAGTTTATTATATTAATTCTAATTTTAGTTTCATTTTAAATATTTTTTTGTATTGGTGTGTTTAATGATTTATAATGTTTTATTGTTTTTGAATGATTCTTCTTCCTGTTATAAATAATTTCGTTTTGTGTTGAATTTTTCTATTGACTATTATTGTTTTATTTTAATTTTTACTATTAATAGTACATCACTATTAAAAAATTACAAAAGAATCGTACAGTTTTCTAAAAAAATAGAAGCAAAAGGAAGTTGAGAAATTTTAGAAACCGTTAGGACTATATAAAGAAAAAAAAAAAGTAAAAGTAAGATTGGATGAAATTTGACTCTAATCACTTTTAAATGTAGTGTCACACCAATCAGTCCCATAGACTTCTCATAGCTTTAAAGTTTTAACTTAATTATTGAATTTTTATGTGATATAAGAGTTTGCTAATATGTCTCAAAACTTGTGCAATTGTAGACTCAATTATTAGTCGATGTTTTATGTTTATATAAATGTTTACTCTAATCTTTTCATTACATAATCGAGAAAATCCCAAAATAAACCTTCAAAGTGAAAGAAGTTCCCAACTTAAACCTTAACCTTAAAGGTTTAACACTCCCACTTTTATACATCAAGTTGACTAAAGTGATAATATAATACCTGAAAATGGCTTGAATTTTCTTGGACCCACAACATTTAACAGATGTTTTGTATCTGTTAACCGAATATTTAACACCGTAATGACGTGAGTTAACGTTAAAAACATGATTAGAATAAATTAAATTTAAATAATTTAGAAAAGAAAACCCCCAAATCGATTTGGGGATATAGGGTTTGGTCTATAAAAAATTCCCAAAGAGAGAGCTGTGAGATAAGAAGCTGTTTCGATTTATCTTTTTTTTTTTCCAGAGATCCTCACTGCTGCTGCTGTTCCGATTTCTCTTCCATTACCATCCTCGTCACTTCTTCGCTCGAGCCTTCGTTCATCGCCGGCAACGAAATGAGGTAAGAAATTGTTCCGATTTCTCTTCTTTTCTCCTCCCTTTTTTTCTTTTGTTAGTTAGCATAAACAAATGGGTTAATTAATTGTGGGTTTAAGATGGTGAAAGCGGAAGGGATCTTAAAGGACTCCTTCTTCCTCTTTCTGGGTTTTAAACTTTATGTGTTCAATCTTTGACTTTTGTGTTAAATTTATTAAATTTGGTTAATCTTTTGTGTTCACTTACTTGCAAACGTTTCTCTTTGCTCAATGTGTGTTGTGAATTTTGATTAATAACACTCTTCTTTTTTTCTCCTTCATGTGTTCGAAACCACTAAACGTAATGATTGAATTTGCAATGTTTAATATGATGCTGTTTTTACTTTACTTGAATTTGCAAACGTAATGGGTTATGTTTTAACTTTACATGTTCAATTTCAAGTTTAATCTTGACTTGTGTGTTTCGATTGGATTGACTGAGGTTTTGTATTTTTTTTTTTAATGCAGTGAGGAGCAAATAATTAAACTCGTTATCCACTATGGGGGTTCAATGAAGAAAGTAGAAGATGATTACTCATATATTCATGAATTGGGTTGTACAAATGTTTTTTGGAAATTGTCAGAGATTGAATGGAGAAAGTTTGAAGATTATATTGTGTCTGAGAATGTAAAAGCGCCGATAAGTATCATTTGGTTCAAAGAAGCAAAAGAGGAGATGAAGATGGTGAAATATGTGTTTGATAGTGCAAATTTTGATATGTTGGTGCTACATTCTTCTGCAAAATCAACAGGTGAGATTGATGTGCTTATTGAGCATGATTGTTCAAAGTATTTGATTGGATATGAAGCTGATGAGAAAGAGAGGATGGATATGAACCTGATGCTGATGAGAGGATGGCAGAAGAAGGGGATGATGATGATGAGCCGCCTAAGGAAAATGATACAGCTGGTAACTCCGCAAAAGAATCAGATACATGGTTCAAGAAAGAGGTTGATAAAGATCAAAATCAGAATAAATGCAAAGGTCACACAGAGGTTAATGATGGTGATGATGTTCTGATAGATGCAAGAAATGGGGCTGATGATGATAGGTTTATGACAGTGTTTGAAGAAGGTACTAGGACAACTGTAGAGTTCGATGAAGCTACACATAGATTGGTTGAGGCATGTCGCACAAAGGAAGAAGAAGAAGAAGAAACAGATACATAGATAGGCTTAGATGATAAAATATATCCAGATACTCCATTGGAGTCAGACGAAGAGTGGGAGCAATGGAACAATCCACAACGAGAAAAAGGGAAACAGAAGTATCATGGAGATTTGAATAAGGAGCCTTATATTTGGTTGTTTCAGACATTCAACAGTGGATTGGATTTTAAGGACCAGTTACTACGTTACTCCTTGAATACTCAATATGATATAAAGATGGCTATGTCAGAAGCAAATAGGATAGCTGCTATTTGTTGCAATAAGAAGTGCAGCTGGAAAGTGTATTGTTCAGTGGAGCCAAGATTGAATAAGTGGATGGTGAAGGAATATCACTGCAGCCACAATCATGCAAAATCAAGTAGAGTATCAATGCTAAAACAAGGTGTGATTGGAGGGTTGTTCAGAGAAGAGATAAGAAGGAATGTCAACTTAACAGCTGCAGAGATAAAATACATCATCAAGGAACGCTACAACATTGTTGTTAACATATCGAAGTGTTATAAAGGAAGGCGTATTGCTCTAGATTCAGTACTTGAAGCACAATCAATCCAATTTGGCAAACTTTGGGATTATGAAGCAGAGCTTAAAAGGTTTAACAAGGATGTCATCACTGAGATATTAACAGTTGACAACAATGGTAGACAACAATTTAATGGTTTCTATATTTGTTTTAAAGAGTTTAGGGATACTTGGAAGAAGTATTGTAGACATGTGATTGGCTTGGATGGTTGCTTTTTAAAGTGGGATTTAGAAGGTGATCTACTTGCAGCTTGTGGTAGAGATGCAGATAACAAGATGTATCCAATAGCTTGGGCAGTTGTAATAGGTGAGAATAAAGATACTTGGGGCTGGATTTAGACATTGGAGTTGGCAGCAATGTTACGATCATTTCTGATAAACAGAAGGTAACACAAAATGATGTTTCGAAAACTTTTTTTAGTGTCATGAAAACTTGATGATTCTTATATTTCAGTGTCTTGAAAACTTTTTTCAGGGTCTTGTCATTGCTGTTGCCACTGAACTTCCTCAAGCAGAGCATCATATGTGTGCAAGACATATTTATTGTAATTGGAAGAAGACTTTCAACAAGTCAGAGTATAAAAACTTGTTTTGGGGTGTTGCTTACAACTACCATGAAGGAGAATATGAAGAGAAGATGAAGCTTGTACATGCTTATGATCCAGCTGCATATGAGGTGTTGCTTGTGACATATCCAAGAAAATGGTGTAGAGCATTCTTCAATCCGGAGTCTCATTGTGCGGATGTCCATAACAATATGTCAGAAGCTTTCAATAGGACCATCAAAATAGCCAGAACGAAGCCTGTAATAACAATGTTAGAGGATATAAGAAGACAAGCTATGACAAGAACATCACGTAGGTGGCTTAAAGCATCCATGATAGACTCCCATATCACACATAACACACATGCTATATTGGAGAAAGCCAGGATTGCTAAGAAGTATTGCCAGACATTACGCAGCAGCAAGTACTTGTATGAGGTTATGGAGTTAATATTGGTTATACAGTTGACTTGGCAAAACATCAATGTGCATGTCACCGATGGGATCTTACAAGTATGTTTTCTATTAAAATTAAGTCTCAGAGCTTAACTTTTGTTGATGATATTGATAATAATCTTAGTGTTGTTGTTTATAGGCATACCATGCAAACATGTTGTATGCATTTTAGATGACAACCAAGATGATCTTGAGAAGTATGTAGCTGATTATTACCAAACCTCTTACTTGAAGAATACATATGTGGATAATATAAAGCCTGTCAATGGTGAACCACTGTGGAAGAAAACATGGAAACCTCATATTGGGATCCCTAACATTCGCAAGCCAAGAGGCCGGCCAAAGAACCGTGACAGAAAAAGGAACCTTTTGAATCACTCCAAAATGCGGGAAAATCAACAAGACATGGGAGGATATCACATTGCAGTCATTGTGGTCAAGCTGGCCATATTAAGAGTGGATGTAAAAATGAACATGTTGTTGTAGAAGGACCAAAAAATAGACGTGGTAGACCTCGAAAACTATCAACCGTTGAGGTAATTTCTCTTTCTTTATGATTTTGACTAATGCTTGCTAACTGGTTTTGATATTCTCTGTTTCCTTTGTATGAATCAGGTTCAACCACTTCGTCAGTCAAAACCAAGGCAACCTGGAGCCAATGCAACAATAAGCTCTCAACCTTTTCAATCTGGTCAATCTAGTTATGAAGTTCCTGCTACTTCAAGTGCACTTGAACCTTTAGTCTTCTCCAACAAACCACAAGGCAAGAAGCGTGGACGACCTTTAAAGACAAGAAAGGTGGAAAAATTCCAAGAGGAAATGGAACATTTTGGGGTCCATTCACAGGTCGGCCATTTCAAGTATTTGGAGACAAATCATATGATATGTCTCAGAGAGAATGAGGCTCAACCTTCACTCTTTGAATGTGTCTTTCAATTTTTATTTTTTTTGGGATGAACACTTTAACAACTTTTGTTATCAAGTTCTTTGTTGTCTTTTGATGTATGTTTTTTGGGATAAAGTGTGTTATCAAATCATGTTTTAGGATGAACTTCTCATATTCATTCTATTTCAAACGTGACTAATTTCATGTCTTGATAATTAATTCCAATGGTAATTTTTAGGAATTATCATGTCTGTGGGAGTTATTTTAAGACCTAACCGTAGATCTCCAAATCAATTTGGAGGTTTTATTTTCTAAATTATTTAAATTTAATTTATTTACTCATGTTTTAACGTTAACTCACGTCATTATGGTGTTAACATTCTGTTAACAAATACAAAACATCTGTTAAATATTGTAGACTTCCGAAAATTCAAGTCATTTTCAGGTATTATATTAGCACTTAAGTCAATTTGATGTATAAAAGTGGGAGTGCTAAACCTTTAAGGTTTAAACTGGGAGCTTGTTTCGCTTTGAAGGTTTATTTTGGGATTTTCCCTTACATAATCTAATACGTACTCTTAGAGTATCATACTTATCTATATAATATCAATAAAATAATTGTACTTCAGACAAAAACAAAATATGATCTTACAAAAATTAACTAGCTAAACTGACAGAGTTGATAATATGGTTAATAATACTAAAATAAAACGGTACTTTCTCCGATTCATGTAAAATATCGTTTATGGTTTTTGCACATTTATTAAGAAAACAACTAAATTTTCTGTTTTATTCTTTATTAATATATTATATAATTTTTTCATTTGTCAATACAATAAAATAATAAGATTAAAATTGGAAATCTAAACATTACATTGAAAATGCAAAACAACACTTATTTTGAAACAAAATTTTAAATCTAAAACGGCACTTAATATGAATCATAAAGAGTATTTAATTATTTATTATCTTTTGCAAAAAAAAAAAAAATACACCAAACTTAAGTATGTAAGTGATTGATAGTAGTAACTAGTAACTATAAAACGTTGTGTTAGATCTAATCTAAGTTCACATTACATGAGTATGTCTTATTTCAAATTCAGTCTCTACAATTCAAAACTTTTGAGACAGATTTTGTATCACATAAAATTTTGTAAAAGTAAAGCTTAAAAGTTATGAGTATCTATTTATAAGTTGTACTTAATTTAGCTAAATCGAATTCATAGAAGCAATCTCCACTCACAATAAAAGCTAATTAAATCAACCATTTAGACTCAATATTTTCTTGCATAAAGGTCTATCGAGTATGGGCCATAGAACTCAACCCAGAAAAGCTGCTAAGACGAGTTCAACAACACAAACAAAACAATGCCAAATCTTCTTTGTAAAGCACCAATAGCTTCAAAACGTATCCAATGTGTTTGTCGTTATGTCAAGTTTATTTCTGTGATTTTGAACCTATGTGAGAAGTTTCAAACCGATTTAACTAACGTGGGTTTCACTTCATGATTTGAGTGGCCCTTAGCTGCTTAACCACCGTATAGCTATAACTTCTTCTAATTAAGTCAAGTTATGCTCCAGTGCAAAACCACATATTTCTCTCTATTAATACCGATCTGCTCTCTCAACTTTCTTAGACATAAGTCAGTCTTCTTATAAAAGTTTTCATGAAGACCATGTCGGAATCATTGCTTCTGCTTTTGCATTTTCTCTCGCTATTCTTACTCTGTTGTGTCTCCCATTCAAGCTTCTTCACTATAAATCATCCCGTTATTGATCTCGTTGAATGTGGTGCCCGCCAGATTCAAGCCTTTACGCAGTTCAAGGACGAGTTTGATACCCACCGTTGCAACCATAGTGACTGCTCTAACGGAGTCTGGTGCGAGAAATCGACGGGTGCCGTCATGATGCTACGACTCACTACTTGTCTCACTGGAACTTTGAAGCCTAACAGTAGCCTCTTTAGGTTTCATCAGCTCCGTTATCTTGATCTCTCTCAAAATGACTTCACCTCCACTTCACTCCCTTCCGAGTTTGGCAATATGAACAAATTAGAGGTTTTATTTCTTTCATTTAATGGCTTTCTTGGTCAAGTTCCTTCCTCATTTAGTAACCTAAGCATGCTTTCCGACTTAGACCTTTCTCATAACGAGCTCACTGGTAGTTTCCCACTTGTACAAAACCTAACTAAGCTCTCCTATCTAGACCTTTCTTACAATCAATTCTCTGGAACCATTCCTTCAAACCTCCTCACGTTGCCTTTCTTATCATCTATTGATCTGCGTTACAACTCTCTCTCCGGTTCTATTGAAGTTCTTAACTCCTCTACCTCATCTAGGCTAGAGCGTCTGGTCCTTGGGAATAACCATTTTGAAGGAAAAATCATAGAGCCTATCTCAAAACTCATCAACCTCAAGAGTCTCGGCCTTTCTTTCCTAAACACAAGCCACCCAATTGACCTAAAACCCTTTTCCTCTCTCAAATCTTTGCTGACGCTCAGTCTTTCGAGTAACAAAATATCTCTAGCCAGTTTAAGTTCAGATTCACACATCCCATTGACCCTTCAGACTTTGTATTTGGACCATTGCGGCATCAGCGAGTTCCCAAACATCTTAAGGACTCTTCAGAGGTTGGAGATGTTGAGATTAAGGATCTTAGAACCTGAAAAGTTGTGAGCTTTAAGTGTTAAAAGATCTCTCTTCTTCTCTATTTAATAAACTCTTGTGTGAATGATTAAAGAGGTTTGAAGATAAGAGCTGAAATGTAAAGAACACAGAGAATTAACGAGTTAAGATCCTTTGAAATAAGATCCTACTTCTCGCCGGAGAAGTCTCCAGAAAATCCACTAAGAAGCTTTAGCTCAAAACCGAGCTCTTAATCTCTGTTTACAATTCTCTCTCTCTTACTTGTTTTTCTCACACACACCCTCTCAACTCTTACAGACATAGATACACTTCTTAACATATATAGAGAGAGATTGGAGGAAGAAAGCAAAAGTAGGCAAAGTTGACTTATCTCTGATTAGTCCTAGGTTTCGATTTGTCCTCAAACTCCAACACTCTCAGATGACGGCGGCGAAATTGCAGGCCTGCGTGCTTTGCCTTCAACAGAGACGACATCTCGAGTGTGCCTCTCTAAAGCTTGTGTACTTTTCTGACTTGTGTGTGCTGTTGCAGAGAGACGATGAAGATGTCGATAACTTACATCTTTCCCCCTTTGGAACCTTCTGTTCTAGACTAAGGCTTCTGATATTTTTAAAAAAATTGAAAGCCTCTTCTTGAGAACAAGTCTTCTCCATGTAAACAGCTCTAGAATTATGACTAATCTTCCACAAAACTCCACCTTAGTCTGAATTCTTCTTCAACTTGATTCTTTCTTCTTAGAATGCTTGGATTTTCCCTTCTCCGGTTTCTTCATATCTTCTTAATGTCTAGAAATTCTGAGCAGCTCCAAAGCCTTTTGAAGCTTGCTCACTGGGACATTTTTGGTGAAAATATCTGCAGGATTCCACAGAGTTGACACCTTACTTACTTTGATTTCACCTTCAACAATCTTGTCTTTGATGAAATGCAGTCGCACATCAATGTGCTTAGTCCTTTCGTGATGCACAAAGTTCTTTGAAAGTGAGATAGCACTCTGTGAGTCACATAGAACTTCAACATGATCTTGAGCAAAACCCAGTTCAGCTGCTAGACCCTTCAACCATATGGCTTCCTTAGTTGCATCTGCCAGCGCCATATATTCAGCTTCCGTGGTGGATAAAGCTACCACCTTCTGTAAACCAGATTTCAAGCTTATAACATTTCCACATGCAGTGAACACAAAACCAGTTATTGATCTTCTTCTGTCAAGATCAGACGCATAGTCTGAGTCACAGAAACCTTTGATCTCAATGTTGTCTTGCTTCTTGTAGACGAGTTTAAGATTCTGAGTTGCCTTGATGTATCTTAAGATCCACTTAACAGCTAACCAGTGATCTTTAAGTGGCTGACTCATGAACCTGCTGACAACACATAATGGATAAGCAAGATCAGGCCTTGTTCCAATCATTGAGTACATGATGCTCCCCACAACATTTGAATAAGGAACATTCTTCATATAATCAACTTCAACATGTACTTCTTCTTCTGTTGCAGCTTTGAGTCTGAAATGAATTCCAAGTGGTGTGAGCACACCTTTACACTGATCGATTCTATACATATTGATATGCTCAAAATAATACCCTAAGGATACTAAAGCAGTGGCTGCAGTATAGTAGGGGTCGAACCACAAAGACTCAGAGAATCACACAATAGATTTCAAGAATCAAATTACGCTAAGCCAAATCAATCAAGCGAGAATATAAATATGCAGAATTGAAAGATGTAAAATCAATAGAGAGGATATAGGCCTAGGGTATTTCTCAGGAAATCAAGGAATGCAGACAAATCAATCAACAAGGTTCAGGTTAAGCACTGTTCTCGAACTCAAATCACTAAGATATAATTAACCAACTTTCGTTGCGAAAACTATCTAAGTCTAAATCCTAGAAGTCCAAATTTCTTTGCAAATCCTAAAGATCTAAACCAGCTTTAATGTCCAAGTTTGATATGTTCACAAAATAATTAAACCAAATTTCTTTGCAGATAATTATTTTGCTCACCCTAGGTTCTGTCAGGTTATCAATCTCACTTTCGTGACTAATCAACAATCCTAAAATCTAGATTCCAGATTCGTCAACCTAGAACTAGCCTTGAGGACAACCTATGGTGAAGAATTCAATTGATTGTGAACCCTAACAGATTAATCAATCTAACAAACCATGAAATCCTTTATGAGAAAACCCTAAACCTAAAAGGGATCTACTCAGACATGCAGAATGAAGCAAACAACATGATTGAATAGATCATCAAAGTAAGAAATAACAAAAGGGTTCGAAATCTTCTCTCCCGAACAGAGTTTCAGACTTGTCTCCCTAAAGAACCAAAGTAAAATAATGCCTAGAATAAAAGCGTCGCCTAAAAAGGTGGTTGAAAACCCTATTTATAAGTCTAAAACACGTTCTGGGATTTCTTGTAAATAATAAATTCTTCTGGGCCAAAAAGCAGATTCTTCTAAGTCGTAGAAAGTCACGTTATCCTTTCCTGCAGTCGGTATCGATCGATACCAGGACATTTCTGGTGTTTGCCAGACTGGACTGTCTTCACGAAAACTGGAATAACTTTTGATCGCACGTTGGAATGGCCTCAAACCACTTCCAAATGAAAGCTAATCCATTGATCTATCTTGTATCAAAATTTGAGCTTAATCTATCGGTGGGAAAGTCTTCAACGAATGCCAAACTTCTGACGTATTAGCTACACGATCTCTGTTTTGCTCCAAAAAGCTCCAGAATGCTTCAATATCTCCAAATATGCTCCACACGTACCTAAATCCTGAAAAGACTCTAAAAGACTCCAAAACAATAGAAAGACTCGATAAAAAAGACTTATATAATGGTCTAAAACGGGTAAAAACCATGATATATCACATATGCAAGATCTTTTTCATATAATCTTCTTGAGATAATTCAAGTATTCCTTTTTCTCTATCTCTCTTGATCTCCATACCCAGAATCTTCTTTGCTTCTCCCAAGTCCTTCATTTCAAACTCCTTTCCTAGCATATCCTTCAGTTCTTGAATTTTTTCTTTGCTTTTTGCTGCAATAAGCATGTCATCAACATATAACAGTAGATATATGTATGACTTATCTTCTGCCTTTTGATAGTAAATGCAACTATCAAAACTGATTCTTTCATATCCAGCATCTTTCATAAACGCATTAAACCTCTGATTCCATTGTCGAGGTGCTTGTTTCAGCCCATATAAGGATCGTTTTAGATGACATACCACATCCTCTGTATCAGTCTTGACTTGATACCCTTCTGGTTGCTCCATCAGAATGTATTCATCTAGATTCCCATGTAGAAATGCAGTTTTAACATCTAGCTACTCCAGTTCTAGATCAAAATTCACAACATAGGAAAGGATGAAGCGTATTGAAACATGCTTCACAACTGGAGAGAAAATCTCTTGGTAATCAATTCCTTCCTTCTGTAGATAACCCTTTGCAACAAGCCTAGCTTTGAATCTTGGTTGTTCAATTCCTGTAATCCCTGGCTTTCTCTTGTACACCCATTTGCACCCAATCACTTTACCTTCTTCTGGCCTTTTAATCAATGTCCAGGTCTGATTCTTGTGTAATGAGTGCATTTCTTCATCCATTGCTTCTTTCCACAGCTTCCAATTTTGGTCTCTCATTGCTTCATCAAAACAGCAAGGCTCAGGATAATCTCCATCTTCAGCTACCATCAGAGCCAAACCAACCAGATTTGATCCTTCATATCTGATGGGTTTTCGTGTAGCTCTTCTTTCTCTATCCCTTGCTAATTGATAATTTCTGAGATGATCATTCCCTTGATACTCTTCATCCTCTTCTGTTTCCACTTGATTTTGGTCTTCTTCTACTGTTTCTTCTTGAGCTTCTTCTAAACTGTTTTCAGCTCCAACTAAATCACCAAAATCACCATGATTAATTTCATAAGTGAGTGGTACTTGAGTCCTTTGTTGTTCATTTTCTGATTCTGGAAGTTGGTTAAGATGTTTGTACATCTTGTCTTCTTGAAATGTTGCATCTCTGGTGATGACACAAATCTTCTCTTCTACTAACCAGAATTTGTACCCTTTTACTCCAGGAGGATAGCTAATAAATACACCTTTCTTTGCCCTTGGGTTTAATTTTCCTTGGTCACTATGGATGTATGCTACTGATCCAAATACTCTCATATCATCATATTTTGGCCTTGATCATGTCCAGACTTCTTCAGGAATCTCAGAATCAATTGCAGAGGATGGTGATCTGTTTATTTGATAAACTCCAGTTGATGCAGCCTCTGCCCAGAAGCTCTTTGGAAGACCAGATTCACTTAGCAGGCTTCTCACTTTTTCAAGTATAGTCCGGTTCATTCTCTCTGCAACACCATTCTGTTGGGGTGTATAAGCACAAGTCTTATGTCTTACAATCCCTTCTTCTTTGCAGAAATCTTCAAATTCTTTGTTGCAGAATTCCAGCCCGTTATCAGTTCTGAGTATCTTGACCTTCCGGCTTGACTGATTCTCAACCATCTTCTTCCATTCTAGAAAACTCCTATAAGCTTCATCTTTCTTCTTTAAAAAAAATATCCAGGTTTTTCTTGAGTAATCATCGATGAAGGAGATGAAATACTGACATCTTCCAAGTGATAAAGGGACGTTAGGTGAACCCCACAAATCTGAGTGTATGTACTCAAGCTTGTCCTTTGTGACGTGCTTTCCTGTTCCAAAGCTAACTCTGTATGCCTTCCCATAGATGCAATCTTCACAGAAATCTATGTCTGTTACTTTGGAACTGTCTAAGTAACCTTTCTTTAGTAAAGCTGTCATGTTCTTCTGACTCATATGCCCGAGCCTCCTGTGCCACAACCTTGTTTCATCCTTAGAGCTTTCTGAGATATTCACTTCTCCTATCAATACAGATCCTTTCAACACATAGAGTGTGTTTGTCTTCTGACCCTTAATCAAGGTTCTGCAGCCTTTGTTGATCTTCATAACTCCATCTCTTGATTGAAACCAGCACCCTTGATCTTCTAGAGTTCCCAATGAGATCAAGTTCTTTGACATTCCAGGCACATACCTCACATTCTTCAAGAGCACAATTGAGTTGTCTTCATTTTTTATTCTTATGCTTCCAATGCCTTTCACTTCTGAAAATGTGTCATTTGCCATTCTTACTTTCCCAGCACATGATTCATTTAGCTCAATGAACCACTCCTTTCTAGGAGTCATGTGAAAAGAACAGCATGTATCCATGATCCACTTCTCATTGAGGTCTTCACTTAGTAGCAAGAGAGCTTCTGACACCATAAGAGCTGCAGCATCCATGATTTGACCCGTCACGTTTGATGCTTCTCCTTTCTCCATGGAGCCATCCTTTTGTTGCTTGTTCCTCTCTTTCCAGATAAAACACTGCTTCTTGTAGTCCCCATCTTTACCACAAATCCAGCAGGTTTTCTTTCCTCTAGACTTGGATCTGTTTTTCTGCTTCCCTTTGTTACCCCCTTGGTCTCTTCTCAGACCTCTCCATTTCTTGGACAAATAATGCATCAGAAGTCTGTTTTGGCAATCTTCCACTTGCTCCTAGTTCAAGTTCTTTAGACCTGATGGCACCTGTAATTTCATCTAGAGACAAAGAAGTTTTCCCATACTTCAAAGTGTCTTTAAGCTGATCAAACTGCTTTGGTAAAGCCATAAGCAGAATGATAGCTTGATCCTCATCTGAAACTACCACCTTAACATGTTCTAGATCCGCTATCAGCCTCAGAAAATCATTTATGTTCTCATCTATGCTCATTCTATCATTCATCCTATAGCTATAGAGCATTTGCTTAAGATAAATCCGGTTCGGTAACGATTTAGCCATGAACAAACTGTCTAAGACTTTAAGCATACCTGCAGCCGATTTTTCTTTTACGATTTTTCTCAGAACATTGTCTCCAACGCTGAGGATGATAGTGGATCTAGCCTTCCTCTTTTCTCCTTTAGAGATTTGTCAACTACTATTGTTGCTTGTGCTGTAGCTCCTGGTGTGGTATCTTCTCTTGTTTCAGCCGATGAATCTTCAACTTCAGGAACAGGTACTTCTTCAAGTCCTTCTAGCAGACCTAGCATCTCCATATGAGCTAACAGCTTCTCCTTCCATAACATGTAGTCACCCTTCCCATCGAACTTCTCCATTTCAACTCTTGAAGACGACATGGCTTCTGATGTTGAGACAGAGCACTCCAAAACCCGGAGCTCTGATACCAATCTGTTGAGATTAAGGATCTTAGAACCTGAAAAGTTGTGAGCTTTAAGTGTTAAAAGATCTCTCTTCTTCTCTGTTTCATAAACTCTTGTGTGAATGATTAAAGAGGTTTGAAGATTAGAGCTGAAATGTAAAGAACACAGAGAATTAACGAGTTCAGATCCTTTGAAATAGGATCCTACGTCTCGCCGGAGAAGTCTCCTAGAAAATCAACTAAGAAGCTTTAGCTCAAAACCGAGCTCTTAATCTCTGTTTACAATTCTCTCTCTCTTACTTGTTTTTCTCACACACACCCTCTCACACTTACAGACATAGATACACTTCTCAACATATATATAAAGAGATTGGAGGAGGAAAGCAAAAGTAGGTAGAGTTAACTTATCTCTGATTAGTCCTAGGTTTCGATTTGTCCTCAAACTCCAACACTCTCAGATGACGGCGGCGAAATTGCAGGCCTGCGTGCTTTGCCATCAACAGAGACGACATCTCGAGTGTGCCTCTCTAAAGCTTGTGTACTTTTCTGACTTGTGTGTGCTGTTGCAGAGACACGATGAAGATGTCGATAACTTACATCTTTCCCCCTTTGGAACCTTCTGTTCTAGACTAAGGCTTCTGATATTCTCAAAAAACTGAAAGCCTCTTCTTGAGAACAAGTCTTCTCCATGTAAACAGCTCTAGAATTATGACTAATCTTCCACAAAACTCCACCTTAGTCTGAATTCTTCTTCAACTTGATTCTTTCTTCTTAGTATGCTTGGATTTTCCCTTCTCCGGATTCTTCATATCTTCTTAATGGCTAGAAATTCTGAGCAGCTCCAAAGCCTTTTGAAGCTTGCTCACTGGGATGCTTCTCCTTTCTCCATGGAGCCATCCTTTTGTTGCTTGTTCCTCTCTTTCCAGATAAAACACTGCTTCTTGTAGTCCCCATCTTTACCACAAATCCAGCAGGTTTTCTTTTCCTCTAGACTTGGATCTGTTTTTCTGCTTCCCTTTGTTACCCCCTTGGTCTCTTCTCAGACCTCTCCATTTCTTGGACAAATAATGCATCAGAAGTCTGTTTTTGGCAATCTTCCACTTGCTCCTAGTTCAAGCTCTTTAGACCTGATGGCACCTGTAATTTCATCTAGAGACAGAGACGTTTTCCCATACTTCAAAGTATCTTTAAGCTGATCAAACTGCTTTGGTAAAGCCATAAGCAGAATGATAGCTTGATCCTCATCTGAAACTACCACCTTAACATGTTCTAGATCCGCTATCAGCCTCAGAAAATCATTTATGTTCTCATCTATGTTCATGCTATCATTCATCCTATAGCTATAGAGCGTTTGCTTAAGATAAATCCGGTTCGGTAACGATTTAGCCATGAACAAACTGTCTAAGACTTTAAGCATACCTGCAGCCGATTTCTTTTTACGATTTTTCTCAGAACATTGTCTCCAACGCTGAGGATGATAGTGGATCTAGCCTTTCCTCTCTTCTCCTTTAGAGATTTGTCAACTATTGTTGTGCTTGTGCTGTAGCTTCTGTGTGTGGTCTCTTCTCCTGTTTCAGCCGATGAATCTTCAACTTCAGGAACAAGTACTTCTTCAAGTGTCCTTCTAGCAGACCTAGCATCTCCATATGAGCTAACAGCTTCTCCTTCCATAACATGTAGTCACCCTTCCCATCGAACTTCTCCATTTTAACTCTTGAAGACGACATGGCTTCTGATGTTGAGACAGAGCACTCCAAAACCCGGAGCTCTGATACCAATCTGTTGAGATTAAGGATCTTAGAACCTGAAAAGTTGTGAGCTTTAAGTGTTAAAAGATCTCTCTTCTTCTCTGTTTTGTAAACTCTTTGTGTGAATGATTATAGAGGTTTGAAGATAAGAGCTGAAATGTAAAGAACACAGAGAATTAACGAGTTAAGATCCTTTGAAATATGATCCTACTTCTCCCGGAGAAGTCTCCAGAAAATCCACTAAGAAGCTTTAGCTCAAAACCGAGCTCTTAATCTCTGTTTACAATTCTCTCTCTCTTACTTGTTTTTCTCACACACACCCTCTCAACT
The DNA here is from genome assembly GCA_004349715.1 of Crucihimalaya himalaica. Taxonomy (NCBI): domain Eukaryota; kingdom Viridiplantae; phylum Streptophyta; class Magnoliopsida; order Brassicales; family Brassicaceae; genus Crucihimalaya; species Crucihimalaya himalaica. Next base: position 1,636,481 of record SMJT01000028.1, read on the forward strand.
CTTACAGACATAGATACACTTCTTAACATATATGATGTGATCATGGCTAGCTCAATGACTAAGGAGGAGCAAGCACAAACTGATCCGGAACTTGTACCCGAGGAAGCTAAGGAAGAAACCGAAGAAGACTTAAGCATTCCACCCGGAGTGATGACAAGGTCCAAGATTAAGAAGTTCCATCAAGCTTTCCACAAGCTACTATCATCTATCCAGGGCAATCTTGAGTTTGCTAATCCAACCACACTGGTTGTGATACAAGCAACTTAAGAATTCGACAAGGGAGGTGTTGTGACTTGCACTCTTTTTCCCTTGGGTTGGTTTTGTCCCAATTGGGTTTTCCAACCAAGGTTTTTAATGAGGCTTGTTCACAACACTTTAATAAAAGGCCCCTTGTTTGAAATCCAGCCCATACTTCTTCTTTTGAAAACAAGGAGGAGCCTTCTTTCTTTATTCAAACTTATTATTAATTATGTTGTTATTTCCTAGTGTGTGTTGTGTTATTCCCTAGTATTTTCAAACTCTATATGTATTCCCTCATGTCATCTCTTTCATTTTATCAAACATCTTTTATTCAAAAACAGTCTATGAAACTTTGTTTGATCAAACACTTACTTAGTGTATTCGGATTTTCATCCTTGCACCAAAGTAAGCTCTTGTCTAAGACATTCGGATCTTGTATCCTTGTCTAAGCCAAGTTATCATCGTTCATCTTCCATTTTCGCTCGTTCGTTTTCATCAAAACGTCCATCTTCATCATTCACCAACTTCGTTTATCGTTCACCACCGTTCGACTTCCGACCTCACTCATCCGACCACTCGTTCGTTCGTTCGTTCGCTTGTCCGTTCACCTCCACCGTTCGTGACCTATCACTTCATCAATCCAAGAGTCTATTCCACACCTTTGGAGCCATCCCAAGACGTTCATACTTCCGCAAATCTATCCATTCGGTGACTCCAAACCATTCTACTTCCGAAAACACACAAACTCCACAAAGTCATCCTAGGGCAGTTCGATCCTTTCCATTAGGATCACATCAATATACTAT